>CM033474.1:156595610-156965291 GCA_019447015.1 Hymenochirus boettgeri
GTTTGGAGTTGTCTCCGTGTAACAGCGAAAAGTGGGGGTAACCTACATCATAATCATGTAACGGTTTACGGAAGGCAGTGCAGCGAGGACGGTGTGGAGGATATCCAGAGAAGCTTAGGTAATGAGAGAGCAATTATGAGGGAGGAAAAGTACTGATAGTGCTTGCTAGTCATGAACGGCCGTAATGATGGAAGAATGCAACTATAGCAGTAAGCACGGATCTGGATAAAGAAAGTATCCGGTAATGAAATTAGGTGCCAATGTGTGTCATTGTTTGGTGGTTAAACACACACTATTGATTACCCATAATATGCAACGGGGGACACAACTCGGGGTTTACGGCAGAAAGTGTCACGTGTGGGCAGAGACAGCTGAAAAGGGAGGAATAGAATAATGGGGGTGGTATAAAGGTGTCAACCAAAGGAAGGGGAAAAAAAAAAAACGGGAGGAGGGAAGGAAAGGAAAGGGAGGGGGGGGACGTGATGAAAGAGAAGGGTACTGAAGGGGGAGGAGGGGGGAAAAGGGAAGAGACGTGGGTGGTCTTGAAAAAAGCAAAGGTAAGAAAAAAAAGGAAAGAAAAAGTAGACGGGCTGACAACAAACATAGGTAACAATATGTCGTTGACTGCGACAGGTCCTAATGAAATCAGTCTACAAAAGCGATTAAGGCAAAATCCGAAAATATCTCTGCATTAACGCAAAAAAAAGAAAATCTCCTGGCAGTGAAAGTGAAGGGTTAATCCTGCTTCAGATGAGAGAGAGAGTTTTGTGAACTTTATTTCATACTTTTTTTTTTACCAAGAAGGAGAAGACATAAAGATTAATAGGAAGATTCAATAAAAGTTCTTATCGTTAAAAATGGTGCTATCGTTAATTAGATCTTATTTACCATTAGAAACTACTCGTGATTGGTGAAGCAAAAGCCCATAAACGATAAATCATAGTTGATTATTAGGCAAAATGTTTCTGGTATTAAAATTTTAAAATGTACACAAAAGCTGAAATACTTTAGACGCAAAGATTTGTGTGTGTCTGAAAATGTCTCATTTGGTTTAGGAAAGTGATTCAACAATAACCAATTAAGGTTGGTAGACCACTAATCAGAACACTATTAAACTTAATGGGGGTAAAATGTAGGCTTTTTTTAAAAAGAGGTTCAAAAATGTTCCATACTGTTTAGTTTCTGCCCTCATCGCTTTTCCTTGTTAAAGACAAAATTGTTGTAACATAAAACAAATAAGGTCTATCAAAAATGTATATTGTAGTTCACTATGTTTATTCTTTAGCTTTCTAAAATACCCCCCCCCCCCAAATGTTTGTTTTTTTTTTTTCTGACACTAGTTCAGGCCTCCCACCCTGTCATTTCCTTTCTATGTACACCTTGAAATGAAATAGTAGGGAGAGTATAGACATTAATGCTATCCTTCAGTCATCTACAATAAGGAACAAAGATTTCTGGGTAATCCCATGGTAGCCCCTTAGGGAAAGCCATATATTCTAAGAGGTTTTAACAGCATTCTACAAGCTAAATGCAAAACCAAAAGTCAACCACAGACCGGTTTCAGCTTTATTGAACCATAGCTCATGGAATGCTGTTAAACCTCTTAGAAGGTACTTAGTATAATTTTGAAAGGGACTTAGGAACCTGCAAAAGTCTACCTAAGGTATACATATGTGATCACCATTGTATCTGTTGTTTGTTTTTAATCATGATGTCTATATTAGTATAGGTCATTTTTACATCATTCACTTTATTATTTTAGTTTGCCCTTCTCTGAACTACTTCCATTTCCAAGATGTCCCTTTTGTATATGGGATTCTGATAGTAAACTATCGCAATGGTATTCTATGAGGATCATAAATCTTGTTAATGAGTCTCTGCCTCTTAGGTCAGGGCCAATACAATGGTCTGATGCAAAATGACATGCCAGCCGGTTTTGTAGTCTGTATGTGCCCTGGGGCCCATTGGGAAGCATCAATCCAAGGCAGTGAGGAAGAAGGTGTGTTAGGTGGGGTGTCTGAACAAAAGTAGAAGTTCATAACTAGGGAAGGACTGAACAAACTTGAACCGCAGATTTAACCCTTCGGGGGCCAAACGAAGAAGGCAATTATGCATGAAAATGGGTGCATTAAATACAAGATTTTAAGTATTTTAGCACATTGGTCAGTCAGTAGAAACCCCAGTAATCAGAATAATAAGTTTTTTACAATACTTTACAGTCATTTGTCATTTATACCCTGCACTCTTTAAGACGTCTAAGGTCTGTTTCCCGATACTGCTAACCACGGCAGTATATAGTGGCATATTTTATTTTGAAGAACACACTCTTGAAGACCTTACTCATTCACCTTTGTTTATTTGTGACATGTGTGCACAACGTTTTCGGGGTGTGTCCCCTCCCTCATGTGCCTGAGGAAGGGGACACACCCCAAACGTTGTGCACACATGTCACAAATAAACAAAGTTGAATGAGTAAGGTCTTCAAGAGTGCGTTCTTCAAAAAACACACAGCCAATAACAATTTTTTTTAACTTTTCTGGAAATTTTACTGGAATTATGGGTAAAATATGTCAAAAAAATTTAAAATTTGCAAATTGTCATGGATTTTTCCCATTTTTACTTATATTATCTAAGTGTACACACAAAAATCTTACTGTTTCTAAAGGCTCTGAACTCCCGAGTACAACGATATCAGATATAGTAGGCAACACCACTTTTCCTGCACAGGATCCCCCCCAAACTAAAACTGCACCTTCAGAATAACCCCAAATTGAATGTATTACACTTCTGTGGTTGACATAGAATATCTTCCAAATTAAATAAAATATCCCCACAAGATAGGAATGAGGAGGTAATTTCGATCAAAATGCAAGATCCTGGGTGCAGCGCGCTTATCTAATGGTTATTTCTCACATTTCCTTTTTTCCTCAACGGTAAAATCAGAGACAAAATCAAATGCGAATTTCAGCAAAAACTGCAGAGGAAGTTCAAAAAGTTCATATCTCAATGAAAGCCTAACCCCTCCCGAGTAAAACGGTAGCCACATTCATGGGTGTACCCAAAGACATGGCTACCAACTAAACCAGAGCGGGACCAGTAGCAGCAAAAAAAAAAAAATTAGCCAGCTTGCATTTGAACAGTCTACAGTTTTTCCCAGAAAACAACCCCCCTAACTCAGAATTACCCCACACAACTATATATTTCTGAAATTTACACACCTTCAGCTATGTAGCACTGTAGTTTGTTCATTCATACCATCAATGGTGTGGGCGCAGTTCTTTGTAGAATTTTAACTTTTTGCAGATTTTCTAAACAAAATTAATCAAACAACATTCAAAAGGTAGAAATCATGCCAAAATCCCATGGAATGTAAAAAAAGTTACCAAATATCACTCTCCCAAATGTCCAATTCAAACGATATGCCATATGCATGGTTCACACGTGGACGTGGAAATGAAACATGAAGTGAGACAACGCATGATGGCTCAAAAACCGCAAAAATATTCAGCCAACTTTGAATTTGAACAGTCTGCAGTTTTTCCCCACAAAACATCCCCCTCAAACTATATATTCCTTGAATCTACGCACTTTCACCTATGGAATGCTGTTGTTTGTTCATTCATACCATCATTGTATGGCGAAGTTCTTCGTAGAAGTTTGCACTTTTCGCATTTTTTTTGAAAAAAATGAACAAAATCCACTTTTGAAGGTAGAAATCATGCCCAAATCCCATGAAATGTAACAAAAAGTTACCAATATCAATCTCCCAAATGTCCCACAATCAACCACTATGCCATATACATGGTTACACAAGCGTACGTGGAATTGACTAGCCACAAAGTGAGTCAAATCACAGTGGCCCATTACAGAAAACTTTTCAGATTTCTCAGACTAAATGCCCCTCTATTTAGAAATACCCCCCAAAACTACATATTCTTGGAATCTACAGCCTTCGCTACGCACGGTGTCATTCTTTTATGCGGTGCACGCAGAGATGTGGCCACCACTAGCTTAAATGGGACGCATGCCGAAGTGCTCGGAATTTGAACAGCCTATGCTTTTTCAAAGGAAACAGTCAGGAAATTTGAAATACCTCCCACACACAACTATATATTTTAGAATCTACACTCCTTCAGTCTTTATATGGTGCCAAGCCCATACAAAATAAAGAATCCCAGACGCAGTACCAAAGAACCTGTTTTTCGGAGATTTTGTGAAAAATAAAATTAATGATCAAGTGTGAAATCCTATCAACCCACTTGACAACAAAAAAAACCCACAAAGTCACCCCCCAGAGTGCTGAATCAAATGGTAGGCCTATTGGGGGTACATACAGAGAGTGGCCACTAACTAGCTCAAATGGGACACATGCCAAGTGCAAACAAGAAAAAATCAAAGTGCTCTGAATTTGATTACGATTAGCAAACTTTTGCATTTCTCATTCTTACACACTGGATCCATAAAACAGGTCTCTCACTTCCCCCCAGCCCTTTGGCTTTTTAAATGAGAGAAGGCATCCAGTGCTTTATATTAAAGGCAAAGGACTCTCCATAAAAGGGGCGTGTTGGGGTGCTATAACCACATAGAAGCTTGACCTGGCTTCCAAATAAATACATACAATACAAGGATTGTGGAAGCACTCCAATTAGGCTAATTTACAACTACATTTAGGCCTCTTCCCTCTTCCCTTCCTTTTGAAATCGAACAAATAATGATCTGGGTTTACTTTACCGATATCACCGGGGACATTGGAAGCTTGCTAATTTATAGTTTAGGTTTAAAAAAAAGGGTGTGTGTATCACTTAAGAATTTTTTGGTGTGAATTTTCCCTATTTTTTTGATCATTCCCCAAGAGATCATCAAATCATCTTAGGAAATGAATACGAACTTGGAATCGGGCATAAATGCCATTTTCCAATTCAAATCCGAATGGAATGATCACTTCCCGGAAATCATAAAGAGCCTTGTTTTCCAATTCGAAATCCGAACGGAAAAATCAGTTCCCGGAAATCATTTTCCAGGAATTTTTTCATTCATTGGCAAAGATCAATAATTTGGTGATCAGAATGGTCCCCAAATTTTGATCTCTGTCCCCATTTTTTTCTCAGTCTTTGCTAAGTAGGACATTGACAGCTTTACTATACCAGGTACTGCACTGTGATCTGAATGGAGATCGCAGTGCATACCTCCACTATACCACCATCTTTATATTAATGGTAACTTAATGTATGGCTGTGGGACCTGGGAAATGTCTGGGAACATGTTCGAATATCCGACATTCTAAAAATCAATTTTACTCTCACTCGCGCTATTTTTGAGCTCTTGCGTTCGAACATTCGATGTTTCGCGCCTAGGTATCATGTACATTTTCTCGCAGATTTGATGCTCGCGTATAGGCTTTAATGGACATTCTTTCGCGTCGGATTCGATGTTCCGTCTAGGTACCATGGACATTTTACTCACGGATTCGATGCTTGTGTATAGGCTTTAATGGACACTTTACTCGCGATTCGATGTTCGCGTCTAGGCATCATGTACATTTTACTTGCGGATTCGATGCGTACCTATGGTATAATTGCTATTTTTCTTGCATATTCGAACGGTCGAACTTTCGATATTTTCGAAAGTCCTAAAATATCGAAAATCCGGGTCAGGGATAGTTTGAGAAGTCTGAATTCGTTCGAATTCAAATAGTTCGGCTCGAACTTGGTTCGAGTTCGAGTCCATCTCTACTTACAACTCTTAGGAAGACCCCGGTGAATGAGGAAGCTCCATGACGTCACCGGGGTCTCCCTTTTCGCTCTGCTCCTCTCCTCTTCATGGGACCGCTGCTCCTAACGGTCACTGCATTTGAGGTTTAACTCCCGACTCCCCCCCCCTCGGATTTGGATGAAACCGAGGGGGGGTCGAGGGGGCTAGGGGGCAGTTGAATGCAGTTGAATGTATATACGATCTGTGGCACTTAAAGGGTAAACAATTTGAACAGACCCAAACTTTTCTAGAATTTGAACTTTTGAACTTTTAATGATTATTGAATTTTTGATAATTATCGAACATTTGAATCGATGTTCCTTGACTTTCAGCATGATGCCACAGTCCTTGAAACATATACACTACAAACATCAGGCTTCAAGCTGGGTTTTAAAACTTTACCTTTGTTTGTAAATGGATAAAGCACACAATAACGCACCTGAGCACAGTGTCCCATGCACAGTAGAAGATGGAGGAGGGGAGTGGTAAGGGGAGGCACCGCTTTACAATTTTATTGACAGTGAAACACCCTCATATACACAAATAGGTGGTATATAGGTAATAAGCATATTAACAATGAATACACATTTTAATTATGAAAACATCAACATATAAAAACATGCAGTTAGGACATGGCCACTATGCGCCGCAAACGCAACGCACGCACGCATTCCATTCCATTTGCGCATGCGATTTCTCCTTTTGAGATACGAAATTGCATGCGAATGCGCATTAAAATGGAGATCGCATGTGATTATGTATCGCAAACAGAAACGCAATTGCATGTATTGCCGTGAAGCAATGTTATGAAAAATGCATGCGAAACGCAAAAAACGCGATAGTGTGCCTAGCCCTAACTGGTTTTTCTAAGGACCAAAAAAATTAACTGTACCTGTTCAAGGCAGTGCTTCTAACAATAATATGAAAACCTTCAAAGCATTTGGTTAGAAGTTTGGGGCAAGCTTATGATGCAGTGTGATGATACCTGTCCCAGCAGTAGGATACTGTATGTGGGTATGCCCAAGCCTGAGACTTGAAGCAGAGCATGGTGCTTGGTTATTAGGGATGCCGGTTCGCGGATCTGCCACAGATTTATCCCGTTCGCGAACGGCGGGTTTTTCCGGATTTTCCGTTTTTTTTTCCTTTTCGCCTTCCGAACCGCGGATTTCTTGTATTTTGAAAATTTTCTAAATTACGGATATTTCTCGTATTTCTAACATTTTCGGAAAAACGTATTTTCGAAATTTTCTAAATTACGAGGATTACTCGTATTTTAGGAAATACGTATTTTTGAATTTTTCGAAAATTACGAGGAATTATCGTATTTTCGAGGATTTTTTCATTTTAATGGGTCCGCTGGCGGATTTTCGAATTTTTTCGAAAATTCACGGATCCTCGAGCACCGGATTTTGCGAAGTTCGGACATCTCTATTGGTTTATCACAGCTCACAGTGAAAGAGGAAACACAACCACTTTAACTGCTGTAAGTCTGATAGACAGCATACAGAACCTGATCTTGGAGTCCTATTAAATGTAGGAGTGATCTTTTAAAAGTGGATACTTGTATAGAGGCCAAGTTCCCTTTAAATTATGTACAATTCTAATGCTGGTTTAGTTTCATCTTCCCAAGATTTTCCACTACTTCAAACAACATTTTGATTATAAAAAAATGAAATCTTGCTTCATTGGCACATGGACCCATTACATTTTGTTTATTATAATCCCAGCATCAGGCTACTGCTGTTGTAACTGCCACCCTAAAAAAAAATAAATATATATATATATATATAAGTGGGCTGGCATAGGTTCGGTGTTCAGCCCTATGGCCACCATGCTGGAGGGTGTTCTTGCTCCCTTAGTGCAGGGTAAACGGGCTTATTTGAGGGATACTGTCCATTTTTTGGAAAGGCTTAATGATGTACAAGTTGAGGATTGGGGTTCAATCATAATGGCGACGAGGGATGTGGCATCGCTATATACTACTCCATACCACACGTGACGGAATGGCTTCATGCCGTCAGATACTATGTGGGGTGGAGTGTATAGTGAACAACAGATCAATTTCTTTATGGTTGTTTTGGAATTAATTTTGTGCAGATCTAACTTTAAATTCACCCAACATATTACATGCGGGGTACGGCGATGGGCTCCACGTCGCTCTGTCATATGCCATGCCTTTATGGCATGGCTGGAGGAGGCGCCATCTTAATTTCCATCCTTCACCGGGCACTGTCTTGCCTGGTGGAGATTATAGATGACGTCTTTCTTCTATGGTGGGGCGGCGTTGGAGCGCTGCACCGGTTTCACGATCAGTAAATGAGATACACCCGAATATCAACTTTTCCTTAGAGTTTAGTGACAAGGAGATTAACTTTCGATGAAGAGTTGAAGGTAAAGAAGTTGGGGGCTTACACAGAATTGTACACGAAACCGACTGATCGGAACAGATCCTTTCGTATGGAGTTTTCATCCACCCCATGTGAAGAGATCTATTCCGATTAGTCATTCAAGAGGGTGAATCGTATAGCCGTGACGCTGAGATAAGGAGGCACACAGAAGCGATGTACTCTAAACTGTTAATAGAGGGTACCCACCTGAGATCCTAGGGAGCAGCTTCCAGAGTGGGGTACAGTAACGAAGCACAGCAACAATAAACAGGAATCAAAGGACAGGAGAATACCATTGATAAGGGATTTTGGAGTGGGCATAGCCAGTGAAAGAGGGTATACCGAAAAATTGGCATTGCTTGTTCGAGCATATCCTAAAGTGGAGGAATTTAGAGCTCCGCCTCAAATCTCTTACCGAAAAGGTTTTTCCCTTGGTAATGGTTTGGTGAGGTCCACCTTTAGGAGGAAAGGTGAGGGAAGTACAATGTTTGGCAAAAAAAGGGCAGGAATGTATGCCTGCCTACATTGTGTACATTGTATATTTGTAGATAAGGCCCTTCGTTTACATCCCCCCATTACAGGTAGATATACAAATGCAGAGATTTTTGCACGTGCGACTCCTCATAGTGGTTTACATGCTGTGGTGTCCATCGGCCTAATATATGTGGCGAGACCACCCAAATGATAAAGGCACGGATCTCGCAGCATCGGTCCATAAAAAAAGAAGGATGTTAAGTTACCTGTACCCAAGCATTATGCTGAGGCAGGGCATACAGAAAATGGTACTGGAGGTAGTGCCCCCATCAGACCGAGGTGGTGACAGGGGGGTGCGACTGAAAAAAAGGGAGTATGGTGGGTACATCAGTTGAAGAGTTTATACCCTAAGGTCTCAATAAAGACTAGACCTATACCATTTTTTGTAGGGATGATATAATGCATCTAAACTGTGTGAGTTTTTTCAAAGTTGTATCAGGGGTAAGTAAAATTATGGAGGGTTATAAAAATGATAAAGTTTAACAAAATGAACGGGGGGGGTTATAAGGTTTTGAGAAGAAGGGGGGGACATTGTGTCACATCCTGTTGAGAGGGTATGTAATAGGGGGGGGAGTGGTAACATGTGTGATTCATTGTTTGTACCTGAAGGGGGTGTGCTAACCCCGAAACGTTTTACGTTTCTCACATGTGCTGACTTGAATAAGAAGCTGCAATTGAAATTCCTGTGTCGGTGTGGAACTGGTTTACTCTATATATATATATATATATATTATATATATATCTATAATATATACAAATCCAATTATCTGCCCATTTGGGACATTTTGTTTTTTACTTTTTTAAACTCACAGGTTTTCAAAATCACTTAGATTCAGCTGTTGGGATTTTTCCCACCTTTCATATCCACAATAAATCAAGATATCCTAAAAGTTTCTCAACATATATTTATCTGTTCCTAAACCTATATTTTTTTTTACATTTCCTTTTTTTCTGCAAATCCCCTGCCAAAAGTGACAGGTGGTGACTAAACATATTTTTTTATTTCCACGCGGTGTTTTAGTGGAACATACTGTATAAGTCCCTTGCATCTGGCATCCATCACTAGCCTTAAAAATTCAACTTGGCTTATTAGCCAGAAATGGCTATCATTAATCATACCGAGGACAAATATTTAATTAGCATTTGTATGCAAATGTGAATTTTTTTCCTACCGTGTGTATCATTTGGCAATAGCTTATTGTAAATAATGAATTTTATGAACAGTTTTTACAACTGAACAAAGGGGTTATAAATGAAAAAATATTGCTAAAAACAGTTATCAATCATATAAACTACCATGTATGTTAGTTTTGCTAAATATCGGCATATTATATATCGCGCACATCCACAGATAATTTATGTTGCCTGGTGAGGCTGACAATATCCCAATATCCCAATATACAACAATCTTCCAAATATATCAGGTCGCTTGATAAAGGCCGATAGACAAGGGCCGAAACGTTGCTTCTTATGCACTTTGCACCATGTTTGGTTAAAATAGCACTTTAATAAAAGCACTGCCCCTGAGGAAGGATCATCAGCCACGAAACACATAGGGCGGAGCCAGTTTGTGGTTTCCATGTGGTCCCGGTCTCAATAGGGATTGAGTCCGCTGTATGTTTTTAGGATTTTTTTGTATTGATAATATTTGAAACGTTTTATGGAAGTTCTTATTGCAGTCCGGTTGCCTGCCTCCTACCTTACCTGTTTGGGCATACAATTACACTTTTGTTGAAAGACCTGAGGAGCGCTGATATTCTTTGAAGGTTGTTATATAGGAAGATAGATGAGGTACTCCTGGTTCTTATTTAAATAAACTTATTGTGATTATACACACATCATGATTATATTAATAGAATAGAATATGAATATTGAAATCACATTCATTCTTCGATCTATTATTTTGGAGAGAGAGTGAAATATCTGCAATAATGTTCACCGTATAAATTTAGTTAGATTAGTTTTAGTTTGTTTCAGTAGATGAACTGAAATCCCTCCTGAGCATATTAAATAAAATGCCCATGGAATAAGATTCCTCTTCTCATAGTGACACTTTAAAAACAATCTCTATGCACATAGCAAAGATGCTAAAATAGAGGTCTAATGTCTCAGAATTTTTAATGTTCAAAAAAGTTACGTTACACTTCACTAAAACTCTCACTGCACATAGGCAGGTGTGCATAGCATAGATGCTAAATATCAGAGGCTTTAAAAATGTAAAATCTCAAATGTTGAAAAAGTACAGTAATAGCATTAGGGTGTTTGCAGTATCTATATATAAATTTTTTAAAAGGTTACGGAGAATACAATTATGTCTACAGTATCGTAGCCATCTGTTTTTTTTAATGTGCTCTCCCAAACAAATAAAGTTAAAATAGGGAACATATGTCTTCACTGATCTATGGGCCACTGGGAGTACAAGAAAGCTCTACTAGTTATATGAACAAATGACTTGTGATGCATGTGTATCCATCTAAAAATGTAGGCAAAGGGTCTCAATGGAAATAGAAAACATGCAAATAAAAATAGTATGTGATCGTTTCCCATACTAAAAATTAATCTGTAACTACATTTTCTTTGATTTTTCCCTGCTTTACATATCACTAAGGGGCATTTTATAAATGTCCGTTAGTTTTCACAGTCGAGTTTCCCGCCGTTTATGCCAAATCTATATTAACTGATTTAATAAAAGACGAAACGGGCCGCGAAAAGTTAACGCCTCATTAACATTGCATCATTTACCGCTCACTTTCTGGTTTATAAAGCAATGGTAATGGATGCGCAGCGTTTAATCTCGTCCGTTTCACTTCAGGTGGCGAAATCGCCCAGATCGCCAGGGGGCGGGGCGGTACACCCAACCCATGGCGGCCACCAGGAATATAATTGGTACTGTTTACCATGTATAACAACATTAAAAAATTTAATTGAATTGAATCGGATTAGAATTTCTGCAACACTATATAAAGAGCTGCAATCCTTCATGAGCTCACAAGTCCTCGCAGTAGATGGCAAAGACAGAAAAAGAAGGCTGGCAACATCAGCTCCGCTGAAGCCGGCGGTGCCAGCGGGTTCACTAGTGGCTGTGAGCTCACCCAGCGGTGCGGGTGTCACAAGCTGTGAAGAAAGAAGACATCCGATCAAGACTCTGGTAACATCGGCCCTCGTTAATGCCACCAGCGCTGAGGTACCCCTAGCGGCCCAGGGGTACTTTTTCGGTTTAGTGGCCTCATCGGAGCTGGTTTCTCTGGATGGAAGAAAGAAAGACGCCGCCCAAGGGCTCTTTTAAAAGCTGACGGGGGCCAACAAAGGCACTCAGTGCCATAATGGCCCTTACAAGGGCCGGGTAGGGGGGTCCCATTACGGGCTGCGGGACCCCCTAAACCTCAAAGGGCCCTTCTCAGCCGCAAGGGCACTTGTAAGTAACGCAAGGGCCGTGATGGCGGGAAGAGAGGTTCCCGATTCGAGCATGCGGACCCTTAAGCCCTAAAAGGCACTTATCGTTCCCTCGCTGGAGGGTCCTCTACCCGCCAGCAGGCCCTTCCCTCCCCCGCGAATGTACCGGCTGGAGGGGTTGCTGGGAGGGGTCATGCGGTGGGGTGGTCACCGCCACGGGGGGCATGGGTGGGGGGTGTCCGCAGCCCCCTTGTGGGCTGCGGATGCGACCACCCGTGGCGCTATCCTTTCCCAGCATTTCCGTACATCGGGTTTGAACTCTCTTCATCACACCGCAATACTGTCTTAGCACATTGCGCTAAATACAGTATTGCCCGCAAGGGAGTTCAAACTCCCACCGCACATTCCATGGTAATGCTTTTTGCTGCGATGTGCTTCGCCTTTAGAAATATGGGGCGAAAACTTTAAATAAAAATGATGTTTTAAAAATTCTAAAGATATCCTGCCTGTCAATTCTAGGAGGAGGAGATCGTGCAGTGACAACTCATCCTATTAAACTTTTTCAGAATGTGTGACGTTCCAAAGGCCGTCTCTGCCCCTGATGGACGATTACATGCAGTGGAAATCGCATGTTTTTTTTAAGCCTCGGTTATTTAACATGTGTTTTTAAGCATCTTAGAGACTTACTTCTGCTATGAGAAAAAATTTGTCCACCTCTGATCAAGTGAAATTGGATTACTTACCCCTAAAATACTATAAAAATAATAAATTAATTCAAAGAACAAAAGAAATAATAAAACAATACAACATAAACTTTTCAATTAACCAACATACACAAACATAGACAAAATGTAGCAGTATAAAAGGATGCAGCATAAATACAGCAAAAGGAAATACAGCAATGTTAAAATGGTGCTAATTTTGCCCCAACCAACCAGCTCTTATTAACATTTAAAGCTAACATCATGATTGGTTGGGCAAGATTACTTAACCCTAAAATACTATAAAAATAATAATTAATTTCAAGAACAAAAGAAAATAAAAACATACAACATAAACTTTTCAAATTAACCAACATACACACACAATACGAAAATGTAGCAGTTAAAAGGAATGCAGCATAATACAAGCAAAAGGAAATACAGCAAATGTAAAATGGGGCTAATTTTGCCCCAACCAACCAGATCTTATTATTTAAGCTAACATTGATTGGTGGGGCAAAATGACCGCCATTTTAACGATAAGAACTTTTATTGAATCTCTCTGTTAATTTTCAGAACAATTCAAAAAGTGGTGCAATTCTCCTGTGTGGAATTAAAGTTGTGCAACTGATGTTATATCGGAGTGAACCATGCGCTTCCGCAATTGATGTTAATTGCCGATAGCTGCAAACTATTGCAGCACATTTTTAATATTGACATTATTTCTAATTAACTGTCTAAAGGAACTGTTTAAATACATATGTGGTAGGAGTTTCAAAATTGTAACTTTTAGCCACCGCCAAAACCAACCCACCATCAAAGCCATGCCCACTTTAACACGGCGGCTTTGTCCACTCCTGGAAATAATCAAGGGCGGCTTCAAAGTTTGGCTCAAGCAGCAAAAACCCTAGAAGTGCCCCTGCCGTCTATAGGCGGGTACGGCAAAACTTTTGATATTTTCTATTTGATACACATTTTTAAGTCCTCCATTGTTTAACACATATAAACATGTTGGAGCAAGTGGTACAATACATTAGAAACCCTACCATGCTTTATGTAGAATAAAAGATGTTGGCCAAAAGATTTGTAAGCTTGCCACCACATCAAGCTACAGTCTTGCTTAAATATCCAACATGCCTGGGTGATGCAAACATTACCATTGATAGGACAGAAGTGTCAGAACCTTAACTGTAGGATTTCATTCTTGCTCCAGGCTGGTGTCATGTCATGGTCTCTTTTAATCTGCTACAGTGTCAGACACTCCCAACCCTGTGAGATTGATACATCACCAGAGCAAACAGTAGGAAACACTGTTAATTGATGGTAATGGTGTCATTACCTTAAAAAATAAAATGCAAGAGCAAATGTAACACAACAAGACCCCAAAACAACGGGCATTGTTTGTTATAGAGCTTCTCATTCATATATCTCTTGGTACTCAATAGATTACAATCAATGCAAAGCATGCAACCTGTGCCTTTCCCTGTTTGGCGCCCTCTTTGGTGCTGCAGACTGTATGATGGGAAATGCTGGGACTGTAGTTTATTCTGGAGAGATGCAAGTTGCACATCCTGTTTTGCTGTAACAAATTGTTTCCATTGTTAATTATGAAAAACGTTTTTACGAAACACCATCACTAATACCACCCACACGTTTATACTAAAAACACTGCAAATTCACTGACAGATATTTTTTGCCAACAGTTTGATGAGGGTAGGTTTGTCTTTACCACTTTCCACCTCAACAACTACAACTGTAACAGTACATGTCACAAGACGCCCTGTTTGAGGTTGTGGGAAATAAGGCAAACCAGGCCACACAAGCTCTTTTTACAATTGAAGGAGCTTATTATATGCACCAAGACCAAGCACAACCTTATTCTACACAGCAAGTACTGTCCTTGGGATGCAGATACTGGGAGCTCTGGGCTCCACTCTCTGGGCTCCACTGCCTTGGCTTCAAACTGCTGGTCTGCTGCTAGATTCTTCCTGGGTCCTTGCTCTCAAGCTAAGGGACGGTAGTGTTTTACAGCTGTGAGTTGCTAGGCTCTGGCCTAAGCATGTGTCCCCATCTCTAATCTCCCTTGCTCAGCTTTCCCTTCTGCCAAGCCCTATCTGCTTCCTCCTCCTGAAGGCTAGCCTCCTGTTTCCCTTGCTCAAAGCTAAGGGGCAGGATAGAGTTAATCTTCTTTTAGCTACAGGTTACTGCTCAGCATGTATCCTAGCTATCCTTTTGTCTATATGCTTCCTCCCATGTGGACTAAAGCTGCTCTTTTTATTATTCCCACATTCCTTTGAAATGTAAATGACCAACCTTCAACCACAGCCAATCACCAGACTTACTGACGCAGACCAATCAGCAATTACTTAACTAATCCATCCGCATATCCAAGTAGGTTCCATCCTAATGAGTTTTACGACAGGCAGTCCCAGGACTATATGCATATTCCCAACAGTGTGCTTGTACATTTTGCATAAACATTATTTTACACAAGCTAAACACATCATATTATTACAGGCCCTGGTGCTCCGTCCAGTACAATTACAACACACGTGTATCTACAATTGTAACAGTACAATAGAGATAATACCATCAGCAAATACAGGAGACTAATGGTGGGTGCTATTTAGCAGCTTGAGTTAAATTAATCTTTAATATACGATTAAACCAGCTGTTCTCTGGCTGGCGGCGGTGTGTGGTCCTCTGGCTGGCAGGTTGTGTCTCTGGCTGGTGGTGCTTGTGGACCTCTGGCTGTGTGCTTGTGGCCCTGCACAAAAATGGGCCCTTCACAAAATTCCACACAAGAGGACCTGCACACAAAAGGACCCCACACCACAGAAAGAACCCCACAAGCTGGGCTCCTACCATGAAGTGTGCATGAAAAATATGCTTACGGCAATGCCCTAAATAAATTAAGAGAGGCGGCTGATTGCAGGGTTTTTTTTTTTAACCCTTTCCTTACCTGGCAGGCGCTGCGCTTTGTCAGCTTCAAGAAGGAGCTTCAGTTAAATTCACCAAGAAGCACACTCTTAAAACATACACTTTTATTTATTTCAAGGATCATGGTGGATCGAAACATTGCAGTAATACCAGTTCTGGGAAACGTGAGCCATGTGAAGTGGCAGATTTGTAATAGACCTTTAAAGGAAATAAATAAAGTGGTGCTGCTCCTTGGTGAATTAATGGAAGACAGAGGGTTAATATATGAGCATGCACCTGGTGGACCCAAAAAGATGAGTGCTGGAAAATGTTTAACAAGGATCTTCAGTTGCTGGGACTCTCCCGCCAATCAGGTATGTAACCAACGACAGAGGGGCGTACCTGAGCGTACTGTATGCAGAACCAATCAGGGTAAGCCATGCATTTACACAATAAGAGCCCTGCACACAAAAGAGCCCTGCCCACAATTGGGTCCCACACAAGATAACCCTCTCTTTGCACACACAAAAATATCACACAAACCTACCTACCCCCCCAGTCCAGATCATCATTCCTATGCAAAGACCCAGCGCATCCCCCCAAAATACCCCCCCACACAAAGTGTCAGAGATTTATTCCCCTTAACCCCACGCTGGCAGGTACAGAAGCGCTGCCTTAGCAGATTCAAACCATGAAGGATCTTCAGTGGCAGACTCTCAGCCAATCAGGACATGTCAACACGCAGCACCCTGATTTGGTTCTGTAGCCACTCCGGTATGCCCATTTGTGGTGTAGTTATGTGATTACACACAGAGGGGTTTACTGAGCGGCTGCAGGACAAATCAGGGGTGATGCGGCATCCTGAGCATGCCCTGTTTGGTTGAGAGTCCAGCCACTGAGCTTCTTCCTGGTTGTTGAAGCTGCTAAGTGCACGCTCTGTGACTGCCAGCGTGGGGTGAGGGGAAAATTTATTTAGCTGGAGCTGTGAGCATATTGGTCTGCCGCTTCATGGTTAGAGCAGTGCTGACCCCAGAATCATGCTTCTATCCAACCCTATAGTATATATAAGGGCAGTGTTTTTCCAGTTAGTACTGTGCCATCACGAGCACCATTGCTCTTACCCCCTTGCCACAGTCACTTCCTGGTTTATCCTAAGTGGTCGAGTGTAAATTTAAAAGCCTATAAATTAAGATCTAGGGAAGCTAGAGACATTCCCTAAACTTGTTTGAAAGGTTTTAAAACCTCTTTTAAATACTTCTATGGGACCAAAGTTACCCATTACGAACCAAACTAAACAATTGCAAACCCAGTCTGAGTCTGCTGCCAACTGTGTGTGCACAATTCTAAACGTGCATCTACAAACTCTATTGTCTGCACTATTGAAGTCTTACAACTCGATTGAATCCAAAACGGGAAAAACTCTTCCCCACTACTTGTTAAGTGGGGAGGTCCAGTTGTATAAACGTTGAGCCTTACACTTTTTATGGCTGTACTTCTCCATCTTCAATACTATATTTTCACAACATATCGTTTGTGTGACTTACCATTTTCGACGGGTTGGTCCGGGACCCTTCGCTTGGTCCATTCAATAATCTGCTGAAACACAAGGGTATTAACTTGAATTCCAAAAAAGATGTCTTTTTAAACTTACCTGCTGATGCTGCATCAGTATTGAGGTAACCCTTTGTTTCAGCGATTACCCTTTAACAATATTTGGCATAACTTTATAGGCTTAGATGGGTTGAGGTTCACCAGCCACAAAGAACTATGGGTAAAAAAAAAACAATCTTAACCAATCAGGTTATTTCTTAAAGTGTTAGGCCTTTTTGAAATAATGTTCAACCCAAATTCTAGCTTATATCTAGAAATACAAATTAAAATAATGTATTATCTACTTTTATAATTATTTAGAAAAAGTCATGGAAGATTTTATGCTTTTCACAACACTTCTAAAGGTTCGTACACACAGTGCGATCGCACGCCTTCGTTGTATGGGCCCTTTATCGGCCAAAACGGCCATTGTTGAAGATCAGCCCGGTCGGTCGGGCAACATTTTGGCTGATAAAGGGCCCATACACGGGCGGATTATTGCCCGAAATGAACGTTCGTACACATCGTGCATCGCGGGTCGGGGCCCCGCGATCTCACGTGTGTACGAACCTAATTCCTCCTCCTCCTACATTACCAATTGCAGTACCTCAGTGTCTCTTGAAAACGTTTACCATTATATGGTCAGCTAGTCACAGTACTGTTTCAATATAACAGTTTGTGAAAAATAATAATATAATAATAATAGTAAATAGTAAATGCATACTATGTCTTATATAAATATAATGTGCCATTGCAATATAAAAATATAGGAATAATTTGCCCCTCAAAGTGGGATATAGACTTAATGCCACCTTGGGTCCTGCTCTGTATAAAAGCCCACAAGGCCGCGGGAACTCCAAGGTGGCATAACTCCTTATATTATTTGGAAAGGGGCAATAGTTTTTTTTTACATACATCATTTTGTTTTTTTTGTGGTTGCTGTGGCTTTAGTAAACAAATCCTGCTACCATCAACTATCCTGTCTCACACCCCTCTTCCTTCCCCTTTTCAGTGCACAGTGAATAAAGATAACACACAGTAATACATGCTGTTACAAAACGTTAATTTTAAAATCTGTCCCCGTTCCGTTACATAAAGTGAGGCAAGCACTTCCGTTAGTTGCCAGAAGGGGGGCTGTCTCTCTGCTGTTAGTCCAGGAATGTGCTGTCTTTCCATTTATTATACGGGAATAGGAAAAGCCTTTAAAAAACTGGGGGTTCGTACCAAAATTTATTAATTGTGTAATGACTTAATTCCTTATGTTTACTGCAAGAGGGACATTGTGCCATATATGTTATATTTAAATAACTGTCCAGATTCAATTTAACTACAATATAATAGTAGTTTTTATTTTAATTTCATGTTTAGATGACGCATTTCCTTCACACCAAACACTATTACATACAGTGTATCCAGATGGGAACCGGGGATCAAATGGAAACTAAAGAGTGGATGGCATTGGCTGTTAACCTTTCTGGCATGGGAAAAACACCCACACACCCCCCCAACCCCCCCCCCCCCCCCCCAAAAGGTGCTGCCAAATTATGAATTAAATTCACAAAACTTTCAGTTTCACCTTCCTTTTACCTTCAATTTCTCAGTTATTTTTTAATGTTGTTAATGCTGAATGGAGTAATATCCGTCCATATAAGCAGCTTAGAGACAATATACACAATAACCGAACATTCATTTGTTTTTATGACACTCCAAGCAAACTTATCCTATTTACAGAAATGGCATTTGACATTCAAAATTGGGAAAAAAGTTGCAACCAAATCATAGTCATTGCTTTTTTCTGTAAATGTAAATCACTAACAACTGCATATTATAATATAATGTAATGTGTTTTCCTATTAATGTGATATAAAGCTACAAGATAAACGACAAGTTCTTCCTTAAAAAATAGAAATAAATAAATAAACAAAGTGAAAGTACAGTATCTAAATTGCCATCTGCTTTTTAAAATGCTTAAAAATAATAGAGTTCTCCATCACTGCAAAAGCTAATTACAGAGCAGAATTAGCTAAATCCCACTGCAGACCAAAAGCAGTGAAGAGGAAATCTGTCTCACCACTTTATTACAGTAAAGCAATCATGTTTATCGGGTGGTAATAAAAATAAGTACGTCAACAAACAGGTTGGTTTCATTTTGATTGTCTTATTATGTCAGAATCTATTAAATGAAACTTAAATTTAGAAGAAGAAAAAATATACTGTACATATAAAGAATTATAAGCAATTCAATATTCTTGGTACAGAAAAAGAAAAAAAAAAACGTGCTGAGCAATGGAAAATACACTTCTCTTTATTTTGTGGAATACCTGCCATGTTTAACCCCATGTTTAATGAAAAAAAAAAATGGTTTAACTCTAAAGGACAACTGTATTGTCTGCACTCTGCCCACCTCAGTCTGGGATCTATCCAATGGGACAAGTGCTTCTTGCAGGAATTGTCCATTAGTAAAGCGCTGGGACAAAAGAGGGATGTAGCATCAACCATACAGTTGTCCTTTAAAATTTATAGAAATATAGCAGCAGTCCAGGAGATATGATTTTTGCTTCTTTTACATTAATGCAGACTCACACAGAAGCCAAGCCTAGGAGTATTATCGTGCTTTTGTCCACCCACATTTAAGGGGACATGACTTTAATTTATTATCAGTTGGAGCAGCTCCTCTGTATAAACTGTAGCTTTCTCAGTCGATCTGGGGTTGCAGGTTAAGGTTTGTGCTGTTATTGTTCATTTTCCTATTTATTTAGAAAGTTGCCTTTACTTAACACATTTTCCTTTCCATATCTACATAGATTGTTGTTAGAACCTCTATTTAGTTTAGAACCTCTATTAAGTTCAGTTTGAAAGGTTTGTATAGCTTAGGTATAGACCAAGCTTATTTAACACGTGTCCATTCTCTTCAGTTGGTAATAAATGTTTTACGTTTTTTTCCAGAGAGCAATCAAGCTACATAAAAAACTAAACACTAAGGGGCCTATTCAATAAGGGGTATAAAATGTTGCAGCAGAAAAAGTTAAGAATAGAGATGCCAAACGTCCGAAAGTTCGGTCCTTTTTTCGAACTTTCGAACTATATGGAAAGTTCGAAAATTCAAAACGGACCCATTAAAGTCAATGGGAGTCAATTATGTTGAAAAGTTCTAATGAATACCACTAAATATCAATGGTAACTTAATGTAAATGGCTCTGGGACCTGGGAAATGGTTCTGGGGAACACGTTTGAATATCCAGAACTTTCAAATAAATCTATTTTATTCTTCTAGCGCACTACTTGTTGTCTCCTGCGTTCGATTTCCTATACTTATCCCATAAACGATTCGAACATTCGATAATTATCCCTTAATGATCGAAGATCGTTAGATTTTCAAATTCGTAGAATTATCGAAAGTTTTGAAAGTCTGACAAATCCAGGTCTGGGATAGTTCGAGTTTGTTTGACCTCGATAGTTCGGCTTGAACTTGGTTCAATTTCGAGTTCTAGTCCATCTCTACTTGAATTGGTAAGCAAAAAAAAATATCACAGAAAACATATTAAATTGAGTTATTAGACCCCATTAATCACAATTATGAATCATGTCTATTATAATGCCAGCAAGGATTGCTCAGATGGTAAGAAAATGATTGGCTAGTCTAACATGAATAAAAGTCTATTGCTATAATATTGTGCAAAGAACAATAAGTTATCATTAAAAGGTCTGTAGGAAACGAAGGATTGAGGTCAACCTTTTAGCTCCTGGGAAAATGAACATGGAAAAATATTCAATTAAAAATGTTAAATGTTATTTATGTTACAAATAAAGAATCAATACACATGTGCAATAGATCATTGTGGAAATAAGCATTAACCCTACTGAGAGTTTGGGAATAATAGAAAATAAATAAAGTTTCTATGTTAGTTGTTGAAAGTTTATTTGAAAATAGAAAAGTTCAGATACGCTAATGCAGTATTACATGTAGTTTCCTACAAATTATAATGCATCAACATTTGTTATGTTTCTCAGATATTTTCTCAGAAATACAAAATTGACCTGCTGTGACAGCAATTGTATTTTTTCCCCTCTACAATTGTCAAGCTGGTTTTCATTCCCCCCTTTTTTGCTGTGCCTAATGCACTAAACCAAAAGAATGATGTTATGTTAATGAAAAAGAAGTAGTGACTGGGAAATGCAGTAATACTTAGTAACAGCTTGTTCTTCTTGGTGCTTTTTGTTTTTTCTGTGCTGCTCTGTCACTAAATACATAGATATTAATTAAACTTTTAAACACTACCCATCTAATTAGCTTTTATTTTGTTGCATGTTTAAATCTAGACAGATAAGCCAACCAATGTTACCTTTTCCACCTAATTCTGTTTAGAATGTACAAGTTGCTGATATTTGTTTGTGTATGTAACACTAGTGAGTTTATGTAATCAGACTTCTTGTGTAAATAGTAAATTATGTTGTACCTTGTTGTAAATAGACAATAAATACCAAACAACACATTGTAGTTAACAGATTTATCTTTACCTTTTATGAAAAAATTGACCATAACTGAAAACTATCATTCTTCTAACCACCACTGTATAATTTTTTTTTGTGATCTGCCCCCATTTCTTTAGATACTCCAATCTAAAGGTCTTATATTTCAGTTGTCAATTAAGTTCCTTGCTCTCAAAAACTATTCTTCTGTGAGTAATTTTGTACTGTAGCTGGAATGGAGACATAGTTTGCCATTGAATGCTGTATGCGGTGTGCAGGCTTGACAGTTGTTTGTGGGGAAAAGTCAGGTCAGATGGAAGTGGGAGCGGTTTTAAAAGAGGGAGGGGGGATACTTCTCCTAAACAAAATGTGTGCTGGATGAAGGCATGGCAGCAACACACTCAAATCAGAGAAGTGCTACTTACATGTATTCAATTATAGATTAAGATGAAGCAAAAGTCATTGTTTTCAGTATAGTGGTCCCTTGTAGCTAGCCTACACGGAGCGATATTATTGGAAGACACGCATTGTTGATGTATGTGTGCTATCTGATGAAAAAAATGGGCCTACAGAATCAGTCCATTTTATGTTAACAGACATGCCAAAGAAGTTTTTAACAATGTTACAGCCACTAATCAACCAAAAATAAAGATACTGTATGGCCACCTTAAGAATGTTATGAAACTACATTTTAATTTGGTGTAATATTCTAGAAGGTGCAGTTTTAGTTTGGAGGGGTCTCCTGTACAGGAAAAGTGGGGTACCTACATATATCTGGTATTCCAAACTAAAACTGCACCTTCAGAATATTACACCAAATTAAAATGTATAACCACTACTGACAGTTAACATAGAAATCTACCAAATTATCTAAAATATCCCCACAAGTGAAATATTTTTAGAAATACACACTCGCAGGATTTACGAGTGAGGTTAGTTTCGATCAAAATGCAGATACCGGACGCAGTCTTCATCAAATGTAAGTTACTTTCTCACATTTTCTTTTTTTCCTCAACTGTAAAATCAGAGACAAAATCAAATGCGAATTTCAGCTAAAAACTGTGGAGGAAAGTTCAAACGCATCTCAAATATGAAAGCCTAACTCTCCCGAATAAAACGGTATGCCACATTCATGGGTGTACCCAGAGACAGGCTACCAACTAACCCAGAGCGTGACGTGCCAAATGTCAGTAGCAGCAAAAAAAATTAGCCAGTTTTGATTTGAACTGTCTGCAGGGAAACAGTCCCACCAAACTATATATTCTGAAATTACACACCTTAGCTATGTAACTTGTAGTTTGTTCATCATACCATCAATGGTGTGGCGCAGTTCTTCGTAGAAGTTTGACTTTTACAGATTTTCAAAAAAAATGAAATCAAACAACATTCAAAAAGGTAGAAATCATGCCAAAACCCCATGGAATGTAAAAAAAAAGTTACCAAATATCAATCCCCCAAATGTCCTGAATCAAACGGTATAGCATATGTGTGGTTACACCGAGACGTGGAAGCGAAAAGCCACAAAGTGAGACAATGCACGATGGCTCAGAAACAGCGAAAATATTTAGCCAAATCTCATTGGACAGTCTGCAGTTTTTTCCACAAAAACACCCCCGTAAATTGAAATAACCCCCACAAACGATATATTCCTGAAATTACCCACCTTCAGCTATGTAACACTGTAGTTTGTTATTCATACATCAATGGTGTGGGCGCAGTTTCTTGTAGAAGTTCGCATTTGTCTGAAAAAATGAACAAAAAACAACTTCAAAAGGTAGAAATCATGCCAAAACCTCATGGAATCTAGGGGGTGTAAACAGCAAGGGGTCTCCTGTACAGGAAAAGTGGGGTACCTACATATATCTGGTATCGTTGTACTCGGGAGTATCAGAGCTTTTAGAAACAGTAAGATTTTTGTGCGTAACCTTAAGATAACTATAAGTAAAAATGGGAAAAATCTATGAAAATTTGCAAATTTTTCATTTTTTTTTACATATTTTACCCATAATTCCAGTAAAATTTCCAGAAAAGTTACAAAATTTTGTTACCATGTTAAAGTAGACTTTGTGCTGAAAAAAACAATGTATAATATTCCTGATTTACTGCAAGGTTTCCTACTGTAAAATTAGTCTAAAGCGATTAAGGGCAAAATCCAGAAAATTCTTCTGGCAGTTAACGCAAAAAAAAATGAAAATCTCCTGGCAGTGAAAGGGTTAAGGGTTAATCCTGCTTCAGATGAGTATAGGAGAGTTGTGTTTGAACTTTTAGTTCATACTTTTTTTTTTTACCAAGAATAGGAGAAGACATAAAGATTAATAGGAAGATTCAATAAAAGTTCTTATCGTTAAAAATGGTGCTTATCGTTAATTAGATCTTATTTACCATTAGAAAGCTAACATCTGATTGGTTGAAGCAAAATTAGCCCAATTTTTAACGATAAATCATAGTTGATTATTAGAGCAAAATGTTTCTGGTATTAAATTTTAAATGTAGACTTCAAAATGACATTATAATCAATAGATTTTAGTGTTGTCTGAAAATGTCTCTATTTGGTTTTAGGAAAGTTGATTCCAAATGATCCCAAAATTAAGGTTTGGTAGACCACTAATCAGAACACTATTAAACTTAATGGGGGTAAAATGTAGGCTTTTTTTAAAAAGAGGTTCAAAAATGTTCCATACTGTTTAGTTTCTGCCCTCATCGCTTTTCCTTGTTAAAGACAAAATTGTTGTAACATAAAACAAAATAAAGGTCTATCAAAAATGTATATTGTAGTTCACTATGTTTATTCTTTAGCTTTCTAAAATACCCCACCCCCCAAAATTGTTTTTTTTTTTTCTGAAGCTAGTTACAGGCCTCCAACTACTCTCTGTCATTTTCTCTTTCTATGTACACCTTAGAAATGAAATTAGATAGGGAGAGTATAAGACATTAATGCTATCCTTCAGTCATCTACAAATAAGGAACAAAAGATTTCTGGGTAATCCCATGGTAGCCCCTTAGGGAAAGCCATATATTCTAAGAGGTTTTAACAGCATTCTACAAGCTAAATGCAAAACCAGAAAGTCAACCACAGACCGGTTTCAGCTTTATTGAACCATAGCTCATGGAATGCTGTTAAACCTCTTAGAAGGTACTTAGTATAATTTTGAAAGGGACTTAGGAACCTGCAAAAGTCTACCTAAGGTATACATATTGATACACATTGTGATCTGTTTGTTTTTAATCATGATGTCTATATTAGTATAGGTCATTTTTTACATCATTCACTTTATTATTTTAGTTGCCCTTCTCTGAACTACTTCCATTTCCAAGATGTCCCTTTTGTATATGGGATTCTGATAGTAAACTATCGCAATGGTATTCTATGAGGATCATAAATCTTGTTAATGAGGTCTCTGCCTCTTAAGGTCAGGGCCAATACAATGGTCTGATGCCAAAATGACATGCCAGCCGGTTTTGTAGTCTGTATGTGCCTGGTGCCCATTGGGAATGCATCAAATCCAAGGGCAAGTGCAGGAAGAAGTGTGTGTATGTGGGGGGGTTTCTGAACAAGCACAGTAGGAAGTTCATAACTAGGGAAGGACTAGAACAGAACTTGAACCCGAGCTTTAACCCTTTCGGTGCCAGCAGTATTCATCACTTTGTGTGCATTAAATGCCAGAAGAATTTTCAGGATTTTAGACACATTTGGTTCAGTCAGTAGGAAACCTCCCCAGTAAATCAGGAATATTATACATTGTTTTTTTCAGCACAAACTTGTCTAAACATGGTAACAAAATTTTGTATACAGTTTAAGTATAGATCCTGCACTCCTATTATAGACGCTTAAGGTGCTGTTCCTCGATTACTGCTAACCACTGGCAGTTAATAGCTATTGGCATATTGTTATTTTGAAGAACACACTCTTGAAGACCTTACTCATTAACTTTGTTTATTTGTGACATGTGTGCACAACGTTTCGGGGTGTGTCCCTCCCTCATGTGCCTGAGGAAGGGGACACACCCCAAACGTTGTGCACACATGTCACAAATAAACAAAGTTGAATGAGTAAGGTCTTCAAGAGTGCGTTCTTCAAAAAAACAACATGCCAATAACAATTTTTTTTTAACTTTTCTGGAAATTTTACTGGAATTATGGGTAAAATATGTCAAAAAAATTTAAAATTTGCAAATTGTCATGGATTTTTCCCATTTTTACTTATAGTTATCTTAAGGTTACACACAAAAATCTTACTGTTTCTAAAAGCTCTGATACTCCCGAGTACAACGATATCAGATATATGTAGGTACACCACTTTTCCTGTACAGGATACCCCCCCCAAACTAAAACTGCACCTTCAAGAATATTACACCAAATTGAAATGTATTACCACTTCTGATGGTTGACATAGAATATCTTCCAAATTAAATAAAATATCCCCACAAGATATTTGGATTTTATGAGTGAGGTAAGTTTCGATCAAAATGCAGATACCTGGGTGCAGCGCTTCATCTAATTGTTATTTTCTCACATTTTCCTTTTTTTCCTCAACTGTAAAATCAGAGACAAAATCAAATGCGAATTTCAGCTAAAAACTGCAGAGGAAAGTTCAAAAAGTTCATATCTCAAATATGAAAGCCTAACCCCTCCCGAGTAAAACGGTATGCCACATTCATGGGTGTACCCAAAGACATGGCTACCAACTAAACCAGAGCGGGACCAGTAGCAGCAAAAAAAAAAAAAATTAGCCAGCTTTGCATTTGAACAGTCTACAGTTTTTCCCAGAAAACACCCCCCTAACTCAGAATTACCCCACACAAACTATATATTTCTGAAATTTACACACCTTCAGCTATGTAGCACTGTAGTTTGTTCATTCATACCATCAATGGTGTGGGCGCAGTTCTTTGTAGAATTTTTAACTTTTTGCAGATTTTCTAAACAAAATTAATCAAACAACATTCAAAAGGTAGAAATCATGCCAAAATCCCATGGAATGTAAAAAAAGTTACCAAATATCAATCTCCCAAATGTCCAAAATCAAACGATATGCCATATGCATGGTTACACACGTGGACGTGGAAATGAAAAGCCATGAAGTGAGACAACGCATGATGGCTCAAAAACCGCAAAAATATTCAGCCAACTTTGAATTTGAACAGTCTGCAGTTTTTCCCCACAAAACATCCCCCTCAAACTATATATTCCTTGAATCTACGCACTTTCAACTATGGAATGCTGTTGTTTGTTCATTCATACCATCAATGGTATGGGCGAAGTTCTTCGTAGAAGTTTGCACTTTTCGCATTTTTTTGAAAAAAATGAACAAAAATCCACTTTTGAAGGTAGAAATCATGCCCAAATCCCATGAAATGTAACAAAAAGTTACCAAATATCAATCTCCCAAATGTCCCGAATCAAACACTATGCCATATACATGGTTACACAAGCGTACGTGGAATTGACTAGCCACAAAGTGAGTCAAATCACAGTGGCCCAATTACAGAAACTTTTCAGATTTCTCAGACTAAATGCCCCTCTATATTAGAAATACCCCCCAAAACTACATATTCTTGGAATCTACATGCCTTCAGCTACGCAACGGTGTCATTCTTTTATGCGGTGCACGCAGAGATGTGGCCACCAACTAGCTTAAATGGGACGCATGCCGAAGTGCTCTGTAATTTGAACAGCCTATGCTTTTTCAAAGGAAACAGTCAGGAAATTTGGAAATACCTCCCACAAACTATATATTTTTAGAATCTACACTCCTTCAGCTATATTATGGTGCCAAGCTTTCATACATACATAAAGAATTCCAGACGCAGTAATCCAAAGAACTCTGTGTTTTTCGGAGATTTTGTGAAAAATAAAATTATATGATTCAAAGGTTGAAATCCTATCTAAACCCACTTGACAAGCAAAAAAACCCACTAAATGTCAACCTCCCACATGTGCTGAATCAAATGGTATGCCATTTGTGTGGGTACATACAGAGACGTGGCCACCAACTAGCTCAAATGGGACACATGCCCAAGTGCAATTACAAGAAAAAATCAAAGTGCTCTGTAATTTGATTACGATTAGCAAACTTTTGCATTTCTCATTCTTACACACTGGATCCATATAACAGGTTCTCTCACTTCCCCCCAGCCCTTTGGCTTTTTAAAATGAGAGAAGAGGCTATCCAGTGCTTTATATTAAAGGCAAAGGACCTCCCATAAAAGGGGCGTGTTGGGGGTGCTATAACCACATAGAAGCTTGACCTGGCTTCCAAATAAATACATACAATACAAGGATTGTGGAAGCACTCCAATTAGGCTAATTTACAACTACATTTAGGCCTCTTCCCTCTTCCCTTCCTTTTGAAATCGAACAAATAATGATCTGGGTTTACTTTACCGATATCACCGGGGACATTGGGAAGCTTGCTAATTTATAGTTTTAGGGTTAAAAAAAAGGGTGTGTGTATCACTTTAAGAATTTTTTTGTGTGAATTTTCCCTATTTTTTTGATCATTCCCAAAGATGATCATCAAATCATCTTAGGAAATGATAACGAACTTGGAATACGGGCATAAATGCCCATTTTCCAATTCGAAATCCGAATGGAATGATCACTTCCCGGAAATCATAAAAGGCCGTTTTCCAATTCGAAATCCGAACGGAAAAATCAGTTCCCGGAAATCATTTTCCAGGAATGGATTTTTCATTCATTGGCAAAGATCAATAATTTGGTGATCAGAAGTGGTCCCCAAATTTTGATCTCTGTCCCCATTTTTTTCTCAGTCTTTGCTAAGTAGGACATTGACAGCTTTACTATACCAGGTACTGCACTGTGATCTGAATGGAGATCGCAGTGCAGTACCTCCACTATACCACCATCTTATATATTAATGGTAACTTAATGTAAATGGCTGTGGGACCTGGGAAATGGTCTGGGGAACATGTTCGAATATCCAGGACATTCTAAAAATCAATTTTACTCTCACTCGCGCTATTTTTGAGCTCTTGCGTTCGAACATTCGATGTTCGCGCCTAGGTATCATGTACATTTTACTCGCAGATTTGATGCTCGCGTATAGGCTTTAATGGACACTTTACTCGCGGATTCGATGTTCTCGTCTAGGTACCATGGACATTTTACTCACGGATTCGATGCTTGTGTATAGGCTTTAATGGACACTTTACTCGCGGATTCGATGTTCGCGTCTAGGCATCATGTACATTTTACTTGCGGATTCGATGCGTACCTATAGGTATAATTGCTATTTTACTTGCATATTCGAACGGTCGAACTTTCGATATTTATCGAAAGTCCTAAAATATCGAAAATCCGGGTCAGGGATAGTTTGAGAAGTCTGAATTCGTTCGAATTCAAATAGTTCGGCTCGAACTTGGGTTCGAGTTCGAGTCCATCTCTACTTACAACTCTTAGGGAAGACCCCGGTGAATGAGGAAGCTCCATGACGTCACCGGGGTCTCCCTTTTCGCTCTGCTCTCTTCCTCTTCATGGGACCGGCTGCTCCTATACGGTCACTGCATTTGAGGTATTATAACTCCCGATCCCCCCCTCGGATTTGGATGAAACCGAGGGGGGGTCGAGGGGGCTAGGGGGGCAGTTGAATGCAGTTGAATGTATATACGATCTGTGGCACTTAAAGGGTAAACAATTTGAACAGACCCAAACTTTTCTAGAATTTGAACTTTTGAACTTTTAATGATTATTGAATTTTTGATAATTATCGAACATTTGAATCGATGTTCCTTGACTTAAGCGCACCTACCTCCTCCATTAGAGGAGCTCCACATCAGCGGCCTTTCAGCATGATGCCACAGTCCTTGAAAACATATACACTACAAACATCAGGCTTCAAGCTGGAGGGTTTTAAAACTTTACCTTTGTTTGTAAATGGATAAAAGCACACACATAACGGCACCTGAGCACAGTGTCCCAATGCACAGTAGAAGATGGAGGAGGGGAGTGTAGAAGGGGAGGCACCGCTTTACAAGTTTATTGACAGTGAAACACCCTCATATACACAAATAGGTGGTATATAGGTAATAAGCAATATTAACAATGAAATACACATTTTAATTATGAAAACATCAACATATAAAAACATGCAGTTAGGACATGGCCACTATGCGCCGCAAACGCAATCGCACGCATTCCATTCCATTTGCGCATGCGATTTCTCCTTTTGAGATACGAAATTGCATGCGAATGCGCATTAAAATGGAGATCGCATGTGATTACGTATCGCAAACAGAAACGCAATTGCATGTATTGCCGTGATAGCAATGTTATGAAAAAATGCATGCGCAAACGCAAAAAAGCGCGATAGTGTGGCCTAGCCCTAACTGGTATTTCTAAGGACCAAAAAATTAACTGTACCTGTTCAAGGCAGTGCTTCTAACAATAATAAATGAAAACCTTCAAAAGCATTTGGTTGAGAAGTTTGGGGGCAAGGCTTATGATGCAGGTGATGATACTCTGTCCCAGCAGTAGGATACTGTATGTGGGTATGCCCAAGCCTGAGACTTGGAAGCAGAGCAATGGTGCTTGGTTATTAGGGATGGCCGGTTCGCGGATCTGCCACAGATTTATCCCGTTCGCGAACGGCGGGTTTTTCCCGGATTTTCCGTTTTTTCCGCCTTCCGAACCGCGGATTTCTTGTATTTTTGAAAATTTTCTAAATTACGAGATTTCTCGTAATTTCTAACATTTTCGGAAAAACGTATTTTCGAAAATTTTCTAAATTACGAGGATTACTCGTATTTTAGGAAATACGTATTTTTGAAATTTTTCGAAAATTACGAGGAATTATCGTATTTTCGAGGATTTTTTCATTTTAATGGGTCCGCTGGTGGATTTTCGAATTTTTTCGAAAATTCACGGATCCTCGAGCGGACCGGATTTTGCGAAGTTCGGACATCTCTATTGGTTATGTCACAGCTCACAGTGAAAGCAGGAAACACAACCACTTATACTGCTGTAAGTCTGGATAGACAGCAGCTAGAACCATGATCTTGGAGTCCTATTAAATGTAGGAGGTGATCTTTTTAAAAGTGGATACTTGTATAGAGGCCATAGTTCCCCTTTAAATTAGTACAATTCTAATGCTGGTTTAGTTCATCTTCCCAAGATTTTCCACTACTTCAACAACATTTTGATTATAAAAAAAATGAAATCTTGCTTCATTGGCACATGGACCCATTACATTTGTTTATTATAATCCCAGCATCAGGCTACTGCTGTTGTAACTGCCACCCTAAAAAAAAAAAAAATATATATATATATATATATAGTGGGCTGGCATAGGTTCTGTGTTCAGCCCTATGGCCACCATGCTGGATGGTGTTCTTGCTCCCTTAGTGCAGGGTAAACGGGCTTATTTGAGGGATATGTCCCATTTTTTGGAAAGGCTTAATGATGTACAAGTTGAGGATTGGGGTTCAATCATAATGGCGATGATGGATGTGGCATCGCTATATACTTCCATACCACACGGTGACGGAATGGCTTCATGCCGTCAGATACTATGTGGGAGTGGAGTGTATAGTGAACAACAGATCAATTTCTTTATGGGTTGTTTGGAATTAATTTTGTGCAGATCTAACTTTAAATTCGACCAAACATATTACATGCGGGGTACGGCGATGGGCTCCACCGTCGCTCTGTCATATGCCAATGCCTTTATGGCATGGCTGGAGGGAGGCGCCATCTATAATTTACCATCCTTCACCGGGCACTGTCTTGCCTGGTGGAGATATATAGATGACGTCTTTCTTCTATGGTGGGGCGGCGTTGGAGCGCTGCACCGGTTTCACGATCAGGTAAATGAGATACACCCGAATATCAACTTTTCCTTAGAGTTTAGTGACAAGGAGATTAACTTTCTAGATGTGAAGGTGAAGAAGGATGGGGGCATTAGCACAGAATTGTACACGAAACCGACTGATCGGAAACAGATCCTTTCGTATGGGAGTTTTCATCCACCCCATGTGAAGAGATCTATTCCGATTAGTCAGTTCAAGAGGGTGAATCGTATAGCCAGTGACGCTGAGATAAGGAAGGCACAACAGAAGCAGATGTACTCTAAACTGTTAAATAGAGGGTACCCACCTGAGATCCTGGAGGGAGCAGCTTCCAGAGTGGGGTACAGTAACGAAGCAGCAAGCAATAAACAGGAATCAAAGGACAGGAGAATACCATTGATAATGGATTTTGGAGTGGGCAGTAGCCTAGTGAAAGAGGTGATACCGAAAAATTGGCATATGCTTGTTCGAGCATATCCTAAAGTGGAGGAATTTAGAGCTCCGCCTCAAATCTCTTACCGAAAAGGTTTTTCCCTTGGTAATGGTTTGGTGAGGTCCACCTTTAGGAGGGAAAAGGTAGAGGGAAGTACAATGTTTGGCAAAAAAAGGGCAGGAATGTATGCCTGCCTACATTGTGTACATTGTATATTTGTAGATAAAGGCCCTTCGTTTAAACATCCCATTACAGGTAAGATATACAAATGCAGAGAGTTTTGCACGTGCGACTCCTCATATGTGGTTTACATGCTGTGGTGTCCATGCGGCCTAATATATGTGGGCGAGACCACCCAAATGATAAAGGCACGGATCTCGCAGCATCGGTCCAGTATAAAAAAGAAGGATGTTAAGTTACCTGTACCCAAGCATTATGCTGAGGCAGGGCATACAGAAAATGGTACTGGAGGTAGTGCCCCCATCAGACCGAGGTGGTGACAGGGGGGTGCGACTGAAAAAAAGGGAGGTATGGTGGGTACATCAGTTGAAGAGTTTATACCCTAAGGGTCTCAATAAAGACTATGACCTATACCATTTTTTGTAGGGATGATATAATGCATCTAAACTGTGTGAGTTTTTTCAAAGTAATGTATCAGGGGTAAGTAAAATTTATGGAAGGGTTAATAAAAATGATAAAGTTTAAAAAAATGGAACGGGGGGGGTTAATAAGGTTTGAGAAAAGAAGGGGTGGACATATGATGTCACATCCTGTATGAGAGGGTATGTAATAGAGGGGGGGGAGTGGTAACATGTGATAGTCATTGTTTGTACCTGAAGAAGGGGTGTGCTAACCCCGAAACGTTGTACGTTTCTCACATGTGCTGACTTGAATAAAGAAGCTGCAATTGAAATTCCGTGTGCAGGTGTTGGGAACTGGTTTACTCATATATATATAGATATATATATATATATATATATATATATATATCAAATCCAATTATCTGCCCATTTGGGACATTTTGTTTTTACTTTTTTAAACTCACAGGTTTTCAAAATCACTTAGATTCAGCTGTTGGGATTTTTTCCCACCTTTTCATATCCACAATAAATCAAGATATCCTAAAAGTTTCTCAAACATATATTTATCTGTTCCTAAACACTATATTTTTTTTTTACATTTCCTTTTTTTCTGCAAATCCCCTGCCAAAAGTGACAGGTGGTGACTAAACATATTTTTTTATTTCCACGCGGTGTGTTAGTGGAACATACTGTATAAGTCCCTGCATCTGGCATCCATCACTAGAACTTAAAAATTCAGACTTGGCTTATTAGCCAGAAATGGCTATCATTAATCATACCGAGGACAAATATTTAATTAGCATTTGTATGCAAATGTGAATTTTTTCCTACACTGTGTGTATCATTTGGCAATAGCTATTGTATAAATGAATTTTATGAACAGTTTTTACAACTGAGACAAAGGGTTATAAATGAAAAAATATTGCTAAAAACAGTTATCATCATATAAACTACCATGTATGTTAGTTTTGCTAAATATCGCATATATATATATCGCACACAGTCCACAGATAATTTATGTTGCCTGGTGATGCTGACAATATCCCAATATCCCAATATACAACAATCTTCCAAATATATCAGGTCAGCTTGATAAAGGCCGATAGACAAGGGCCGAAACGTTGCTTCTTATGCACTTTGCACCATGTTTGGTTAAAATAGCACTTTAAATAAAAGCACTGCCCCTGAGGAAGTAGCAATCAGCCACGAAACACATAGGGCGGAGCCAGTTTGTGTTTCCATGTGGTCCAGGTCTCAATAGGGATTGAGTCCGCTGTATGTTTTTAGAGGATTTTTTTGTATTGAATAAATATTTGAAACGTTTTATGGAAGTTCTTATTGCAGTCCGGTTGCCTGCCTCCTACCTTACCTTGTTGGGGCATACAATTACACTTTTGTTGAAAGACCTGAGGAGCGCTGATATTCTTTGAAGGTTGTTATATAGGAAGATAGATGAGGTACTCCTGGGTCTTATTTAAAATAAACTTATTGTGATTATACACACATCATGATTATATTAATAGAATAGAATATGAATATTGAAATCACATTCATTCTTCGATCTATTATTTGTGGAAGAGAGAGTGAAATATCTGCAATAATGTTCACCGTATAAATTTAGTTAGATTAGTTTTAGTTTGTTTCAGGATGAAACTGAAATCCCTCCTGAGCAATTATAATAAAATGCCCATGGAATAAAGATTCCTCTTCTCATAGTGACACTTTAAAAACAATCTCTATGCACATAGTCAAAGATGCTAAAATTAGAGGTCTAGAATGTCTCAGAATTTTAAATGTTCAAAAAAGTTACGTTACACTTCAAAAACTCTCACTGCACATAGGCAGGTGTGCATAGCATAGATGCTAAATATCAGAGGCTTTTAAAATGTAAGAATCTCAAATGTTGAAAAAGTACAGTAATAGCATTAGGGTGTTTGCAGTATCTATATAAGTATTTTTTAAAAGGTGTACGGAGAATAGCAATTATGTCTACAGTATCGTAGCCATCTGTTTTTTTAATGTGCTCTCCCAAACAAATAAAGTTAAAATAGGGAACATATGTCTTCACTGATCTATGGGCACTGGGAGTACAAGAAAGCTCTACTAGTTATATGAACAAATGACTTGTGATGCAATGTGTATCCATCTAAAAAATGTAGGCAAAGGGTCTCAATGGAAATAGAAACAATGCAAAATAAAAATAGTATGTGATCGTTTCCCATACTAAAAAATTAATCTGTAACTACATTTTCTTTTGATTTTTCCCCTGCTTTACATATCACTAAGGGGCATATTTATAAATGTCCGTTAAGTTTTCACAGTCGAGTTTCCCGCCGTTTATGCCAAAATCTATATTAACGTGATTTAATAAAAGACGAAACCGGGCCGCGAAAAGTTAACGCCTCATTAACATTGCATCAGTTACCGCTCACTTCTGTTTATAAAGCAGTGGTAATGGATGCGCAGCGTTAATCTCGTCCGTTTCACTTCAGGTGGCGAAATCGCCCGAGATCGCCAGGGGGGCGGGGCGGTACACCCAACCCATGGCGGCCACCAGGAATATAATTGGGTACTGTTTACCATGTGATACAAAGCATTGAAAAATTTAATTGAATTGAATCGGATTAGAAATTTCTGCAAACCTATATAAAGAGCTGCAATCCTTCATAGAGCTCACAAGTCCTAGCAGTAGATGGCAGAAGACAGAAGAAAGAAGAGGCTGGCAACATCAGCTCCGCTGAAGCCGGCGGTGCCAGCGGGTTCACTAGTGGCTGTGAGCTCACCCAGCGGTGCGGGTGTCACAAGCTGTGAAGAAAGAAGACATCCGATCAAGACTCTGGTAACATCGGCCTCGTTAATGCCACCAGCGCTGGAGGTACCCCTAGCGGCCGCAGGGGTACTTTTTCGGGGTTAGTGGCCTCATCGGAGCTGGTTTCTCTGGATGGAAGAAAGAAGACGCCGCCCAAGGGCTCTTTTAAAAGCTGACGGGGGCAACAAAGGCACTCAGTGCCATAATGGCCCTTACAAGGGCCGGGTAGGGGGGTCCCAGTACGGGCTGCGGAACCTCAAAGGGCCCTTCTCAGGGCCGCAAGGGCACTTGTAAGTAACGCAAGGGCCGTGATAGGGCCGGGGAAGAGAGGTTCCCGATTCGAGCATGCGGGACCCCTTAAGCCCTAAAAGGCACTTATCAGTTCCCCCGCTGGAGGGTCCCTCTACCCCGCCATCGGGCCCTTCCTCTCCGGAATGTACGGGCTGGGAGGGGTTGTGGAAGGGGTCAGCGGGGGTGGTCACCGCCACGGGGGGCAAGGGTGGGGTGGGTGTACACCCTCACCATGGGGGGGGTGAGGGCGGGGTGGGTATACACCCTACCTGCCCCCTGTGGCTGCGGATGCGACCACCCGTGGCACTATCCTTTCCCAGCAGTTCCGTACATCGGGTTTGAACTCTCTTCACCGCAATACTGTACTTAGCACATTGCGCTAAATACAGTATTGCCGCAAAGGGAGTTCAAACTACCACCGCACATTGCCATGGTAATGCTTTTTGCTGCGATGTGCTTCGCCTTTAGAAATATGGCGAAAACTTTAAATAAAAAATGATGTTTTAAAATTCTAAAGATATCCTGCCTGTCAATTCTAGGAGGAGGAGATCGTGCAGTGACAACTCATCCTATTAAACTTTTTCAGAAGTGTGACGTCCAAAGGCCGTCTGCCCCCTGATTGGACTGGGATTACATGCAGTGGAAATCTGCATGTTTTTTTTAAGCCTCGGTTATTTAACATGTGTGTTTTAAGCATCTTAAGAGACATTACTTCTGCATGAGAACAAAATTTGTCCACCTCTGATCAAGTGAAATTGGATTACTTACCCCTAAAATACTATAAAAATAATAAATTAGATTTCAAAGAACAAAAGAAAATAATAAAAACAATACAACATAAACTTTTCAAATTAACCAACATACACAAACATAGACAAAATGTAGCAGTATAAAAGGAATGCAGCATAAATACAGCAAAAGGAAATACAGCAAATGTAAAATGGTGCTAATTTTGCCCCAACCAACCAGATCTTATTTAATATTTGAAAGCTAACATCTGATTGGTTGGGGCAAAATTAGCGCCATTTTTAACGATAAGAACTTTTATTGAATCTCTCTGTTAATTTTCAGAACAATTCAAAAAGTGGTGCAATTCTCCTGTGTGGAATTAAAGTTGTGCTAACTGATGTTATATCGGAAGTGAACCATGCAGCTTCCGCAATTGATGTTAGATGCCGATAGCTGCAAACTATTGCAGCACTTTTTAATAATTGACATTATTTCTAATTAACTGTCTAAAGGAACTGTTTAAATACATATGTGGTAGGAGTTTCAAAATTGTAACATTTTAGCCACGCCAAAACCAAGCCCACCATCAAAGCCATGCCCACTTTAACACTGCGGCTTTGTGCCACTCCTGGAAATAATCAAGGGCGGCACTCAAAAGTTTGGCTCAAGCAGCAAAGTGCCCCTGCCGTCTATAGGCGGGTACGGCAAAACTTTTGATAATTTTCTATTTGAATACACATTTTTAAGTTCTCCATTGTTATAACACATATAAACATGTTGGAGCAAGTGGTACAATACATTAGAAACCCATACCATGCTTTATGTAGAATAAAAGATGTTGGCCAAAAGATTTGTAAGCTTGCCACCACATCAAGCTACAGTCTTGCTTAAATATCCAACATGCCTGGGTGATGCAAACATTACCATTGATAAGGACAGAAGGTGTCAGAACCTTAACTGTAGGATTTCAGCCTTGCTCCAGGCTGGTGTCATGGTCATGGTTCTCTTTTAATCTGCTACAGTGTCAGACACTCCCAACCCTGTGAGAGTGCTACATCACCAGAGCAAACAGTAGGAAACACTGTTAATTGATGGTAATGGTGTCATTACCTTAAAAAATAAAATGCAAGAGCAAATGTAACACAGACCCCAAAACAACTGGCATTGTTTGTTATAGAGCTTCTCATTCAATATCTCTTGGTACTCAATAGAATTACAATCAATGGCAAAGACATGCAACCTGTGCCTTTCCCTGTTTGGCAGCCCTCTTTGGTGCTGCAGACTGTATGATGGGAAATGCTGGGAACTGTAGTTTATATCTGGAGAGATGCAAGTTGCACATCCTGTTTTGCTGTAACAAATTGTTTCCATTGTTAATATGAAAAACGTTTTTACGAAACACCATACTAATACACCCACACGTTTACTAAAAACACTGCAAATTCACTGACAGATATTTTTTGCCAAACTAGTTTGATGAGGGTAGGTTTGTCATTTACAACTTTCCACCTCAACAACTACAACTGTAACAGTACATGTCACAAGACGCCCTGTTTGAGGTTGTGGGAAATAAGGCAAACCAGGCCACACAAGCTCTTTTACAATTGAAGGAGCTTTATTATAATGCACCAAGACCAAGCACAACCTTATTCTACCAAGCAAGTACTGTCCTTGGGATGCAGATACTGGGAGCTCTGGGCTCCACTCTCTGGGCTCCACTGCCAACAGTGTGCTTGGTACATTTTGCATAAACATTATTTACACAAGCATAATACACATTCATATTATTACAGGCCCTTGGTGCTCCGTCACAGTACAATTACAACACAGTGTTATCTACAATTGTAACAGTACAATTAGAGATTAATACCATCAGCAAATACAGAAACATATGTGTGTGCATTATTTAGCAGCTTGGACATTTTGAGTTAAATTAAATCTTTATATACGATTAATACCAGCTGTTCTCTGGCCGGCGGCGGTTGTGGTCCTCTGGCTGGCAGCAGTTGTGGTCCTCTGGCTGGTGGTGCTTGTGGACCTCTGGCTAGTGGTGCTTGTGGCCCTGCACAAAAATGGGCCCTTCACAAAATTCACACAAGAGGACCCTGCACACAAAAGGACCCCACACACAGAAAGAACCCCCACAAGCTGAGCTCCTACCATGAAGTGGCATGAAAAATATGCTTACGGCAAACGCCCTAAATAAATTAAGAGAGGCGGCAGATTGTCAGAGTTTTTTTTTTTTACCCTTTCCTTACGCTGGCAGGCGCTGCGCTTGTCAGCTTCAAGAAGGAGCTTCAGTTAATTCACCAAGAAGCAGCACTCTTAAAACATACACTTTTATTTATTTCAAGGATCATGGTGGATCAAAACATTGCAGTAATACCAGTTCTGGGAAACGTGAGCCATGTGAAGTGGCAGAGATTGTAATAGACCTTTAAAGGAAATAAATTAAAGTGTGTGCTGCTCCTTGGTGAATTATATGGAAGACAGAGGGTTAATATATGAGCATGCACCTGGTGGACCCAAAAAAGACGAGTGCTGGTAAAATGTTTAACAAGGATCTTCAGTTGCTGGACTCTCCGCCAATCAGGGTATGTAACCAACGCACAGAGGGGCGTACCTGAGCGTACTGTATGCAGAACCAATCAGGGGTAAGCCATGCCATGTACACAATAAAGCCCTGCACACAAAAGAGCCCTGCCCACAAATGGGTCCCACACACAAATAAGCCCTTCCTTTGCACACACAAAAATATCCACACAAACCTACCTACCCCCCCAAGTCCAGATCATCATTTCCTATGCAAAGACCCCAGCCCATCCCCCCAAAAATACCCCCACACACAAAGTGTCAGAGATTTATTCCCCCTTAACCCCACGCTGGCAGGTACAGAAGCGCTGCACTTAGCAGATTCAAAACCATGAAGGATCTTCAGTGGCAGGACTCTCAGCCAATCAGGACATGTCAACACGCAGCACACCTGATTGGTTCTGTAGCCACTCCGGTATGCCCCTTTGTGTGTAAGTTATGTGATTACACACAGAGGGGTGTACTGGAGCGGCTGCAGGACAAATCAGGGGTGCAGGCATCCTGAGGCATGCCCTGTTTGGTTGAGAGTCCAGCCACTGAAGCTTCTTCCTGGTTTTGAAGCTGCTAAGTGCAGCGCTTCTGTGACTGCCAGCGTGGGGTGAGGGGGAAAATTTATTTAGCTGGAGCTGTGAGCATATTTGTCATGCCGCTTCATGGTAGGAGCAGTGCTGACCACAGAATCATGCTTCTATCCAAACCTATAGTAGTATAAAGGGCAGTGTTTCCAGTTAGTACTGTGCCATCACGAGCACCATTGCTCTTACCCTCTTGCCACAGTCACTTCCTGGTTTATCCTAAGTGTCTGAGTGTATATTTAAAAGCCTATAAATTAAGATCTAGGGAAGCTAGAGACATTACCCTAAGCTTGTTTGAAAGGTTTTAAATAGCTCTTTTAAATACTTCTATGGAGACCAAAGTTACCCATTACGAACCAAACTAAACAATTGCAACCCAGTCTGAGTCTGCTGCCAACTAGTGTGTGCACAATTCTAAACGTGCATCTACAAACTCTATTGTCTGCACTATTGAAGTCTTACAACTCGATTGAATCAAAAACGGGAAAAACTCTTCCCCACTTACTTGGTTAGGTGGGGAGGTCCAGGTGTAATAAACGTTGAGCCTTACACTTTTTATGGCTGTACTTCTCCAGCTTCAATACTATATTTTCACACATATGTTTTGTGACTTACCATTTCGACGGGTTGGTCCGGGACCCTTCGCTTGGTCCATTCAATAATCTGCTGAAACAAAGGGTATTAACTTGAATTCCAATAAAGATGTCTTTTTAACTTACCTGCCGTGAATGCTGCATCAGTAGTGAGGGATACCCTTTGTTTCAGCAGATTACCCTTTAACAAATATTTGGCATAACTTTATAGGCTTAGATGGGGTTGAGTTCACCAGCCACAAAGAACTATGGGTAATAGAAAAACAATCTTAACCAATCAGGTTATTTCTTAAATGTGTTAGGCCTTTTTGAAATAATGTTCAACCCAAATTTCTAGCTTATAGTCTAGAAACTACAAATTAAAATAATGTATTATTTACTTTTATAATTATTTAGAAAAAGTCATGGAAGATTTTATGCTTTTCAAACACTTCTAAAGGTTCGTACACACGTGCGATCGCACGCGTGTCGTGTATGGGCCCTTTATCGGCCAAAACGGCCAGTTGTTTGAAGATCCGCCCGGTCGGTCGGGCAACGTTTTGGCTGATAAAGGGCCCATACACGGGCCGATTATTGCCCGAAATGAACGTTCGTACACATCGTGCATCGCGGGTCGGGCCCCCGCGATCGCACGTGTGTACGAACCTTAATTCCTCCTCCTACATTAACCAATTGCTCAGTACCTCAGTGTCTCATTGAAAACGTTTATCCATGTATTAGTCAGCTATGCACAGTAACTGTTTCAATATAACAGTTTGTGAAAAATAATAATAATAATAATAGTAAATAGTAAATGCATACTATGTCTTATATAAAATAATGTGCCATTTGCAATATAAAATATAAGGAATAATTTGCCCCTCAAAGTGGGATATAGAATTATGCCACCTTGGAGTTCCCTGCTCTGTATAAAAGCACAAGGCCGCAGGGAACTCCAAGGTGGCATAACTCCTTATATTATTTTGGAAAGGGGCAAATAGTTTTTTTTACAATACATCATTTTGTTTTTTGTGGTTGCTATGGCTTTAGTAAAACAAATTCCTGCTACCATCAACTATCCTGTCTCCAACCCCCTCTTCCTTCCCCCTTTTCAGTGCACAGTGAATAAAGATAACACACAAGTAATACATGCTGTTACAAACCGTTAATTTTAAAATCTGTCCCCGTTCCGTTACATAAAGTAGAGGCAGCACATTCTTGTTAGTTGCCAGAAGGGGGGCTGTCTCTCTGCTTAGTCACAGGAATGTGCTGTCTTTCTCATTTATATACGGGAATAGGAAAAGCCATTAAAAACTGGGGGTTCGTACCAAAATGTATTAATTGTGTAATGACTTAATATCCTTATGTTATACTGCAAGAGGGACATTGTGCCATATATGTTATATTTAAATAACTGTCCAGATTCAATTTAACTTCAATATAATAGTAGTTTTATTTTAATTTCATGTTTAGAATGATGCATTTCCTTCACACCAAACACTATTACATACAGTGTATCCAGATGGGAAACCGGGGATCAAATGGAAACTAAAGGAGTGGATGCATTGGCTGTTAACTTTTCTAGCATGAGAAAACACCCACACACACCCCCACCCCCCCCCCAAAAAAAGGTGCTGCCAAATTATGAATTTAAATTCACAAAACTTTCAGTTTCACCTTCCTTTTACCTTCAATTTCTCAGTTATTTTTTAATGTTGTTAATGCTGAATGGAGTAATATCCGTCCATATAAAGCAGCTTAGAGACAAATATACACAATAACCTAACATTCATTTGTTTTTATGACACTCCAAGCAACATTATCCTATTTACAGAAATGGCATTTGAAATTCAAAATTGGGAAAAAAGTTGCACCAAATCATAGTCATTGCTTTTTCTGTAAATGTAAATCACTAACAACTGCATATTATAATATAATGTAATTGTGTTTCCCTTATATAATGTGATATAAAGCTAACAAGATAAACGAAGGTCTTCCTTAAAAAATAGAAATAAATAAATAAACAAAGTGAAAGTACAGTATCTAAATTGCCATCTGCTTTTAAAATGCTAAAAATATATAGAGTTCTCCATCACTGCAAAAGCTAATTACAGAGCAGAATTAGCTAAATCCTCACTGCAGACCAAAAGCAGTGAAGAGGAAATCTGTCTCACCACTTTATTACAAGTAAGGCAAATCATGTTTATCGGGGTGTAATAAAAATAATTATCGTCAACAAAACAGGTTGGTTTCCATTTTGATTGCTTATTATGTCAGAATCTATTAAAATGAAACTTAAATTTAGAAGAAGAAAAATATACTGTACATATAAAGAATTATAAGCAATTCAATATTCTTGGTACAGAAAAAGAAAAAAAAAACGGCCGAGAATGGAAAATACACTTCTCTTTATTTTGTGGAATACCTGCCATGTTTAACCCCATGTTTAAATGAAAAAAAAAATGGTTTAACTCTAAAGGACAACTGTATTGTCTGCACTCTGCCCACCTCAGTCTGGGATCTATCCAATGGGACAAAGTGCTTCTTGCAGAATGTGTCCATTAGTAAAGCGCTGGGACAAAAGAGGGATGTAGCATCAACCATACAGTTGTCCTTTAAAATTTACAGAAAATATAGCAGCAGTCCAGGAGATATAGATTTTTGCTTCTTTTACATTAATTGCAGACTCACACAGAAGCCAAGCCTAGGAGATTATCGTGACTTTGTCACCCACATTTAAGGGACATGACTTTAATTTATTATCAGTTGGAGCAGCTCCTCTGTATAAACTGTAGCTTTCTCCGTCGATCTGGGGTGCAGGTTAAGGTTTGTGCTGTTATTGTTCATTTTCCTATGTATTTAGAAATTGCCTATTTACTTAACACATTTTCCTTTCCATATATCTTACATAGATTGTTGTTTAGAACCTCTATTTAGTTTAGAACCTCTATTAGTTCAGTTTGAAAGGTTTTATATGCTTAAGGTATAGACCAAAGCTTATTTTAACACTGTGTCCATTACTCTTCAGTTGGTAATAAATGTTTTTACTTTTTTTTCCAGAGAGCAATCAGAGCTACATAAAAACTAAACACTAAGGGGCCTATTCAATAAGGGGTATAAAATGTTGCGGCAGAAAAAGTTAAGAATAGAGATGGTCAAACTTCCGAAAGTTCGGTCCTTTTTTCGAACTTTTGAACTATATGGAAAGTTCGAAAATTCGAAAACGGACCCATTAAAGTCAATGGGAGTCAATTAGTTTGAAAAGTTCTAATGAAATACAACTAAAATATCAATGGTAACTTAATGTAAATGGCTCTGGGACCTGGAAAATGGTCTGGGGAACACGTTTGAATATCCAGAACTTTAAAAAAAAAAATCGATTTTATTCTCATGCGCACTACTTTTGTGCTCCTGCGTTCGATTTCCTATACTTATCCCATAAACGATTCGAACATTCGATAATTATCCCTTAATGATTCGAAGATCGTTAGATTTTCAAATTCGATAATTATCGAAAGTTTGAAAGTCTGACAAATCCAGGTCTGGGATAGTTCGAGTCTGTTTGACCTCGATAAGTTCGGCTCGAACTTGGGTTCAATTTCGAGTTCTAGTCCATCTCTACTTGAATTGTATAGCAAAAAAAAAATCACAGAAAACATATTTAAATTGAGTTATTAGACCCATTAATCACAATTATGAATCATGTCTATTATAATGCCAGCAAGGATGGCTCAGATGGTTAAAGAAAATGATTGGCTAGTCTAACATGAATAGAAAGTCTATTGCTAATAATATTGTCGCAAAGAACAATAAAAGTTATCGTTAAAAGGTCTGTAGGAAACGAAGGATTGAGGTCAACCTTTTAGCTCCTGGGAAATGAACATGGAAAAATATTCATAATTAAAAATGTTAAATGTTATTTTATGTTACAAATAATAATACAAATACACATGTGCAATAGATCCATTGTGGGAAATAAGCATTAAGCCCTACTGAGAGTTTGGGAATATAGAAAATTAAATAAAAGTTTCTATGTTAGTTGTGAAAGTTTATTTGAAAATAAGAAAAGTTCGAATACAGTATGCAGTATTACATGTAGTTTCCCTAAAGAATTATAATGATCATACATTTGTTATGTTTCTCAGATATTTTCTCAGAAATACAAATTGACCTGCTGTGACAGCAATTTGTATTTTTTCCCCTCTACAATGTCAAGCTGGTTTTCATTTCCCCCCTTTTTTGCTGTGCCTAATGCACTAAACCAAAGAATGATGTTATTGTTAATGAAAAAGAAGTAGTGACTGTGAAATGCAGTAATTACTTAGTAACAGCTTGTTCTTCTTGGTGCTTTTGTTGTTTCTGTGCTGCTCGTGTCACTAAATACATAGATATTAATTAAACTTTTAAACCTCCCATCTAATTAGCTTTTATTTTAGTTGCATGTTTAAATCTAGACAGATTAAGCCAAACATGTTACCTTTTCCACCTAATTCTATTTAGAAATGTACAAAGTTTGCTGATATTTTGTGTATGTAACACTAGTGAGTTATGGTAATCAGACTTCTTGTGTACATAGTAAATTATGTTGTACCTTGTTGTAAATAGACAATAAATACAAACAAAAACATTGTAGTTAACAGATTTATCTTTACCTTTTTATGAAAAAATTGACCATAACTGAAAACTATCATTCTTCCTAACCACCACTGTATATTTTTTTTGTTGATCTGCCCCCTATTTCTTTAGATATCCAATCTAAAAGGTCTTAAATTTCAGTTGTCAATTAAGTTCCTTGCTCTCAAAAACTATTCTTCTGTGAGTAATTTTGTACTGTAGCTGGAATGGAGACATAGTTTTGCCAGTTGGAATGCTGTATGCTGTGTGCAGGCTTGACAGTTGGTTTGTGGGGAAAAAGTCAGGTCAGATGGAAGTGGGAGCGGTTAAAAGAGGGAGGGGGGATACTTCTCCTAAACAAAATGTGTGCTGGATTGAAGGCATGCAGCAACACACTCAAATCAGAGTAAGTGCTACTTACATGTATTCAATTATAGATTAAGATGAAGCAAAGTCATTTGTTCAGTATAGTGTCCCTTGTAGCTAGCCATACACGGAGCGATATTATTGGAAGACACGCAGTGTTGATGTATGTGTGCTATCTGATGAAAAAAATGGGCCTACAGAATCAGTCCATTTTATGTTAACAGACATGCCAAAGAAGTTTTTTTTAACAATATTACAGCCACTAATCAACCAAAAATAAAGATACTTGTATGGCCACCTTTAAGAAACTGTTATGAAACTAGACCATCTATTTATTCCTAATAAATAATAATGTAATTCTATTGCTAATCAAATTCATAACAAGGTTGGCTCCACCCGGGAAAATGTTGTAAGCTCAAGCAAATTAAAGTAAAAGAACTAATTAATATCAAGAATCTTAAAACAACAGTGCCTGAGAACAATGGCACATGCTTTAAATAATACATTAACCTCAGCTTTTATGTAAATAAATAGGGATAGTGCAGATGTTAACTATTACATTTCGGTTGTAAGGCATATAAACATATGTAAACGATGGTCTTAACTGCGTTTGTGTGGTTAAACCGTCTTTCTTATTATTTAACAATAACATCTCAATGAACAGTATAATAGTGAAGAATAAATCATATCATTAGATAGTTTTGCATATAAACATTAAAAATACAGTATATAATAGGTCGGCACTGATTTCATTTTAATTTCAAGAGTTATTCTGCCTCTTCAGCCAAAACCATGTCTTTTCCAAGGACATTAGCTTAAAGCAGTTTTCAATCTGTTCATCTGCACACGGTACATACTGCAAGGATGTGATAGGTCATGCTTCTTTTTCACTCTTCTGCTGCCATTTCAGTATCTTGTTAATGTCTCCAATCACTGAGTGCTAGCAAGAGATTGAATAGCAAAAATGTGCAACTGTTTACCAGCTAATGTCAGTAACACTCACTTGTACTGCAAGTAAAAACACTACCTTAAGCTACTGGTTAAAGAGTAGAACTAAATAAAATGAAATTTCTAGAAGAGTTACTATCAAGGTCTGGGCAGGAGATATAAAGTCCTGCTCTGATCACCCTGGTTGGCTGCATGCAAGCTATCCAACATGACTATCTTACCTTGCTGCGATCAAGTGATACGATAAGAGACGTAATCTAGTAATTCACTGCAGTGTTATGTAAGATGCCCGTCTTTGTTATATTGAATCCTCCTGTATATGGGAACTAAAGTTCAAAATTAAATTTAATGATAAATGCTAGAGATGACCAGTTTTGTTCCATTTTTCGGATTCCCGGATGACCAGTTTTGTTCCATTTTCGGATTCCCGGATCTTAGGAAAATCCGAAAACGGAACAAAATTTCTATAGTTATCGAATGCTCAAGGCTATTTTTGAGGATTATCTGCATACATGCTCTGTAGTGCTCAACAGATCAAAACAAGGAAGTTGCAGCCTTGCTTCCTAGAAGCTGACAGCCAATCACATTACAGCACAGAGATCCTCCCTCTCCCTGACACAAAACAGGGATTTCAGTTTTATTGTTTTCAAACAAATTAAATGCTCCTGTCCTAACAATGATATAATCCTTTACTTTTCATACAATAAGAAATGTAATTTTTGCAGTGTATTTCATAGATAGCATGGATGTAAGAAATGGAATACTTACATTTCAGAAACAATAAAAGTAAGTCTTGGGAATAGAACCTGCAACTTGTACATTTACTCTGTCTTGCTAAAAGCAGAGCTCTTACCTCTAGACTAACAGAGATACTATTGAGATAAATGGTACATGTAGAATCTTTTCCTATGAACATAATGGAAACATAAAATAAAGGTAAGTCTGGGGATTCGAAGTTGTGCCCTTTTAAACTGTGTATTTTGAAACCTGCCGACTTACCAGGTGAGCCAGCACTGAAAAAGCTGAAAGTAGAGGTACATTTAGGAACATGATAGAAACAAAAAATAGGGAAGAGTGGGGTATTGAATTTGTGACCTTCTGAACTGTGTTTTTCTAAACCTGGTGCCTTACCCGGTGCACCAACACTGAAAAAGCAGAGAATACAGGTACATTTGAAAACGTAATCTTTTGCCAAGAAAATAATAATTTAAAAAAAAAATGGAATATGGAAGAACCTGATAAGACTTTGAAAGCTGCTTGTTACCCTTCAGTTTATTTTCCAGCAACTCACACTGACTGGGAAATAAATTGCAAGGTAACAAGCAGCTTATAAAGTCTTTTTAGGGACTTCCAAATTGGTGTGTAGAAAACACACTGTGCATAGAGACAGTGAATTCTGGGTTCAGGGGGCGTGGTTCTTTGATGACTTCATGGGCTGTGGGTTGTACAAGCAACAACATGGAAGCCTTCTTATTTACAGAATCTATTTCTCACATGTACTAAATGCAACTTACTAGAAAAGAATCTGACAATGTATAGGTGTTCTGGAGAGAAAAACTTTCACATTAGGTTTTAAAAAATGTAAGTTTAGTTCTCCTTTAATTCTTACCATTCTGGACAGTGTTCTGCCTGCAATAGGGTTGTATTATAAACATACCCATCACAATACAAATTTACATATCTAAAAGGGCATAATCCTGGTGCTTATAGTAATGGTTCATTTTTACATATGTCATATATCATTTTTACATATGGTGATCGGCATGATGGCACATTATCCACTCTGTCACATCCATGCATAGGGTGAATAAGAAAGCTAGAAATTAGCTTTTGTTGTTATTCCAGTCCTCCAACTCACTTAGTTTTGCCCTTTTTATGTGGGCTAGGTGGGTGCAAATGTATCAGTCTCACATGGGCATGTCCACCAGATTCTGATCTTGGAATATATGTGCTGCATATACCTTGATCACAAATCAAGGGATCAACAGGGCTATGTACAGAGAGCCATTATCGTCTTTTTCCGTCTTAAAATCATGTTAACCCATGTTCCAAGGGTTAACGTGACTTTAAGACATAACTTACGGTTGAGCCGCAAGCTATGTACCATTCGCTATGCACTGTGAGAGACGTGAGAGAGCAGTGCTCAGTGCATAACCTAGTGGAGGCAATAGATAGTGGCGATAGTGGCTCTCGGTACATAGCCCTACAAGTATCTATAAATAATACAAAATGAACAAAGGGAATGTTCATACTTAAAACAAAAAACTGGTCAGTAGAGATGGGATCCAGATTTTGTCACAAACCTGAATCGGACACGGAACCACCCGGTTCCGAAATCCTAAAGATCCCTCCGAATCCGGCCGGATTCTCCGGATTTTGGGACTTCAGAACACATTTTCGAAGGTTTTCGAATGAACAAAGCTCTTTGAACAGAGGGAGGAGGCAGATACCTTTGCCAGAAAGGAATAGAACTTATCATTAAATATCTGGTTACAAATTCATGTAAAAGCAGTTGGGGTTGTGGGAAAATTACTGACAAGGCACCAGCCTTTTGTTTTAAGGGTGACAAACCAAGGGGGCAAACAAACCAAGGGGGCAAATTGGTAAAAACAATTGGAACAACGAAAAAGCTAATATTTTTTAATAGAATTTTTATTATTGTTTATAAGAGAACAAAAAATATTAGCAAATATTTTCTATAATTCAAGCCTATTAATAACATTTAGAGTTAGAAGTAAGCATATAATTAAAAACACCTAACCTTGCAAGTTTTTACAAGGGTTATGTTCTACAGGAGATTACTGTTTTTAATATTTCCTAACTTAAATGGATATTAATCAGTGTTACAGAGAAATACATTATATTCAGTAAACAAATTAAATTGTAATTACGGATCACTTGTGCTGATTTATAAAGAGGTAAATATAAACATTGTTTTTATAAAATGCATAACATGTGTAAGAGTATTCATAATTTTCACCATTTTATCTTAAAGTGATATTCAGGAAAAACTAGCCATAAAAAGTTATGTTAACAAATGAAAAGCCCAAAGGTGGGTTAAAGGGGAACTACATCCTTAAAACAACCCCTCCCCAAATCTAAAATTCTATGGGACTGTTTATATAAGATTACTGTTGCAGATATATAGTAGTTACAATTTAGGTAATATTATAACTAGAGATGGACTAGAACTAGGACTCGAACCCGAGTTAGAGTCGAACTTAACAAGTCCGAATGGACTCAGACTTCTCGAACTATCCTGGACCCAGATTTCTCAGACTTTTGAACTTTCCGGACTTTTGATAATTATCGAATGTTCGTTGTCATGGTTTCGAGAATTATCGACTTTACGAGCCGACGCTAACCCTTGGATGTTTTGTTTGCTAACCCTCGAAAGTATCGCTCATGTTCAAGAAGTGTTCCCCAGACCATTCCCCAGGTGCCACAGCCATTTACAGTAAGTTACCATTGTTAGTTTAGCTGTAAATCATCCGGAATTTTTGAACTATTACTCCCCCTTTGACTTTAATGGGTCTGAATTCGAACTTTCAAACTTTTACTGAAGTTTGAAAGATCGAAAACAGCCCGAACTTTATGAAGTTCGACCATCTCTAATTGTAACAATAAATGTATTAAACATATAGGGACTTTAAAACATTTTTGGCTTTTTTTTAACCTATTACTGTATATCCTTTTGAAAAAGGGTCTATGGATATTTAGAATGGGAATTGTGTATTTAAATACCTTTTTTACTTACCGTATGTTCACTATAACAGAAAATGCTTTAGCTAGACATTTGCTGAAAGTGGCAAAATTTCTTATCTAAATTTTGTAAATCTTCACATACCCAATTCTGAATAGGACTTTTTGGATAGACTGTGAAATTACAGGAATGACTCCATTTTATTTTATTGCTTTCAGCCTTAAGTATGTGTAAATGTTTTTGCATATTTTTGCATTACTCAGACTTTTGCATTGATTACAATAGAAGAGTATGTCCTTTAAAATGCCATAATTGCTCTAATTAAATGGCTAATCTAATAATGTTAGAGAAGAATATAGCCTGAGAAATGTAAACGTTTGAGAACGTTTGAGAAAGTAATTAAAATAAAATGTAAGTACCTTCTATATTGGGGTTACCTTGGTGTGCTTGAAAGGATTTTCATCCTTATGTTCATAATAATGTAAACAAACCCTTTGTTTATAATTTCTGAAAGTGCACAAATAGTATAATGCTTGTAAAGGTTCTCATTCATTCAGGTCATGAAATATCTGTGGTATTCAGGTAGATCAACTGGACATGAAGTTTAGTTACTGAACTCTCCTAAAAATGGACATAGGTTTACAGGTTATAATGTCAACATCTCAACCAAAGAACAGGACTGATTCCAAAGAGGTGTCAGGGTTGATATAAAGAATAGAGGTGGGGGGTTCAACGTTAATTGTCTGCCATATACAATGCTATTTTGACACCTTACCCTGGGCAGTTTTGATAATAAAAGTGTGTAGTATAGAGCAACCAAAAACTCAGACAACCCCACAGGTATTGCTATAAACAAACGTGCATTTCGGACAGTCTAGGTCCTTTCTCACACTTGAGAAAGGACCTAGACTGTCCGAAACATGTTGTGGTGTGCACAATAAATGCACGTTTGTTTATAGCAATACCTGTGGGGTTGTCTGAGTTTTTGGTAGCTCTATACTACACACTTATTTTTTGACTTTATGACTAGGAACAGACATCGGGGCAATAAAATTCTATAGAAGATGTGGTGAGCTAAATTGCATTTAGTTTTGCAGTTTTGATAATGTCTCTTAAGTACAATTCAATCAACACCTTGCATTCAGGAAGTCCCTGACACCTTGCTGTTTTAAGCTGATTGGTACACATTCCAGGGTATTTATTCCCAACAGATTCTTGTATAGTGATGTACCCGAACTCGAAAGTATCCAAACTAGTTTGGTTTTCCAAACTTGTGGATGTGTTTTCGATAATTGTTGAGAATTTGCTAAATCTCAAATGTATCGTTTGGTAACCCTCGAATATAGCTTTCGATAGCCCTCGAATATAGCGTTCATTTTCGGTAACTATTGAATGTAATGTTCGATTTTCCGTAACCCACAAATGTATCATTCTTTATCCCTTGAATGTAGTGTTTGTTTTCTGTAACCTTTGAATGTAATGTTCGTTTTCAGAAACCCTCGGATGTAGCGTTAGTTTTTGGTAAACCACAAATATAATGTTTGTTTTCCGTAACCCTCGAATGTATAAATCGGTAACCCTCAAATGTAGTGTTCGGTTTCCATAACCCTCGAATGTATCGTTCGGTAACCTTCAAATGTAGTGTTCATTTTCGGTAACCCTCGAATGTTGCCTTCGAATTTATCGTTCAAAACCCTTGAATGTAGCATTTAAATTTTGATAACCCTCGAATTGGCCGTAACCCTTGAATGTAGTGTGGAAACCCAACCATTGCTCTATCTTGAAGAAAGTGTTTAAACAAGTTTTGGTGATAGGTGCATGTTCCCCAGACCATTTCCCAGGTGCCACAGCCATTTACAATAAGTTACCATTACTATTTTATCAGTTAACCCTCGAATATAGCGCTCATTTTCGTTAACTCTCAATTGAAATGTTCGTTTCGGTAATCCTCCTATGTAGCGTTCATTTTTGGTAACCCCTCAAATGTAATGTTCGATTTTCCATAACCCACGAATGTATTGTTAGTTTTCGGTAGCCCTCGAATTTAGAATTTGTTTTCAGTAACCTTTGAACGTCTCTTTCGGTAACCCTCGAATGTAATGTTCATTTTCAATAATCAAAAAATAGGAATCCAATCTCATGAAATGTGAATCTTATAATGCTTACTTATTTGTTGTGGTGGTCCGGGTGTAAGAAACCCTAGACCCCTCGTTCCTCCAGATAGCAAGATAGAACACTTCCAAAAGGAATTCAACAATATATATTCAGGAATAACCCGTGTTTCTTGGTGACCCAGGTGCAGAGTGCCCCAGGTCCGTCGCTAGAGACCAAATCCCACGGATATAGCAAAAAAGAAGAAACAGCACTGCATCAACCAGGAAAAGAACAAGAGAACTCCGGATACAACATGAATGAATGAAACAGCTTTATTAACAATACGCCTGACGCGTTTCAGACCTCCAGGTCCTTAATCATAGGTTGATTAGGACCTGGAGGTCTGAAATGCGTCAGGCGTATTGTTAATAAAGCTGTGATTTCATTCATTCATGTTGTTATCCAGAGTTCTCTTGTCTTTTCCTGGTTGATGCAGTGCCGTTTCTTCTTTTTTGCTATATTCTTTTTCAATAACCCTCGAAAGTAGCCTTCGACTTTCAATAACCCTCGAATGTAGCATGAGGAAACCTGACATTTGCTCGATCTTGAAGAAAGAAGTGTTTAACAAATTTTGGTACAAAATTTATAGTAAGTTACCTTTACTATTTTATCTGTTATTTATCCAAACTTTTCGAACTTTTGACCCCCAATAACTTTAATGGCTTAATCTCCGAACTTCCAAACTTTTACTGGAGTTTCGTAAGTTTGGAAACTAACCAAACTTCAGTAAGTTTGGTCATCTCTATTCTTGTACAAGTCATTCTCAATTGAGAAAGTCAATAGGATTACTTGCCAAATGTCTTCAAGAACTAAACTTCATTCTGAATGCCACAGATTTATAATTATTATGCTGTTGTATGGGACCTAGGAATGTGCATTGATTATCATAACCCCCCACAATCTAAAATTCCAAGGGAGGTTCAGAAGGTGCAAGTATTCCTACCACATGATTTTTTTTTTTTAATATAAATGCATTCCTTCCTTTGTATAACTTTTTTAACCAAATTAGTAGCACTTATTACTCATAGTATTTAATTGTAATTTAGCATGAGGAGTACTCCCACAGTCCTTATATTGTAAGTTTCCCTCACGCATACTTTTGCTAAGTTATTAGAATATTTAGCATATATACAGTAAAGTCTTTTGAGTGTGTTACCACAGCAAAGTGTCTTCCAAAGAAAAAACAAAAGACAAAAAAATAAAAAGGAAACTAAATATAGAAATTGAGTGTTATAATTTGAAATGTTTATTTAGTGGTGGGCCTCTGCAGTGCGCTGCAAACTGTATTTAGGACAATACAAATAGTTCATATTTGAGCTCCAGTTATAGTTTCTCAAAATGTTTTTTATATTTGGGTTATATTATTGTACCTTTTAGTTAGTTATATAATCAGAACACTGTTACTGGCATCCAGTGGCTAATGCAATATTCAGCAAGGTACAGTGAGAAATCAGATTCCAAATCTGATCATACTTCTATTTTAATGAGAATATTTAATTGTGAGCTGCCCCCCAAATGACAAAAGTCTCTGTTATGTCTCCCTTGTTATATTGTTCAAGAGCAAGAAAACACTTGGAATGTAGAGGAACTTATATTATTCACACAGAGCAACAGGTACATCACACTTTCTCATCCCATGCTATTCCCAGCTTACTTCTTGATACTGCCACCATTTTTCCCAGCTTGCCTCTATGCCTTAAAGAAACAGTATTAACTAAACATGTAGATGTTACATCACTCCTTTTTTTTAAAGGTTAAACACAAAAATACAATAGTTGAAAAATAAAATGAACACTGCATTTAAAATAAAAGATCAGTTTATATTTGAAAGAGCTTAACTTTCCTCAATAAGCCTTGGTGGGAGGTTTTCGTGGTCGGCAGGGGTATCGTCTCCTTGAACATGGTTCATCGTGAATCGGAGACTGACCACCACTTCTTGGTGATACTGAAGTATCAGCAGGTACATGGATGCATTCAGGTGATTGAACTGGCCCTCCTAATGTTTGAGGAGACTCTCTGACTCCTGTCTGTGCCTGTGGTATGTTATTCAGACTGGGGAGAACCTTAAAGTATGAAGCATTCCGGGTTATGCTATGTCCATCTCGCTGTGCCGTAATCATGCTACCTTTTCTGGCTATGACATGGTAAGGCTTGGGATTGTATGCAGAGGTTGTTTTGTTATGTCTCTTTTGTAAAACAACCACTCTATCATTTAGACATGCATGGGAGGACTGAGCATGACGTCTTTGGTCCGCATATTGTTTCATTTTCTGTTTGGATTGAGAATCTGTTTCTCTAATAGAAGAGTCACTAGGTGGTGGATTGTGTGCACTAGGGATTTCTGGAAGAAGTGTATGAATTGGCCTGTTAAAGACAAGTTTTGCAGGAGGAACATCAGTGGTTGAGTGAGGAGTGTTTCGGTAATTGCGTAAAAATTTGTACAATGCCTGCTTTAGTGGAATTTGTTCCAGATAAGCAGCCTTAACTCTCTTACCTAGAGTACTCATGAACCGTTCTACAACGCCATTAGCTTGTGGCCAGCAAGGAGTTATTTTTCTGTGTTTAAATCCAAGATATGCAGCAAATTGTTGAAACAGATGTCCATTAAATGGTGGCCCGTTGTCTGTCTTTACCACTCGGGGTATGCCATATGCTGAAAATATGCTGTCCAACGCAGGTAGTATAGTGGTAGCTGATGTGGATGTAATGAATGAAATATCAGGATATCTTGAATATTCATCTACAACAACAAGTAGGTATTGTCCATCGGGTAGAGGACCATAAATGTCCACAGCAATTTCATCCCAAACTGTTGAGGGTAAGGAAGACATATGGAGTGGTTCAGGTTTGGAAGAATTTGTTACTACTTGGCAAGTGGAACAGTGCTGTATAGTTTTTTCAACTATTTGATCCAAGTTTGGAAACCAAACTTTTTCTCTGAGAAGTTTCTTAGTGCCAACAATGCCACAATGTCCTTCATGGGCAATATTTACAGTAGTTTGGCGAAGGGCCTGAGGTACTACTAATTTGGTTCCTTTTAGAATGAGATGGTCCTTAGCAAGGGAAAGTTCATCTTTGACAGCTGCAAATGCCTTTAGTTCAGTGATGATTACTTCAGGATCAGGAAAGGTAGCTCTCTGGATTTCATGCCACCTGTTGGTTTCAATTATGTGTATTAATGCAAGAAGAGTTTTGTCCCGTTTGGTTGCCTCTATAAACATGTCCAATGTGAGTGCTTTTGGCACAGCGTGTGCAGCAACAAAGTTAATATATTCTTCTGCAATAGACTTTGTGGCCTCATCTGAAGTAGTGGGATGTCGTGAAATGTAATCAGCAGGATTGTTATATTTTCCTGGACGATTAATTATTTTGTAGTTATATCCTTGTAGTCGTAAACCCCACCTTTCGATTCGAGCAGGCATTTTTGCTCTTGGATTTCCAAATATGGTAATAAGAGCCAAATGATCAGTAACAATTGTAAATGGTGCTCCATATAAAAATAAGTGGAAGTGTTCACATCCCCAGACAACTTCTAGACTTTCTTTTTCTGGCTGAGAATATTTCTTTTCTGTAACTGTCAGACTTCTGCTTGCATAAGAAATAGCTTGTGGGTATGGGTTTTCTGGTTTATATTGGACAAGAATAGCTCCGAGTCCAACTGGACTGGCATCCACAATTAGTTCAGTTCATAGCGCAGGATCAAAATAAGCCATGATAGTGGCAGAATTAAGTTCTGTTTTGATTGTCTCAAATGATTTTTGGCATGCTGATGACCATTGAAATGCACATCCTTGTTTGGTGAGGTCTCGCAAAGGTGCACTGATAGTGGAGAAGTCCTTGATGTACCTAGCGCAGTAACTGGCCATGCCAAGAAAAGAGCGAACTTCATTAACATCATTTGGGATTGTAGTTGATTTTATTGCCTGTACTTTTTTAGGATCAGGTTGCATCCCAGCAGCAGAAAATATGTGGCCATAGAATTCCAAGGTAGATTTGTTGAATTCACATTTGTCTTTGTTGAGTGTAAGTCCTTGGGATGATAAGCACTCAAATACTGCGTGTAGGGCAGAGTTGTGGTCATTCTGTGTTTTTCCAAAAACTAGTATGTCATCACTGTAATTGAGTGCATTAGGAATATGTTGAATGATGTTTCTTATTGCTTCTTGAAAAATCTCAGCAGCCGAGCAAACACCAAACGTTAGTCGTTTGTATCTTCGCAGACCAACATGTGTGAAAAATGTATTTATGTATCTGGATTCTGGACTAAGTTCCAGTTGGTGATAACCCTTATTGAGATCCAGTTTAGAGAACACGGTGGCTCCATTTAGGAGATGAATAACATCACTGAGAGTTGGAGAGAGGTGTCTCTCTCTCTGAATAGCAGTGTTTGGAAGACGCATGTCTACACAAATTCTTATTTTGTTTGGATCTTTGGGTTTAGGTACAGCCACTATGGGAGAAACCCATGGAGTGGGGCCTGAAACAGTTTCAATGATGTCTTGTTCCTCTAAAGACTTTAGTTCGTCTTCAATTTGCTTCCTCAAGTGAAAAGGAATTTGTCTGTGTGGCTGTGAAATTGGACGAATGTCTTCATCAATGTGAAGTTGAATTTGAAAATTCTTTAGTTTACCAAGGCCCACAAAAAGATTGGAGTACTTGTCAACTAGTGCTTGTACATCAGAGACTGTTGGGTTAGCTACAGTGTGAACTATATTGATGAGTCCAAGAGTTAAAGCTGTGTGATAGCTGAGAAGGCAACCCCCAGAGCCTTGTAGTACAAAGAAAGTTGTAGTATAGGTTTTATCTTTGTAGTAAATATCTGAATCAAATTTACCTATTGTCGGCAAAGGAGTTTGAGAGCCATAAGGAAAAATTTTGGTTGTACAGGTATCAAAGCAGGTTTAGTATTCAGTTGGCAATATGTACACATGTCTATAATGTTCACAGAGGCTCCTGTGTCAATAGTAAAAGCAACTGCAGTGTTAAGGAGAGATATTGTGATGATGGGGGAATGTACAGTTTGTGCAGTGGATGTAATAAACACATAGTCACTGCAAACAGTAGGTGACTCATCTCCAGAATTTGGCTGAATGTATTTGACTTGTGCTGAGCTCAGTGTATCTGATGTGTGTAGGGATGACTTAGGAGCAGATTTACATACAATCGCAAAATGATTCAGTTTTCCACAATTAGTACATTTACGTCCTAGAGCAGGACAGTCACCATTATGAGGGAAATGTTTGCCACATCTGTAGCACATCTTTGAGCAGTCAGTGCCTGTAGTTTTGCGTTTAGTGTGCACAAGATTGCACACCTGTGCATCAGTGCCCTCCTCTATGACAGCAGCTTGAGTCTCAGAAATTTCCAGGGACCGTGCCATGTGTAGAAGATCCTGCAAGCAACAATCTGCTTGTAAAGCTTTGCGCCGTAGCTTAGATAATGTGCAGGATACAATGATTTGTGATGTGATTTCATCATCAACATCAGCGAAATTGCAGCTTTGTGCTAATTGTCTTAAACGGGTGACAAAGGAGTCCATGGTCTCCTGGGGTAGTTGTATTCTGAACTTGTATCTTTCATATCTGATGTTTTGCTTAGGATTAAAATATTCAGTTAGTGCTTTAGAGCATTTTGAGTAGTCAGTAGTGCTGTCTGTAGGTAAGGTGCAGTAAATGTCATAAACAGCAGAACCAGCATAATGAAGTAATAAAGCTTTCTTTCTTTTATCCTCTGTGATGGCCATGGCCTCCAGGAAATTGTCAAAACGGAGTAGCCATTTTTTCCAGTTCTGTGCAAGATTATTGGTATCAGACAAATCAAAGTTGGGGAAGGTGTGGAGTTGCTCAGCCATATTAACTTTACTTTTGAAGCAGCAGTGATAGAGTTAAACTGAACAGTGCAGAAAGTAGAATGAGAGCTGTGCAGTCTGATGTAGATGGACAGTGACAGGCAAGTGAGTATAACTGGGTCCTGTATGTGGAGGACTGGTACAGGTAGTCATAATGGTAAGTATGCTGGTACTCACAGGGTTAAAGTCTTTAATCCTCGTCGCCAGTTGTTATGTCTCCCTTGTTATATTGTTCAAGAGCAAGAAAACACTTGGAATGTAGAGGGAACTTGATTTATTCACACAGAGCAACAGGTACATCACACTTTCTCATCCCATGCTATTCCCTAGCTTACTTCCTGATACTGCCCCATTTTTCCCAGCTTGCCTCTATGCCTTAAAGAAACAGTATTAACTAAACATGTAGATGTTACAGTCTCTAACAATTATGAAAACATACATAGCCAGCTTCATAAAATACAAGCTATTGAATATCGTTCAAGTGATAAGAGTGCGTTTAAAAAGAGTCTTGAAATGCACACAGCAAGATTATGCTGCAAGGGATGTAATCAGTTTTATTACGCGTAAAATTAAAAAAAAATTACTAACCAAATTTTAAAGGATAATAATTGCCTCTATTCTGGCAAGAGTAAGCTGCCCCTGCCTCAGTAGTGGGACCCTGTTTATAATGGCTTCGAAACATTCAAATAATTTTTCATTTAGGGCCATATTCACTAACCTATGGTATCTGAAACTTCTGATACTGCGTGTAATATAGAAGAATGTCCAAGGCTGTACATTTACGACCATGCTCATACAATACCAAGCAGTACTAGAGTTGTGAAATGGTGTTATATAGGCTATTGCAATAATATTTTTTTTAATTGTGATCATAATTGTATGATGGTGTTCGTATAAAATTTTAATTGTTTAAGGCATGTTATCACTATTTTTATTAAAAATGGCCCTTAGTTAGCCATTTCAGTGATGTATTTTGAATATGTATTTTATGCACATTTATTAATCCTTTAAAATGGTTACAATGTGTTTGTCCAAAAAAACTGTTTTTAAAAGAGAACTATCGTGTGTCTAAAGGTTTTTTAAAAAACAGTTAAACTTAAAAGTACTTGGGAGAGGGTTATGTATGTATGTATATGTTTATTTATATAGCGCCACTTGGGGACACAGCGCTGTACAGTATTAAAATACAATAAAGTCATACAAGGGGGATAAATACATAGATAATTTCGTACATAAATATATAACTTATATAAATAGAAGTGCTAGAGCTTTGCCACAAGAGGTAATGAGGTCCCTGCCCCGTAGAGCTTACAATCTAATTAGGTGGATAACACACAGATACAATGGAATGGGTATAAGTGCTGGAGTGAGACGTATGCAGTGCAAATAAAACAATCAAGTACTGTGCTGGTTACCAGATAGGTAGTATGTAAGGCTATAGGACTGGTAATTCCTACCTCCCAATACTGTTTCTGTGAGCCCAAAGAAAACTGATTTTGTCAGTCTTCCTCCTGGCTTCAGCACTATCTTAAATAAAGGATTAGTCCAAGACTAACCTGGCAATTAAAAAATGTATGTGCTGTAGCTCCTCAACAAAACAACATTGTAAGGTAGGAATAATCAATCCTACCTCCCTGCCCCAGGCACTCTCGATTTCTAATTAGTTAATATTTAGAGTATAGTTATCCTTTAAACTAATTTATTATAACTGTAAAAATATAAATGAATGCAAATATCTTATTTTTAACAAGGTGTTATAAACTATAGCTATAAATGTTATTAACATACATTCGCAATACAGTCCAAGGAACACTCCAGCACACCGGTGTTGGCTGCATGCCAAACAAGTGGATAGGTGCAGTTCCCCTAGCCCTCAACTCCAAGGGCCAGAAAGTTCTCTAGCACAAGAAAGATATGGGGGAGCACACTAATCAGGTGAATTCACAACTATTTATCGTAACAACACATACGTTTCGGGACGCCCTGTCATACTTGAGAAAGGGACAGGGCACCCTGAAACATTGTATGTGTTGTTACAATAAATAGTTGTGAATTCACCTGATTAGTGTGCTCCTCCATATCTTTCTTGTGCTATTAACATACATTGCATTTAACTCATAATGATGCTTCAATTTAAATTCACATTTTAACTAACCAAGTATTTTACATGAGGATAACTAGATAAAAGCTTTACAGTTCTACTTCAATGCTTTATTGATGTATAATTTGATCCTGTTTAATTCTTTTCCCCGATTGTAAAAAGTGGTAGGCACCTTACATACTTACCATCGATGTCATGAAAATAAAACATAGTTGTTTTTATATATGAGCTTTCAGGAGTGAAAAAAAGGTCTGTTTATTAGAAGACTGCTTTCAAGATATCGAAAAAAGTGATCTGTAGCAGTCTCAAAAGCACATTTATCTGATATATTGGATGTTCAGTTTGCTGCCCTTTTAATCTCACTTGAGATAACCTTCACAGAGGCTTGAGTTAAAGTAAAATATTTATTTCGCTATTATCACATTTTATCCTGGTGCCAAAATACTGGTTGTTGACTTGTTTTCAAAGTCTTCATAAGCAAAGCCTTTTAAAACTTTTTTTTAATCCTAGATATCCTTTAAAGTTAACAACAAAAACTGAAATAAATTAAAATATTAAATAAACAATACATATTTTTTAATTATAGTAAAATAAATGTGCAGAGGTAATTCATCACTAGTGATGGCCAGTTCGCGGATCTGAACCCGGATCCGCGACAGATTTACCTCGTTCGCGAACGGCAGATATTCGAAATTACGAGGATTTCTCGTATTTTCTAAAATACGGGGAAAATACGAGAAATCGTCGTAAATTCTAAATTTCGCTGATTTTTTGCATTTTGGGAATTCTTTTCAAGACGGAGCAAGCCACATGTCCCAAATTATCCAATGACAGCTAACTTCATTATTGCCAACCCCTTGGGTATAAAAGGCAGCTTCACAGGCGCCATTTTGTCAGTGTTCTGGAGTGAGTTTAGTGTAGACCTGACAGTGTAGGAGTTGGAGAGAGTTTTTTGTGCTTTTTGAGCTTTCTATGTGTGGATTTCAGTGTGGTGGTTTAGCACTTGTTGTTAACCACCCCTGTATTCACACATCTTGAGACCCAACAGTCCTTTTAAGGACTACCCTTGTTAGACCCAAAAGTCCACTGAGAATGTGGACCGCCTTACATTCATCAAGATGAATAAGGCGTGGATCACATCTCAGTACAGCACCCCTATTGCTGATGCCCGTGACTGAAGGCCTCCTGCCGCTGGCCACCTGTACTGCTCCTTCCGCCTCATTTTCCACCTAGAGGCTTAGCTGATGCCAGCTTAGCTGGCAAATGGCTAATTTTTCTTATTGGCAGGGCCATATATGGTCCTACCTTGCTCTATGGCATTCAAGTTGTGAAATAACAAATGCTCTGCTGCAACAGCTACTTTGTGGCTATTTTTTCTAAGATTGGATCGATCCTACTTGGCCTGAGAGCAATACTCCATATTTGTTCTGCCTTCTCTCTCCACGAGGCACCTTTGTGGTGTCACCTACTCAGACCATCTCATACATCCGCAACAGCTACTCTGTGGCTAATGTTTATAGCTCTGGGTCAATCCTGCCTGGCCTGAGAGCAGTACTCCATATTTGTTCTTCCTTCTCTCTCCTAGAGGCACCTTTGTGCTGTCACCTACTCAGACCATCTCATACATCTGCCACAGCTACTCTGTGGCTAATGTTTTCAGCTCTGGGTCAATCCTGGCTGGCACAAGAGCAGTACTCCATATTTGTTCTTCCTTCTCTCTCCACGAGGCACCTTTGTGGTGTCACCTAATCTGACCATCTCATACATCCGCAACAGCTACTCTGTGGCTAATGTTTTCAGCTCTGGGTCAATCCTGCCTGGCCCGAGAGCAGTACTTCATATTTGTTCTTCCTTCTCTCTCCATGAGGCAACTTTGTGGTGTCACCTACTCTGACTATCTCATACATCCGCAACAGCTACTCTGTGGCTAATCAATATAATGAGGCCTTTACCTCTTAAGATCAGACCACTGTCTCTGGAGGGTAGAGACAGTGGTCTGCAGCTGGAAATGGTGTGCCAGCCGGCGCTGCAGGCCCTCCATAATCGTGCGCTTCCTGCGCCGCACGTGCCTGGTACCCAAGGGCACGCTGTCATAAACCTTTGCCGGGAGGTACTGGGTCATGTACAGCTGCCTGGCAAAACTCGACATTTTGGTGTAACTCCACCTAACACAGGATGTAGTAAAAAGCAATGGATCATCGAAATTCCGGTTCAGGTCCATATTTCCGAAGAATCCTCGTATTTCCGAAGAATCCTCATATTTTCAAAGAATGACGAAGACTCAGGCGCATTTGAAATTCACGCTAGCAGACTTTTAGGTATTGTAGGCATTGATACGTGTTTCCAAGGTCATTAACCAGGTCCCTGAGTGATTTAGTGTAAGTTACCAAGGCTATTTAGATCAATTTTAATCAGGATTTTGCCGAACTTTCATTTTAATAGTTTTTAATGGGTCTGCTCACAGATTTTTTAATTTTTTAATTTTTTCGAAAATTCGCGGATCCTCGAGCGGACCGGATTTTGCGAAGTTCGGACATCTCTTTTCATCACATGTATTTCTAATAATAATTCAAATTATTAATTATGAGTTAAAGAAGTTAATCATATAATAAGGGTGACGAGATTGTTAATGCTTCTTCTTCTAAATTCACCCCAGTAGTCCCACTTAACTCCAGATTCATAGACTTGGAATAGCTGCCTTGAACTGTGGGAAAAGAAAGAGCATTATTAGCATTTAAACATTTAGAAATATACGAAGTACCAGTTGTTGCTGTTGCAAAAAAATAAAAAAATGTATTCTGCTTTATGTACCAAAGTTGTATATGTATTTGGACTAATTTTGCATTGTATGTTATTAAAAATAACTTTTTTTATTTAGGAAATTGTCATTTATTTGAAAAGCTCTTGCAAACCCAAACTCATGTTTATTCAACCTTACAACTGATAGAACACACAATGTTTTGTGGGTCCTACCCCTTTGCCAGCTGTTTTGATTAATAAACACAAGCTCAGATATTTATGCTTTTATGATTTGTTATGATGGAAAAATCTTCTAATATTCCTAAAATAAATAGTTTATATTCTTTCTGTATGTTTGCTTATTGTTCCTCATTATAAACCTTTAGCAGTGAGGACATTAGCAGTGAGGTCAATAATAATTGCCACTGATTTGGCATTTGTAGGGCTCTTCACTAGGGAAAAGGGAAAAGAAAGAGCATCTCTCCAATTTGTTGTTTTTTTTCCTTACTATGTATACTCCTTAGAAAAATGTTTACTAGTTCAATTCAATGATTTTATCAGCAATCGATGTCTGAATTTGCATGGGATTTCTCACAATTAAAATCCTGAGATCTAAAAGAGGACCCAGACGGTCCCTGCACACTATGATATTATGTCAATCACACATCAGTGCGAGAAACAGTATAATGGCTTTTGTGGGATTGGAACCACAAGATACCAGTCTGTATAGCTTATGGGAGGTGAGCTTGAAGGAGCAAAAAGCCCTCCACAGAGCATAAAGTAATTAAGAGCCTTCTTTGAAGACAAGGTACTTCACAGCCTCATGCTAAAAAATAGGATTGCTTAAATGTGAGAAATAAATTATGATTTTTCACTCCCAGCGTTCCTAGAGAAATGGGCAGAGACATGCAAAGTTAATCCTACATGTCTTGTGGCTAATGCATGAGTCCAGAATCACTGGAATAATAACACACAATACAGATGTAGCTCCATTGACCACCACTCTCTGTTTGTGATCCAATAAACAATTTTATATCCATGTACAAATGTTTTTTTCTAGGCCAACAGTCCTCTGGGGTTGCCTCATGGAGCTGCCTGGGGTTGCCTCATGGTGCTGCCTAATATACCTTCAGTGACATCACTGCCACTGACATCACCCAAATCCTGCGAGGCCGTATTGATGTCTTCAATGGCCGCCGTGCTACAAGCAACCATAGCAATCATAACCTTGCTCATTTCATAGCAAAATACAACAACATGACCTGCTTTTGTTATTTTGCCTAACCACATCCCTTAACTCTAATTGGTCTAAAACAAATCTTAAATTGAATGGTTCTTGAATCTTTGACCAATTAATATAGAGGGTACGTCTAGGACACTATAAAACAAAAAGTGTTGCTAAGTGAAGCACACTTTTGATTCAGCATCTGAACTTGCAGGGTATGATCTATTAAAGTGTTTAAATTGCAAGAACTCTAATGCTGGCTTAGAGTACTTGGTTGGACTGCAGATCTCATACTTTGTAGTAGTCTCTCTTTGCTATACATAACTAACAGCTCAGTACTTGATTTTCAGTAGGTAAAGTAAATGATGGCAATAAATTAAAGGGCTTCTATAGTGGGAAATTGTATTTTGTTTTCTTTCAATGTGTTCTATAATTCCCCCAACCCCCAGAGTACCTTTATTTCCCTCAGTTTCCTCCTCTGTTCCAAGATATATAAGTTAAAAGAAGTCAGGATTTCAATACACCACTCCTGCTTGAGCTGTCGAACAAAATCCCCTAAAAGCATGCGGGTGTAGTGTACATGCCAGTGTAGTCCAACAAACTTTGGACTACATATATATGCTCACTGGTCACCGGCAAACAGAAAATTTTGGTGCCAATGCTTACTGGTAACCGGCAAAAAAATGGTGCCAATGACCTTGTGGAGCCCCCTTTTATAAATGCAACGTGGTGTGACAATGTCACCGCCGGCACCGCATCTTGCGACAATGAACCCGGTGGCTGAAGCAGATAAAAGGGGAAACAATCCGGTGCATCTTCCTGTAAATAACTTCCCCCCACCGTCAGCCGCCTCATCCCCTACTTGTGTGGGGGCTCACAAACATCAGAGACAGCCACAAATAAGTAGAGTGGGGGTAAGCTGTTAACCCTTTGCATAGGTTTAATTTAAAGGGCATCTATAGTGAAAAAAACACATTGCCCCTTTGCAAAGTTAAATTCATGTACTCTGTGCTGCCTTAATCCTATCTCTGTCAGTGACTCTGTTTAACCATGGTGTCAGATCTGTGTGCAGCACTCCCCCCTTCCCCCTCCCTTCTGTTACCTTCTCCCTGTCTCAACTCCGGCTAACTGACAAGCTTATCATGTGCAGTAGGAGTTAAAAGTTCAACATCCTGAAAAACAGACCCACGCACAGTGGCCAATAGAAACCAAGCTGTCCTGGAGACACGGAAGAAGAAGGAGAACAGTACAGTTTACGATCTCTCTCTTTGTGACCCATCATCAATCAGTGAAAGCTATTAAGAAGGGGGGTCAAGTGCAGCCTTATATCTACCATCAAAGCTACCTCTCTCCCCCTGCTAATGCTGTTATCTCTATGTTTATTACAGAGCAGGGAGGGGGGATCACGTCACAGGGATTTGATTGACAGTCCAAGTAGGAGTAGAGGAATGCAATCACGTATTCTTCTAACTGGTGTATCTCAGGACAGAGAGGGAATCTGAAAAAAGTGAAGACACTCTGGGGGTTGTGGGGAATTATATAACACATGGAAAGAAAGAAAAAAAAGTTAATTTTCCCACTATAGATGCCCTTTAACCATTTATATTGTGAGCATATCTGAAAGAGGTTGTGTCTTTTTATGAACTGTACCATTTATAGAAGTGTGTGTATTGCTGCAATATATATTTAGAAGCATGATTAAAGCTTCAATGTAGAGCAGGGATTTTCAAATTGCGTGCCTCCAGATCTTTAAAAAATTAAAACTCCATTATGTTTAGGGACACTAAACATAATGTATTTGTAAGTGGCACTTACTCAGAGGTGTGTTATGCTGCGTGCCTTTAGTCCAGCACATGTTTTTTTCAGGAGCAGTATCCCCCCTCCCTCTTTTAACCACTCCCACTTCCATCCCACCTGACTTTTTTTTAACACAAACCAACTGTCAAAACAGCACACAGCATTCAGCATTCCAACTGTCAAAACCCTGTCACCATTTCAGCTAAAGAAAAACTGCTCACAGAAGAAAAGTTATCAATAGCAAGACACTTGATTGACAGCTGAAATGTAAGATGTTTTAGATTGCATATCTAAATAAATAGGGAGCAGATCAACAAAAAAAGGTACAGTGCTGGGTGTGAAGCATTTTAGTTTCCAAATAACAGTCAATTTAAATTAACTTTTTTTAATTATAGATGCCCTTTAACTAAGGAGGAAAACCAGGTCATGCTAGGAGTTGAAGTTTTCAATCATAGGCACAGGTTGCAAATCCTTGATGTATGAACCCCTGTTAAAAACACATGCTGAGTTAGCGTTAATATTGTTTCATTGCAATCATTTTGCAGCCCTGAGAATTACTTTTATTGAATGAGTCTCTACTAGAACAAATGATCTGGAAATCCATTTAATAGGCACACGACATGGTGCAGAGCCCCAGCTAGATTATATTATCTGTATAATGCTCTGTGCAATGCATCTTTAAAGAGTGTACCTTAGAAAAGGGTTTCTCAAAGGGTGTGCTAGAGCACACTGGTGTGAGTTCATAGAGCCTGTAGTGTGCCTCAGAATTTAAGTATTGGAAAACTTTTTACCAAATTTCATAAAATATGGGTAATTACAAATTTAAGTTTAACATTAAGAACACAGGTGTACCGAGAGAAAAAATTGCATTGCCAAGTGCGCCACATGCTGCCTTCCCTCAGTTGCACCTCCCTCATCTTTAGATCAAGCAGAAACTAAAGAAAGCTCATAGAGGACAAGAAAAGGGACATGAGTAGAAACTTCAATGCTAAGAAGCTTGCTGAAGAAAGTACTTTCTTACCCAAACTTTGTTTTTTTTTGGATTTCATTTTCCTTTAAGAACTGCACAGACAGCAGCTTTTACAATATTTAGAGCTGAGTGAACTGTAGATGGTTCCAGGTATTTATGCTCTAACCGTTCCTTTATAAACTATACATTTTCTATACATATCTTGATTTTTCTTTTACCATTATTCTTTACTGCTATATATATCTTCCATAGATATATATTCAGCGTGTCAAGTAATTGAAAAGTTATTACATAAAGCAAAATAATTTGTACAACCTGACAGTGCTTTATATATTTAAAAAACAGTAAAAAGTCTGTCTATTTTTTAAGCACTAATCTAATCTGAAAAGGTATCATTTTTAAAGGGTAGTGATATAGCACTTTATTTTTTTTTTATCTGGACATCCCCATATCTGATTTATTTATCTTGCTTGTGTGATGGTAACTTGTATATAAGTTTTTGGGTTTTTAATTTCCTTTTTTCCAATATAAATACATAAATAAGAGAGGTACAGATTTTTGAAAGCTTGCAATTTCTAAAAAGCAGACTGCTGCTGAATAGAATCATTTGATATGGTGGGTTTCAAGAAGTCATCTACGCACATTTGCCGAATCGTGGGAGGACAAAGTAGAAGAGACATTAGCAGATGCAGCAGCAGTCTAAGCTGCTCTGTGTATGGCAGGAGGTAGAAGAGCAAAATTGGGTAAACCAATGAATTACCTACATTTTTGATTTGGGTGTCTGGAGCATTGCCATGCTAAAACAGAGCAGGCGACTGGATTCTTTCATTAGATGGTGCATCCTGACCATTGCTTTAAACAGCAGTGCCTGTCTGTCCTTTACTACCACAAATTGTAGTTCCCCCAACTCTCTCCCCATTAAACAGCATATTGTATACAAAATCCTTCTCCTAACATTTAAATCCCCTCACTCTGCTGCACCTCCTTATAGTTCCTCTCTCTTTTCAACCCACACCCTTTGCTCATAAATTAACCTAGTGTACAGACTCCTCGCTCATACTGCTATATCTCGCCTTAAAGGGACACTAAGGGGCATATTTATAAAAGGGCTAAAATAGCGGGCAAAAATTACCGCCGCACATCGCGGCCGTGAAAATAGCGCTATCACCGTATTTATAACGGCGAGCGCCATCGGCGTGATATGTATCGCCGGTGCGATGTCCTGCGGCAATTTTAAGTCCCTTTGCGGCGATACTGCACTTAGCGCAATGCGCTAAGTACAATATCGCCGCAAAGGGACTTAAAATACCTTCCCGGCGCCTCTGCTAAGGGGGCGGGGTATATGCCCACCCCGTCCTCGACCACCCGCCGCCGCCGCTTCCCAGCAGCCCCTCCCAACCCCATCCCCGCTCGCTGCAAAAATATGTAGCAGGAGGCTAGGAGGGGCTGCTGGGAAGGGGCCGCAGCAGGCGGTCACGACCACCCGCCATGCACCCCCTCCCCAGCAGCCCCTCCAAGCCCCCTGCCCCGCCACTAGCGGGGAGGGGAAGGGCATGCTGGGAGGGGTGGAGGCACCCTCCAGCAGGGACCCTGAGAAGGGCCTTTTGGGGCTTAAGGGGTCCCGCAGCTCGAACTGGGACCCCCAGTGAACGGCTCTTAAAAGAGCCCTTGGGCGGCGTTTTCTTTCTTCCAATCACGGCAACACCAGTTCCACTGAGGCCGCCAACCCCTGAGAGGTACCCCTGCGGCCGATGTTGCCGGCGCCTTGATCCGTTGCGACGTCTTCGGTCTGGCGACACCAACCCCACTGAGGTCGCCAATGCCAGGCAGGCTCATCGCGGCCGCCAGTGAGCCCACTGGCCCCGCCGGCCTCTGCGGAGCTGATGTTGCCAGCCACTTCTTTCTTCTACTGTGATGATTATCTACTGTGATCTACTGTGATGGCATCTGAGTTCCGCGGCGGAGTGCACCTCTTTATATAGGTTTGCAGAAAATCCCTAATCTGTTTCTGATTGGTCAATTTTTTAATGCTTGGTTTACATGCTTTACATTTACCTCAGGGGGGTCGAGGGCAGGGTGGGTGTATGTCCGCCGCATCCCTTCGCAGCGGCGACCACCCGCGGCGAGGTGGGCGTGCCTCCCGTGGCAGGTGCGACCACCCGCAGCGATCAAGGGGGGAATCTCGGCCATTTTCGCCACCTTCAAGGTGGCGAAATAATATGGCCGAGATTAGCGGTGCATAACAGTTACCGCCGCTTTATAAAGTGGCAGTAACTGTTCACATAGCCACGAAAAGTTAACGCTTTGTTAACTTTTTGCAGCTGTTTACCGTCCATTTATAAATCGCGGAAAACGTGATTTTTGTGAAAATGTCGGGAAAAACGGCCGCGAAAAGTTAGCGAACCTTTATAAATATGCCCCTAATTTCATCTTGAAATCTTCACCTCCCTGTGAATAATAGAAACCAATTTAATTTACTTAAAAATGAGAGTTTAGTGTTCCTTTAAACCTTTCTCTCTTGTGGCTCCCATACTCAAGAATACTATTCCTCTAGCTCTTCATCAAGAAACCTTAATCAGCACGTTTTAATCTATCCTATCTGTTAACTAGCCTAAATAGGTAAATGACCCCTGCACCATCTCTTCTGATACTTTAAAAACATCTTTATTTAAGTCTTGGTAAGGCCAATAGCACAAAAGTGGTTATACATATACGGAATGTATAATTATATATCTGTAAAATAGCACAGTATATGATTGTTTTAATTTGAATTGCATAAGTCTCACTACTGCACTTCTACCCTTTCCTTTGTATATGTATGTTACTCTCCTAACTAGATTGTAAGCTCTACGGGGCTGGGATCTACTTTTCTCTTGTGGCAAGGCTCAAGCACAGTTTCCTCCAGCCTCAGTGCAAAGAGCACTGAGGCTGGGAAAACTTGAAAAGTCTGGCACAACAGGAGCAAACCATGCACAGGAATAGAAGTACAGACTAACAAAACAGAAGGAGGAAGAGATGTTAAGATGAGTAGCCCGAGAGAGAACGTGTCTGAAATCTTAGACATCAGAAAAGTAAGAAAGAATATAGGTACTAAGACTAAAGGTGGCCATACACTATTATGATCATAATTACAATCTTAAACCAACGGATACTTTCATAGACAGATGTATAATGTTAATTGTACTAAGATATACCATAAATATTGTTCGGCATTCACTTTGTTTTGTGATTAATGTCGAATTCTATTGTGAGGTTACATTACATTAACATTTAATCAGAACTTCAGAAAACACTTCAATCATTTTACCAATCGACTTAAAAAACAACTTTCTCGATTGTAATTACGATCAATTTTACAATCTAATGTTGCATGATAAGAATGGGAAAATGTAAAATTTTTCAGCCAATCGTTGGAAATGTCGGATTGTACGTCGAATTGTACATAAAATGTATGGTCACCTTAAATGTAACAGAGGGCCGGTGAAAAACTCTTGGCTGACCAGTTACAAGGATCCAATCAAGGATGTAGTCAGAACTAGCTGGGTCAAAACCGAGCTTAAACAGTACTGGGCATGGTACAGAGGGGCCAAGCAAGTCAAAATCGAAAACCCGGGTCAAAACCAAAATCAAACTGTACTGTGTGTGGTACAGAGGGTCAGTCAAGGACTTAGTCGGAAATAGTTGGGCCAGGCAGGGTGCAGAGCGGTCAGGCAAGTCGAAATCAAAAACATAGCAAAGGCTGGTCCAGGCAGCAAACAGAGAATAGTCTAGGCAAAAATTTTATCAAAATCAGTGTAAACAGTTAAGAGAACACCACAAGCAGAGTAGCAAGATAAAAGCTAGAATAGGCAACATGCATTACAGCTGGAAGAGAATAATAAGAGTTCCCCAACCAATGTGGAGTAAAAAAGGAAAGAGAAAGTTGATTGTCCTATTTAAACTACCGATTCAATTTCACCTTAGTGGCTGCAGCCACTGGCAAAGAGATTAAAAGGATCTGGTGATATGTGCACATGTCAAGGAACCGTAAATATTTGAAGATCAGCGAACATGGGGTCACAATTCGGAAAATGACGAAAAGGTCCGAACATGCGGTGAAGGATGCAGAGGGCAATCACTGGAAAGAGCAGAGTGACACCAAGGATCAACGATAAGATCTTACAATATTTCTGAATCTGATGCTTAAATTTGGTAAATGATGACTTTGTAGCTTTATTGTATCACACTGAAAATATGGCAAAGGAAATACACTGAATGTATACTGCTAATCAATTTTCTTTAAGCTTCCCTATTTTTACTTTTTCCTAGTACATTCTGGCTTAATGATAAAATATTTTATATTCATTTTATTGTTTAATACAATACTGTTTAAAAAGATCTAATATTTCTGCTAATTTGTCCCTTTGAAATGCTTTGTGTTGCTCTTGATGAGTCTCTATACAATTACAAGGCTTATTCCTATAATTTCATGTTGTGCTTCACATAGTTTCCTAAATACACTCTATTTATGTCCATCCAACCATTTCAATTACTCTCTTTCTCGTCAGCATCCATACAAATTTATATTTAGATGCATGTTTCATTGCTAAAGATTCCTGCATCATTATTTTACTTAATATATTCTTTATGTGAAATGCCACATATTTTTTAGGAAATACACAGTGACCACAAAATAGAATTTGAAAATGAATAATTAGATTCATACTATGAGGGATTTTGCTGTGGTGTAAAGAAAAGTTTATATCCTCTAGACTGAAATCAAACTAGTCATAAACAAAGAGATGTTATTAAAGTGAAATTTCCTAGCATTCCATTTTCAATTGTATAGTTATAGATTTTAGAAATAAAAGGCAATTAAAACAAAACAAAGAGAAACAAAGGAAAGAAAAAGGACTCATCCATACTCAAAGATGCTTAGTATAGAACTTATAGGTTGGTTTTTCCAATTAACTATTCTAGATTGTTTCCTTCCACCATAAATCTACTGTACTACTAAATCACATTTGAAAACTACCTTAGCAATGCTTTTGCACATAATAAATGTTGAATTGAATAATTATGATACTACTAGACAGTTAAGCCTGTTATATAAATGGGCACTAGACAGAGAGTCTCTCTCTCTCTCTTTTTCTCGTGTGTCCCGGGAGTTGCATCCGGGTCAGGGAGCTGCATTCATCTCTGCTCGCAAGTTCACCAAGTGGATGTACGCGCATAGCTCTGGCCTCTCTCTCATCCGGGTCAGTGGGCTGGATTCATCTCTACTCGCTGTGGATGATCGCGCATAGCCGAGAGACTGCTCCACTTGTGCATGCGCAGAAGCAAAAAGCCATACACGGATTCACGGACACACATTAGGGCTTTTATTATACAGGATAGTAAAATGAAATGTATGATGAGCATGTTTGTGTGTGCACATATAGATACCATACTGATGCACACAGGAATATTCTTGATGAGTACTTAGATGTTTTTGTACAACAGGATAGCTTTTCAAGAAATCTTTCTACCCAGTGCATATTATTGTGAACACTAATGGTAATAAAACAACTTTTTTGTATTTGGAATTTAAGTCCTAATTTTAGGAATAAACAATTTGTTTTCAAATTTCTTTTGAGATTTACAAACTCTTATCATTTATTGATTTACTAGCAGAGTACCCGGTGTTGCCCGTTTTGTTCCAATGATCCAACCTGCATCTGCAGCTGGAATTTAACAGACCCACAAGGCTGTAACTTACTACCTGTCCTGACCTGCACCTGCAGCTTCCACACCAAACCTGACCCACAACCCATTCAAACTCACTGTGGTTTAATCTCTACAATTACATACCGCCCAACATTTGGAAATGTAAAAGAGGGACAGATGAGAAAGGGAGTTATAATGTCAGCGTGCAAGCAGAAAAAAAAATCTGACTAAGCCTAAAACATTATTTTTAACCTGTCGCAGTATCCAGATATTGCTTTTAATCTTCCAGAACCTTTAAAGAACTGCTTTAAAGCTGCCACAGTCTCTCACAGATAGCATTCCATCTGCATACCCATTAATATTACCACTTTAATAGTTACACATATAGGAACAATATAGTGCAGAGCTGCAGGGGAAGGATAATGAAGTGAACCTGATCTAAGCCCGGCTCTGTGCAATGGATTTTTCAATAGTGCCCCTATCTGAAAGTAAATGAAACTATCTAAAGGTGAATTAAATCTTGAGTAGATCAAACCGGACCCACAAGTTTGTTAATTACTTAATTACACACTGACTCACTTAGAATGAGAGCTAGCATCAGATCTCACTGAATTCCAGTGGGAGGAGACTCCTTACTATATGATGAGGCTAGAATGGGAAAATAAATAAAAACTTTGAATTTAGGAGAAAGACAGAAGATGAGTGAAAAGAGTGTGTATGTGTCCTTTAATACTGAGGTAGTAGTTTGTAAGAAGACACATGTTGTAAAGTAAAATTAACCCCTTACAGTGCACTTGTATTGCAGTGTAGACAGTGCCATCCCATTCACAACTCTTATTAGCTTTCCTTATGTAAAATGTGATTTATTACCTTTTGCTGCACATACACATTTCATGCAATGGGAAACTACACATTTTCTTAGCTGCCTTCTTTGAACTCTACATCAAACTGCTGCCAACTGTGATCTCCCCCTGCTTCCATGAGTAGCTGCCTGCCCAACCCCCAGTACAAGAGACTTTTCTTGGATTGGCCAAGTTACCTCTCAATCCTGACTCTGGGTGAACAACAAGTAAGAGGAGAAGACTATCAGGGAGATTCAATAAAAGTTCTTATCATTTAAAATGGTGCTAATTTTGCCCCAACCATTCAGATCTTATTTAACATTTGAAAGCTAACATCTGATTGATTGGGGCAAAATTAGCACCATTCTTAATGATAAGAACTTTTATTGAATAACCCTGAAAGTGTGTGGTCATATAACTTTGTGAATCACATGTTCTGCTGCTCCTTTTGATTGTCAGCTCTATCCTCCTATCACAGCAACAACTAGAAAAAAACTATAAAAGGAAAGTTAAAGTATAAACTTTAAATTTGGCTTGAAAGGCTGTATTTTGGAAGGGAATTTGTGTGTCTGTGCTGCTGATTTTTTAAACTCAACAATGGCGGTGATGAGGACATTTGGGGGGGTGATAAAAAAAATTTTTGTTGATGATTGTTCAAAATTTGTTTTTTGACTATAGTATACTGTGTGTTTACCTGTGTCTGGTTAGGGGGTAAAAAACAAACTAACTTAAATTAATGATAGATTAATTTTTTTATTTTTTTTACTATAGTTACCCTTTATGTATCGCTGCCAGGGGAATGGAAGGGTAGGTCAGTAGGTGTATGTACCTGTGTCAGTGTGGGGGTATCAGTGTTTAAATTTTAACAGTTTTGATCAAATTAACCTAAAACCTCAAAATATGAGGACTATAATAGTCCATGGGAAACAATTTCCAAAAATTCACCGATAACATTTCAAAAAAGAAGAAGAAATAGAAAGAACAGTCATTTGTTTCTTTCAAGCCATACAAATGAATATCAAAGCATTGTACCAAAGGGGGCATTTGCAGAAATCAATAAAACTTATCAGCTATAGTTAAACTTATCAGCTACATTCTGTACCATTTGTGGGTATGCAAATAACTTAGGTGATTACTCGATTCACCACCAGATGGCAGCAAACAGGGTAATTAACTGTTGAAAAAAGGTTAACAGGGGATTTCTAAAAGTTGTAAAGTAAAAAAACAAATTGGAACATACATACATAGTCTTTTATATATACTGTATAGATGTACTTTACCATTCTGAGGAAAAAGGGCCAACAAGAAGAATGTTAAATGTGCTAAAAAAAAATGTTATCTGAACTAATTCTAAAGGATGTACAGTAAGTCAAATTAAAACTGATCTCTTTAAAGGTCCTAAGGAAGCATAAATGTAAAACTTTAAAAAAATGACTGATATAAATGAGTGTCAACCTGGAAGAATATATACAATTTAAGCACAGGATGATTTACCACAGGTCCATTACAAAGGGTGGTATGAAATAGTTTCCATAACAATTTCCATTTTCATAACAATTTATATTAGATTAAAAAAATATATATAGTTTAGTAATATTTACATTGTGTAATATGCTGTACGTATGTATGTTTAGCTTTATTTATATAGTACATTTGGAGATATGCTATACTATATTATAATGCAAAAGATAATAAAAGGGGGCAAAAATATAAATACATCATTTATGATATACAGTAATAAGTATATAAGTGCTTGAACCTTGCAATATGAGTAAAGAGGCCCCTGCGTCACAGAGCTTACAATCTAATTAATTGTGTCACAAGTATGTATGTGGTCTGTTGTGCCATAGTTATGTTGAGTAATTTATTTGAGAACTAATTTACAAACTATGCATATATTAATTAACAATTTGAAACTTGCTTTCATACACGGGGGTTATTTAGTATTGCTATGGCTCTTTGTATTTGGTTATATGCAAAAAAAGGTTGTATTTATCCAATGAAAAATAGTATTTATTTCATGCTTTCCTTACAGTATGTTTGTGGTCTGCTAGCTGTGTACTCAGCAGGAAGTACAATTTTATCAAATATACAGGCAATCTGGTAAATGATACTAGGCAATTTATTAACCAAAAGGCCTTTTGTTTTCATCAACTGGTTAATAAATATGCACTATTAGCATTGCATCAACGTCTGGACCACTCCAATTTTTGCATAGATTGAATTGGATATGTTTGTACAAGGCAGTGTGACCAACATTAGAGTGTTGTTAGAGTGCCTGTTTGAGGCAATTCAAGTTAGTAACTATCAGGAATCATGCAGTTTCACTGCAGTTTATGTGATAATTAGGGATATATGGTAGGTTCCTCTCAAACCTGGTTTTGGGGCAGAACTATTGTTTTTTGCCCTAAAAATGAATTGGTCGAAACTGCCCTCAAAATTGCATCATTTCCAATGACTGAAAGCCAATTAATGCATTAAAATGTTACAGGTTCCAACCATTCAAATTCCGTTAAAATCATGTGATTCTTCATCCTGACCAACCGTTTGTCCCTTCCAAACAGCCGCCCAGGGGGATGACTGTTCCTTTGCAATTCGCCACGACCGAGTGTGTGGCCCATAAAGGACCACATGATCGCCCATCGTTTTCGCTTGTGTCCTTTTTTCCATTCATTCGTCCAGTTCAGACGAATGAATGGTTGGTTGCAGCTGAAAACCCATGCAATTATTTTTTTTATTACACTATCAGTCAATCTGCCCGAAATATTGTGTGGTGTGTACCCAGCTTAAGCCATACAAAGGGAGAAATCGGTCCCAGATGTCCCATTAAGCTATACATCTTAAATGATATGCATACTGAAATGTTGATCTATAATTAAATACATGTAATCAGCTCCTATGTGCTATATGCCTTCCATTAAGTACTTGTTTTAAGTACAAATGTTCCACAGGCTGTCACTTAACATTAAGGGTCCTGAAACATGGTCACAAAATACTACTGGTACTAAATAGTATGTTAATAAAGTGTTCTAGTATTCTGCAACCACAGCAGTAACAGCTGGATCATAAAATACCAACCATGGTACAAAATACTCAGCCCATACTATATGGCCAGAAATTTTTCAAATGATCAGGTATTCATTTTAGGGCACATAAAGGGTTAATAAGAAGTACAATATTTTTTACCTTATTATTTATTTACTCTTGTACGTGCCAGCTGGCTCTGACCCATCAGTATGCTGGTGACAAGATGTTTATTTCCCTGCAGTGCATCCAGTATTGTCCATTTGTCTTGTTTTAGTCATTCCTTGTGGTGCTAGATTATTAGGATACCTTGCAATTTTTCTTTTAGAGAATTGGTTCGAATTCTAAGAAAAATTAGGACTGTAATTTATAGATTTAACCTCACCCCGCTCAAAAAGCCATGATCTCCTAGTTATGTAAGGGTGCAGAGAACCTGACAGCTTGTCAGTTTATATTTAGCAGGGCAAGTAACCCTTAGTGAATTCAAAATCCCATCAATCAATTAAATGGGACATTCAAAGTACCCTGTCAGACTGACTCCTCTGTATTTACTCCATAAAGCACATAAAAAAAAAGAAAACATTTGAGTCTTTCTATTTTCTTGAAAATAGGTTCAGGAATTATTTGATTATTTGATCTGTATAGTATATAAAACTGTTACAAAATATGATTCATATGTTCCGCACTTTATTGGCCGAAACAGACGCTCGTTCGGAAATCTGCCCGGCCAGTCGGGCAACAATCCCCAGACCAAACAGGCATTTCAGACAATAAAGTGCCCATACACAGCACGATTATTAGCTGAAACAGCCATTCGTATACATTGTGCATCATGGGTAGGTACCCGTGATCCCAAGTGTGTACGATTCTTAAATATTAGGTTAAGTTTTAACACAAAATGCACAAATGAGCAGCATGCTTAAACTTTACTTTATTAGAATTGTATAAAACGTGGTTCGAAACCTCACAGATGTTTAATGGCTACTTCATCATACAGAGTAGTATGCAACATTTATGACTCAGTGATCAAAATGTTTGTCAAACCCATTATTTGTCAAGCCAATAAGCTATGCAGTGTACATTGTTTTATCCTTTGCAACATAGAGAAATCCCGTGGTTAATCAGGGTAAACAAAATATATATTTTCAGGGAGATTCAAAAAAAGAGCTTATTGTGAAAAAATTGTACTAATTTTGCCCCAACCAATCAGATGTTAGCTTTCAAATGTTAAATAATATATGAATGGTTGGGGCAAAGCTAGTACCATTTTTAACTATAAGAACTTTTATCGGACCTCCCCTATATATATCTATGTATCTATATAGATATATATGTCTCTGGATACAATTTGCCTCACCCAGCAATTTACCACCCCTGTATGTTTTTTTAGAACATAGTCTTACAACAAAAACCCAACCTTTTTTTTGCCCCATCCTTTTTCTTTTTATATTTTTTGTCCCTAACATTGTATGCTGCTCAGGAAGATAAAGAATGTGACTATTGAGAATTCTCCACTCAAGAAGTCTGGGTAAGTGTGTGCTAATACAATTATAGTGTACTTCAAACTGTTGCGTTTCAACATAAACCAATAAAATAAATATAAGGTTAATAACCACTAAGCACTTTCAGAGTATTAAATAAGTTCATGGTGAAAACATCCTTAAAGGGCATCTCCACCTCAAAATATAACTTTTGCTGTAGTGTAGAGGTCCCCACTGCAATCCTAAATGCAATGGTATTAAGTTAAAAAATTGCACAGAAATAGACTTCCCAACCTTAGTTCCCTCTGCCTCTGACTCTGCCTGTATTGTTACTTCTGGAAACAGTGTAGCTGAGAGTCAGCCAATCACAGGCACGGCTGCCAGCTATTGAGAGAGCCGAGGGAACAAAGATCAGTAAGTCTGTTTCTGTTCACTTTATTTTAACCTGATACCATGGTGGTTAGGGTTGGAGGGTGGACCCTTACACTACATCAATGTTTATTACTTTTCAAGATTTAGTGCAGAGACAATGAATGCAGATGGGAGAAGGAAACAGAGGGTAGAGCTACACAGCACATGCCAGAGTCCTCCAAGAGGACAAGGAAAGATAGAATACCTTATTACACACAGACAGGCTCATACTCTTCAGTTTCCTGGACTTTCAGAATGCACTGCAGCACAACCATAAGGAGCAGAGGAGAAAGGTAAGGGTTTTTCTTTACAAAAAAAATTACGGTAGTTTAGGGGGTGAACATGCCCTATAAGGATCCTTGGAACTTTACTAACACAAAATGTAAAAAATGGGATGTCAAGGAATAAGGCCTGGATTAAGACTCCTTATATTGTTCAACCATTCTATATCTGAATTTTTTTTTTCAATATATAGCGTCTATACAATAAATGTTTTACTTATTTTGGAAGTTAGTTAGCATACCAAAAAGAGACAGAATATAATCAACAAAAATGCTTTTTTAACTCTATATCACAAAAACCCTAAACACTTAAACAAGAAATAATATGAATAATAGGCTGGTAAAGTCTACATTTGATCTGTGAAAAAAATCTATCAGCATTATAGCCATTACCAACACAGGAGTGACACAGGGAAAATACAGCATATCATTTTATTCCCACAAACACTGTTTATTACTTAAGAATAAATAGTCCAGACATGCAATGCAATGTGTCTTACATATTCTTTAATAAAAATGATGGCAGACAATTTTTCAAACTTACGCAGAGTAAGTGAAAAAATAAAAATACACATGCAAATTTATGAGAGCTTAGTAAATACTGCTAAAAGTAATAAAAACTTGCCAGAAGGGAGAACAGATAAAACAAAAAAATTATTAAACTAAAATTGATTTAATAAATATACTTTGGAGGAAAACAATATATTGTAGACTCAAAAGTAAGATGACATATTCAACAGACAGAATATTTTTACTGTTGATAAATATAAAAACTAAAAATAAATAAATGCTTTATTTGCTACGAGGCTCATTTTCCTAGAGCCGCAGTGCAGTTTCAAAGATTTAAAGTTGTGTTAACCGATTAACTACTGCAAGGTATTTAATACCAGGGTTTTGCACTAGTTTTAGAGCAATTATATAACGCCAGCTAATGGCTGGGGTAAAAGACCTACTGGGAGTTAATCCCAAAAATCTTGTCTTATATATGTGATTGAGGTTCTGGGTAAATGAGGCCCTATGTATAAAATCAATACTTGTAAAATTTCTCAACTTAAAATAAAGACTAATATTTATTTTTGGCATTGGTAAAATAACGACCGGGTTTTTACCGATAACGACCGTTATTTACCGATAACGACCAATATTTACCGATAACGACCAGTATTTACCGATAACGACCGGTATTTACCGATATCGTTAAATACCGGTCGTTATCGGTAAATAACGGTCGGTATTTTACGATAACGATCAGTATTTTACGATAACGATACCGATCTTTTATAAATAGGGCCCTTAAATTCAGACTGCACAGTATTATCGCTTAAGTTCAAATCAGTTATTTAAAGCAATAAAATGAATGAAGAAGAAATTAATGATCAGTCCTTACAAATATATTTTACACAAATAGAGTCTGAACAGGAAAACACGTCTCTACAAATGTCATTATTGCAAAAAATTTTACAAAGAATTTTGTTAAAATCAAAGCCCTTTTAATTAGACTGTCAATCTATTTCATCCAAGGAGCATCCCTAAATTTCTGTTTCATGTCAAGTAAATATGGATAGAAACTCTGAATGATCTAAAAATTCAGATGCATGGATTTTACTGCAATAAAATCTAGCAATTTTAGTTACATCTAATGGAAGATGTCCCTGAAACTCTTATAACCTCCCCCTTCCAAACAAACAACAAATGTGTGTTTGGCTATGGGGCATATTTATTAAAGTGCAATGTGTTAAATATATGCTTTCTGCTATGCTTTACTACAAGTTTTATCAAGCAATTTATAAAAAAAAAAAAGTGGCAAAAAGTCTTTCCGCCACACATCACAAAAATAGGTTTTTGCAGCATTAATTTGCATTAATTTGGCAAAAAGGCATGTTGCTATTTATAATAGTGTGAAGTGGTTGTTTTTTTTTTTTATAAACAAGCAGGGTTATTTAATAAAAGTTTAATAAAAAGTTATTTAATAAAAGTTTAGTTAAGAACTTTTATTGAATAACCCTGCTAATCATTTAAAATGGTGCTAATTTTGCCCCAACCAATCAGATGTTAGCTTTCAAATGTTAAATAAGTTCTGATTGGTTAGTGCAAAATTAGCACCATTTTAAAAGATTAGCAGGGTTATTCAATAAAAGTTCTTATCGTTTAAAATGGTGCTAATTTTGCCCCAACCAATCAGATCTTATTTAACATTTGAAAGCTAACATCTGATTGGTTGGGGCAAAATTATCACCATTTTAAACGATAAGAACTTTTATTGAATCTCCCTGAAGATTTTTTATTGAATCTACTGCTTCATTTGTAAATACTACCAGAAACTCTGTGGTGAATACCTAGGGGTTACGGTTATCACCCTGGGTAAAATCTGGAAATGGTTTGAGTATACATTTAATTTTAATTATTTAATTTTTATTTATTTATTTTTTTTGACAAAATTCCTCCTTTAAATGATTGTATATTTCAATGGTATGTGCTTGTAATCTTTCTTCTTTAATAGGTATCCCTATTTTTGTAAATTCTGTTTTATTGACACAGTACTGTTCATACATATACAAACACTGTCGCAATGATAGAAATTGGTTGAAGTTAGCCAATGGTTAATCAGTGAGAAATGAACTATGTCAAGTTTTAACATTATAAGATAGTGATATAGAAAAAGAATAATGTATTAAGGGGGGAAAGGTAAGTTGGGAAAGGGGGTAGGAAAGTGAGGGCAGGAGGGGGAGAGAGATCCGGTTTGTGGTTTATGATAAATAGTAATTTAAACAATAAATAAGTTAAGCCAAATGAATGAACAATACTTAATGGTTAAGTAACAATTAGGGATTGATATTGAGAAGTATCCATAAAATGAATCCAAGGGGTCCAGGATGGTGTGATTTTTTTTGTTTGTTCTGAAATGTGGCAGCTAGTTCTTCCATTCTCATTAAATAGTTAAGTTTTTGTATCCCTATAGAGATGGGGGGGGGGCAGTAGTATTTTTCCAGTATCTTGGTATTATTGTACGACCTGCGATTAGAAAGAAGCGGAAGAGGCTTCCCCATGCTAATTCTATTGGCATTGGTAGCATGGTAAATAGTACAATTTTGTTGGATGTTATTTGGTTATAGATTGTAACAATAGTAGTCCAATATACATGGATTAATGAACAGTTAAACCAGATGTGAGCGTGAGTTCCGGTGTCTTGGTTGCATCTCCAGCAGAGGTTTGATATTGAAGGGGAAATTTTATGTAGAATTGAAGGGCATCTGTACCATCTTGAAAGTATTTTGTAATTTTTTTTTCTTGTGCAAAACTTGCTATTGATAGTTTATGTGTGAGCATAAACCTTTGGGTCCATTGCTCAGGTGAAAAAGTCATCTGTAGTTCTTGTTCCCATTTTAAAGCGTATGATGGCAGGTTCAATGATGATTTAGATTGCAAAATCTTATAGATCTTGGAGATGGTATGAGTGGGAGGATTAGAGGTTGAGCATAGATATTCAAAAGAGGTTGAATAGTCTTCAAGTTGCATTTTTTTCAGTATGGTATTGATGAAGTGGGTATGGTGAGTATATTGGAACAGAAATTAGGGAGGTATCCCTATTTAAAAATAGGATTACCTTATGGTAACATGATTGGTCCTTCAAATAAGATTGAGCAGATTTTTTTTGCATTTCTATTTTTCTATTAAATAGTTTTGGATAGTTTTCTCAATCATGGTTTGTTGCTCATTTTGCGTACTTGTGTTTTTGCACTCGTGTTTTCACTCTTATGGTTTTTTTTGCCAATTATAGATAATGCTTGTTTTTGCGATGAATACACATGTTTAAGTAAAGACATGACTCTGGTAACATAGCTATGCCCCTTTTTTAAGGATAAGCTATGTTAAAGGTATATGACTTTTCAAATATTGCAGAACCAAGGAAAGAACATATCTAGTATTTTATATGTATAGCTGTATATTCTGGAGGGGTTAGGCTTTCATATTTGAACTCTCCTTTACAGATTCTATTTTTTGTCTCTGATTTTCCAGTTTAGGAAAAAAAAGAATAATATGAGAAAATAACTTACATTGTTATTGTGATCAAAACTTAGCTCACTCATAAAATCCCGCGGGTATGTAGTTTCTAAAAATATCTCACTTCGGGGTTATTTTAGTTATTTGGTAGATATTCTATGTTGACCATCAAAAGTTGTTATACTTCTATAATTCTATAATTCTTTCAATTTGGTGTAATATTCTAGAAAGTGCTGTTTTAGTTTTGGAGGGTCTCCTGTACAAAAAAAATGGGCAACCTACATATATCTGGTATCATTGTACTCAAGAGTATCAGAGCTACGATAACTATAAATAAAAATGGGGAAATCCAGGAAAATGTGTAAATTTTACTTTTTATTCTACCCCAAAATCCAGTAAAATCTCCAGAAAAATTACAAATTCTGTTATCTTGTAAGTATACTTTGTGCTGAAAAAGATGTTTAATATTTCTGATTTACTGGGAGGTTTCCTACTGTAAAATTAGTCTAAACTGTTTGAGGGCAAAATCCTGAAAATTCTGCTGGCACTAAAAGTGCTAAAGTCATGGCTTGCAATCATCCTATATATATTTTCCCAGAATTTGGAATATTCCTGAATAGTATACTTGAAGCGATTAACCAGAATTATGCCCAAATATGTCTAAAGACAGTAACTTAAAATTCACAGGTACAGTCCCTTTCTGTCTCATTGTAAGCTTTAGATTAGCAGCAAAGTAGACATGTTTAAATAAAAGTTCCATTGATTGTGCACCCCTGATCCGTATAGCTCAGAATCTGCAAACAACTAAAATCTAGCCTTTTCGGGACCAATGTAATAATAATATTTACTATTTTAGGCTCCAAACTTTCTAACCTTTTACTCAGTCTGTTAATTATGTAGTTCAGTAATAAATGGGAAAGGTTTCTTTGTTGCCTGCAGCTGTACAAAACTGAGATGTTATCAAGAGAAAGCATGACTGTGTTTGAATCATTTTAATGCAATAGTGTCCTTTAAAATAAAGAAAACAAAACTTGCATGGTACTACAATAATTGTACTCTAATGAAGGTTTTTTTTTAATTTGTGATTTACTGTGAATGATTAATCTTTTCTGTAAGAGCACCATATCCAATGTTCTTTTTTGACGTGAGTTAAGGAGTATTCTAATTGACCCAAATATTGTTTTGCTTTATGACAATGACTTCAAACACAAAAATATAACATATTATATGTAGCAAAAAAAAACCCAAACCAATATGACATATGACATGGATCCAAAGAGCACTGATGTCAACATAATTGAGCCAGTCGGCAATTGTTTGCAGAGACATTAGCAAATGAAACAACCATTATCTGCTTGGAAACATCTTCAGGAAGCTAAGCAAGCAGAAAAAAAGGCTGGAATGTCAGAAGCAAAGGGTAGTCACAAGTATTGTTTTAATATGGGAAGCACTAATCGACTACACCTTAATGCAGTCATCGCAACATATATTGTGTCCTTATATGATGCATCTTGTTTGTTTAACAGATAAAGAATAAATTATCTATCTATAATTTTCTTCACCTCCCTGCTAACCACTTAAAATGGCTCAGCAAGCAATTACAACCACTCAAATTGTGCATTAGACTAGTATATTATATACACTGTAGTATTTATATACATTATATATATATATATATATATATATATATATATATATATATAGATAATTCGTATTTTTTATTTTTTTGCACATTTAGTTATAATAAATCGTTCATGAAATTAATTTACTGAAAGAATCACTAGGTTTAACATAGTTTGTCTTTTTAGGTAACATACAAACAGTTAAGAAGGATTTACACTTAAGTACACTTAGGGGAGATTTACCAAGAGACGCTATCACTCCAGGAAACCTCCCTTCCACGATTTAATATCTTATTAGCGCACGTGGTAAATCCCAAAGGGATAAATCATGCACTAAAAGTAGCGCAAACCGATATTAAATCAAAAGTGCCGGTTGCACGGTTGTCTTTTGCGTAACTCGCGCATTCCAACGCTAATATGGAGTTAACGTTGTGCTAACCAATAAGGAACTTATTAGCTCAACTTTAGCTCAACTTTAACATATTATTGCCCATTGGCTCTGGGTAAATGAGATACTAAGACTTCTACCAAAACAATGAGGTGAATTAGGGGAGCTGACCCCTAGTACCCACAGGTTAATTTCATAAATTAAGCAATAGCCACAGCAAGGGGAAAGGTGACACATATTTTTGTATGTTTGTGAATGTTCTCTGTCTATAGGTACGATGTTTCATTTAGTTCCCTTTTAAATTTGAAGTAAAGTTATTTAATATATATATTATATCTAATGTAACTTATATTTATGTAAATTAAGAACCAAGGTAAAAAAGTTTGCATCTAAAATTTACTGTACATGCAAGTACAGTAAATATCACCACTTTGAGGTGATTTTTTTCAAAGCACAGTAAATCTCAAAACAGTGCAGTTTATATTTCATATTAAAGGATAAGTGCACTGTAAAATCAAGTTATGTTCATTTGGAAGCTGCAGCTTTAATAACCGGTCCATATTTTTTTTTTTTTTTACCTATGCCCCCCAGAGCTACTTTGTGCCTTAAAAGTTGCTGACATCTTGTTACTGGTTTGCTGAATGTTAAGCTCCACCCCTCTGAGATTTCCTCTGCTTTCTCCTGCTTGAGCCTCAAACAGTAACAAGCAGTAATGCCTGGGAGTTCCGTGCACTCTCCTGCTTGAGTCTCAAACAGTAATGCCTGTGAGTTCCGTGCACGTGCATGTGCACAGAAATCACAAGCATTACTGTTTGAGGCTCAAGCAGGAGAAAGCATAGGAAATCTCAGAGGGGCGGAACTTAACATTCAACAAACCAGTAACAAAATGTCAGCAACTTCCAAGGCACAAAGCTAGGCTCTGGGGGGGCATAGGTAAAAAAAAAATATGGCAACATTATTTTTAAAGCTGCAGCTTCCAAATAAACATAACTTGATTTTACAGTGCACTTATCCTTTAACAAGCAATGTTTGGTGAAAGAATCAATAATGATTGCTATCTTGATATACCACAGTTTGTCAGTTAATGGTGCCAGATTAATAGAACAGATCCATTACTTCATAGGAAAGTCATATTTTCTAAACAGAGTGCCAAACTTTTAATGAACTGTATGTATGGATGTTTATTTTTTAAACATATATTTATATATATATTTAATTAATATTCTAAAATACAAGTCCACCCTTAAAACAAAGAACTAGTGACTTGTCAATTATTTGCCTGAAACCCCAACTGCTATCTTTACCAGTTCATTGCATGCATTGGTGACCAAATATTTAATGATACGTTCTCTTCAATTCTGGAAAAGGTATCTGCCTCCTCCCTCTGCTAAATCAGCTTTTATAAGGTTGAGCATGTGCAGAGGAAGCAACAGAGGAAACAGCAGTCAATCATTGGCTGGGATGTCAGCAGTCACAGCCTTGATTGACTGCATGGAGGGAGGAGCCAGCTTACTCTGCCAGAATGGAGGAAATGATTATACTTACTAATACATCTAATAATGTACTGAATATATCAGTTTGGGCTGGGGGCAGGTAAATGACAAGTGACAGTTTTTTGTTTCAAGGGTGGACATGCCCTTGTTTTTACAAGTCATTATTTGCATGAAATTTTACAAAATAACATTTGCTGTGTTTTCTATATTATGTATTTGAATTATATTCAAATCCCCCATAACAGGGCTGCCATAAAAGGGAAAAATGTGGTAGGTGGCCTAAAATAGGTGGGTCTTGTCAGTCACCACACCCCTTTCTAGAACAAACACATTTCCAGCTGGTAAGCAATCAGTGCATGTTGAGGTGAGTCCTTTTCATCCCCTAATGTATACTAACTGTTGGAAAGATCATATAGCTGGGGGGGAATATAGTAGATTGATCCAAGCCTTTAAAGACTGATAAAAAATACTGTCTCATGGAAAAGTCTATTCAAAGGCTACTGAAAACAAATTATTTACATTTTTATCACTTTATTAATATTTTTTTCAATAAAATTAATAAAAAATACCTTACCTGAAAAGTTATAGAACATGGGTAGATATGAGAAGGCAAGGTGTCCCAAATGTAATATGCTATAATCAGACTTCTGGCACAGAAGTAGACTGACTATAAAATTTTGGTCAGAAATCTTAGAATTCATGCAAAAACCTCTTTTGGCATCAATCCTTAAAATGCCAGAAATAGGCTTATTTTGGGATATATGATAAGGAGGAATGGTCTAAAACATATGGAACCTTGGTTCCTGAACTAGATTTTTATGCATTGAAAAATTTTGATATGAGATGGATGGTAACAGAATCCCCAACAGTTTATCAGTGGTTACATTAAATAAATAAAGATCTACCCCTAGTGATAATAATACATAAACATTAGGAGTGTGTTAAAAGATTTGATGAGGTATGAAGGAAATGGTGTTATTTAATAGCTACAAATGGGGTAGAAGAAAAATATAACAAAACAGCTGTTTGTTCTTAATGCATTCTAAGTATAAGAATGTACTGAAACGAATACTGAGTACACCCTTGTCTTCTGATATCATGTTTCTCCTCCCTCTTTTAAATATAGCATATGTATATGTTGGTTGTATTTTAGATAGAATTATAAAGACTATGGTTTAAAAGATTATTAGCAATGTATATATGATTTTTTGTGTAATGTAATTTACAAAAATATATGGTCTCATTTACCCAGAGGTGCTGGGCAATATTCCTGTCTTAAAGTCATGCTACCCTATTTAATACATGTTAGCATGGTTTTAAAAAAGAATTTGCAGTGGCAAGTTCTGAAAGTGAGCCTGCATTATTTAAGCCCGCACCCTATTTAATATCAAAACTGCAAGGCTGTTGTTAAATTTTTGCAAACTAAGCTTGTTTTAGCTGATTTTACAGTGGTACAAAAGATTTTTGTACCAAAACAAGTAATAAGAAGTGCAAAATTGTGCCAGTGCTGTTAATCTGGAGTGACCAATCAGATGTCAGCAAATGTTTTGTAACTGTAGTATATGAGTAGAAATGTATCATCTGATTCATTGCGGCAAATTAACAGTACGGACACAGAAAAGAAGAATATGCATTTGACAACAAAGTATAAGTGCATCGACGGTAAGGATTCCCAAGAAATAAAATATTTGATACAAAACAGAACTGACTGCTTTGATGAAAATTAAAAGCTTTAACCCGGCTAAAAGTAAATAGCAGAAATATATGGCTTGAGTATAACACCTGAGGGAAGCTATGAAAGGGGAGATCAAATAATAATAATAGCTGTCTGCCTAAAAGTAATTTCTTTATATAATAAATGAGATTGTGCAGCTTTTTTTTTTTTTTACCAACTGACAACCTACAGATGGGTGAAGTTTGGATTGTGAGATCACAAAAGAAATCTGAGCCAAGCTGAGCTAGCTTGGCTCATTTGGCTCACAATATCACACCAAATTAGCTTAAGGGATTAAGATAAACTTTTTTTCATGTCATGAACTAGCAGCAGTCATCCACCAGGAGGCATAAGAAACCATATTCTTTCCCTGTGTCAGGAAATGTTCCCCAATGTCAAATACTGAAAAGGTCAAGTATACATTTGTTATTATAAACAATAGAATAATGTCCCAGATAGAGCTGAGATCAAAAAGGCTAAATAAACCCACTTAACTCAGGCATACACCTGAGGCACTCCTACGGGCATATACAAATGGGGAAATAGAAAAAATTCCCAGAAAAAGTCCTAGGAATAAAGTACAAGAAGGATATCTAATAAAAAACCTTCCCACAACAAAATATGAAAAACTGTATCATTTATTCAAAGTAATATCAGAAAAAACATCAAATCCCCCCGATAAATATACATATACAAACAATCATCTGGGCGTCCCCAGAATAAATAAGCTAAACACTAAAAAGAGTTCCCAAATGTAGTAGCCAAATAGATCTAATGCGAATAAAAAGCACATATGTGCAAATAAGCGACAATAGCAACAAAGCAATATGCGTTAGTGGGCGCCTTCGCGCAACCTCCCCATCTCAGAGGTCGGGTAACCCACACCTAGAAAGCAAGACAGAAAACAGCGAGGCAAGCTGGAAATAGAAAGCATGAATGATGCAAGGCTAAGGTAAGTATATCTACCACCGATGAGTTCCCTCCATGGCTCCAAGCCTCAAAGCAAACGGGGACGTTTGCAGGCTCCCGACATCATCCACCACCTCAGAACGAACACCACCCACGCAGATGGACTCCCAATATGCTTTTCGGGATTCCAGTCAAGGAGCTAAACAAGCCTAATAGCGCAAAGTTCCAGCTTGTACAACGCAAGAATTGCCCGCTGTGTCAGTCTGCTGCTTCAGGTTCTCCATTACCGACGTATGTCCAGTATAAGGTCACATGCTGTGCCTGTTAAATACCTCTAAACCCAACCCCCAAAGTTTGAACCAACCAATCGGGGAATCTCCATTTCTACCTATCTGGGTTAAAGGGTCTAATAACTCGTCAGCAGCACTTCAAAATTTTAAGTATATCACTGGCAGAGGAATTATATACAATATTTCAAATAATACACACATCATTATCAGTACTACATACAACAAATGCACAAAATTAACATCTACTTTATTCACAGAAATGGCTTTTCTTAGGACCCCAGCTACATGGATCACAAAAAATGAAAATGAAAATACAAGTACAAAGATGCAATATCGATCATAATTCAATCATAAGAAGCATTTAAACGACAATTCCTCATTGAGGCCTTTGGGAGCTAGCAAATTTACTTCAAAAATCCAATGAGCCTCTTTTCTCAGGATCCAATTATCCCAGTCTCCTCCCCGAGATGATCGTGGAACCCTTTCAATAACCCAAGCCCTTAATCATTGGCATTGCTGGCATGGACTAATTCAAAATGTCTCGCAACAGGGCTTTCTTGGTTTTTATTAATCACATTGCGGGCGTGCTCTAAAACTCGCTTCCCTAATGATCTTACAGTTTTGCCTATGTAGATCTTTTTGCAGGGACATTCTAACATGTAGATAATGCCCTTTGTTTTACAGTTTATGCAATCTTTGATAGTAAATTTTTTTATACCATACTTAAAATTAGTTTTTTTGACCATGTATTTGCACGCCTTGCAATGACCACATTTCTGTGAGCCCAAAGACATTTTGTTTAGCCAGGTATTAGTGTTGTTAATATGAAAGCTGTGCACCAACAATTGTCCAATGGTGGGCAATTGTTGCAGTAATTACTGCCCCTTTGTCTACATGGGTTTTAAGAACTTTATCAGAACTTAATATAAACCAATATTTATTTAACATGGATTTAATCCAATGCCAATCGTTATTATACTCTATTATGACTCTGATTGGATTTTGTTTGGTTACATCTTTCGGATTGTTAAACAATAACTCAGTTCTATTGCTAAACTTAGCTATTTTATAGGCTCTATTGAGCCAATTTTGTGGGTACCCCCTTTGCAAGAATCTGGTTTGCAAATCTTTGTCCGCTACTTCAAAACTTGCCAAATTCGAACAATTTCTCCGAATACGGAGATATTGCCCTACGGGTATCCCCTTAAGAAGAGGGGTGGGGTGTAAACTCTGTGCTCTCAACAATGAATTGCCTGCCGTTGGCTTACGATATGTATCTATATGTAACTGCTTCCCTTTTTTGGAGATAAGTAAGTCCAAAAATGAAATTTGTGTATAACTCCATTGATAGGTGAATTTTAAATTCCAATTATTTTGATTAATTTGGGTAATGAAATGTTTCAGGTCATACTCTGACCCTTCCCACAATACAATGACATTGTCTATGTACCTTGCCCACAACGAGATACATGACAATGCCCACTCACACTCCATGCCCATAATCACCTGCTGCCCCCACATTCCTAGGTACAGGCCTGCATATGTAGGCACGCAGGCTGTGCCCCTTTGCAGTTCCAGTTAGCTGTTGGTAGAATTTATTGTCAAATGTGAAGCAATTATTGTATAGAATTAATTCCAAAAGTGACAGGATAGAATGTTTCTGATAACGATATCCTCTAGTCTGGAGATAACTCAATATACATTCCATACCTTTTTTATGTGGTATAGAAGGGTACAAAGCTTCCACATCTATACTCACCAAAATGGTTGTTTCGCTAACAGTCAAGTTATCCAATCTCCTAACTACCTCTCTGGAGTCTTTAAGGTAAGATGGAAGCGAGTATAGGAAGGGTCTGAGTGCCTGATCTACATATTTGGAAATGTTATCAGTTGGACTATTTATCCCCGAGATAATGGGATGACCAGGTGGATTTTTTGCATCTTTGTGTATTTTTGGTATACAATATATACATGGTAGCTGTGGATACTGTATATGTAGAAATTCAAACTCTTTTTGATCAATAATATTTTGATGATAGGCTTCCCTTAAACATAGATGTACTTTTGAATTAATCGTAGACAGCGGATTGCTGTCTAAGACTTTATATTGGTCTTTCATCCTAAGTTGACGGATGACTTCTTTGACATATACACTTTTATTCATTACTACCACATTTCCCCCTTTGTCTGCAGGTTTAATTTCCAACTCGGAATGAGCTTTCAACTCTTTTAAAGCTTGCCTTTCCTTAGCAGTGAGGTTATGAGAGAATTCACAAGGAATATAATTCCTGATTTCCTCTTCCAGGCAAGAAACAAAGAGTTGGACTGTGGGATACATAGACAGAGGGGGAAAGAATTTTGATTTACCTCGGATACCAAGGTAACCAATATTATTGTCATACTCATGTTCATAAAGGAGACTATGGAGGTTATCAAGAGGTACCTCCTCAATCTCCCTAGCATCATTTTGAAGGTATACAAGAGTATCCAAAGTTAGTGAATCTTGTATTGTAAGGGGTGGATTATAAGTTGTTTTATTTTTATGATCAAACATTTTACACAAAGTTAACTTTCGCACAAAAAGATTAATGTCCTTGACTAACTGGAATTTGTCCAGATTTTTTGTCAATGCAAAATTTAAACCTTTAGATAAGATAGATATCTGAGCAGTAGTTAATGTAACATTGGACAGATTAATTACAGTCCCATTTACTTTTTATGCCTCAAGTTGTAGTTGGTTATTTTTTGTTCTTTCTGTCTGTCTCTTCCGCCACCCACCTCTTCTGACTCCTCTAAAAAATTATTTGATTTATTCTGTTTCTGTCTCCGAGGATATCTTCTCCTAAATTTTCTATTGTTCTCCTTCTCAGTCCCTTCATTTTCAGATGACTCACTTGTAGAACTATTTCTATCATAAGAGTATACACGTCCCTTTTTATAATCCATTTTATCTTTTGCAAATTTTTTCTTTTTCCTAATTTTAATGGTACTTTGTAGTTTATCTGACTCCTTTTTAACTCTATCATTAAAGTCACCATAATCTTTATGTTCTTTCCACTTCAATAAATCATCAGCTTTGGTGTTGACTTCGGCTTCAATTTGTACCATTTGTTTTTCATTCTCCTGAATAATAAGAGACATAAGTCTAAAAGAGGCTTCGTCCAAAATTTGTTCCCAATGTTCATTAAAATCCCCCAATAGTTTAGGTATCAGGTTTAAGCCTGGTTTGATTTTCCACCTCAACCCTTGGGGGATCATTTTGGCCTGTAAATAATTTTATAAACTTGCTACCTCCCATTTTCTACGAATAATCTTGTTTAACTCCTTTTTGTATTTATTAAAGTCTCTGAAAATTGAGTCTCCGTCAACACCATCTATTTGATTGTCGGAAAAAGCTTCCCTAACATCCGTCTCCCATTCTAAATCACTAAATTTATAAGCCATTTCTGTGAAATAAAAATTGTAGGAAGGTTTTTCTAAAAATCAATTACACTGAACATACCAGAAAAAACAGAAACTGGAGACATAGTGCTCTCTGAAACGTTGTTCGTTTGTGTGATATAATAAACAGTTGAATCTGAGGACAAGTGTGCGCTTCCATTTCTAATGCTTGTGCTATAGCTGGGAGTCCTACAGGTAGAGGACGAACGGGAGCTGCACCTTCAACATCCGTGGCACGTTGCCAACAAGGAGTGCCTAGGCCCAATCTTATGGTATATGGTATCCCAAACAGCGTATTGGGAGTCCATCTGCGTGGGTGGTGTTCGTTCTGAGGTGGTGGATGATGTCCGGAGCCTGCGAAACATCCCCATTTGCTTTGAGGTTTGGAGCCATGGAGGGAATTCATCGGTGGTAGATATACTTACCTTAGCCTTGCATCATTCATGCTTTCTATTTCCAGCTTGCCTCGCTGTTTTCTGCCTTGCTTTCTAGGGGTGGGTTACCCCAACCTCTGAGATGGGGAAATTGCGCGGAGGCGCCCACTAACGCATATTGCTTTGTTGCTATTGTCGCTTATTTGCACATATGTGCTTTTTATTCGCATTAGATCTATTTGGCTGCTACATTTGGTAACTCTTTTTAGTGTTTGGCTTATTTATTCTGGGGACGCCCAGATGATTGTTTGTATATGTATATTTATCGGGGGGGGGTTGATGTTTTTTCTGATATTACTTTGAATAAATGATACAGTTTTTCATATTTTGTTGTGGGAAGGTTTTTTATTAGATATCCTTCTTGTACTTTATTCCCAGGACTTTTTCTGGGAATTCTTTCTATTTCCCCATTTGTATATGCCCGTAGGAGTGCCTCAGGTGTATGCCTGAGTTAAGTGGGTTTATTTAGCCTTTTTGATCTCAGCTCTATCTGGGACATTATTCTATTGTTTATGATTTTGATAGCACCCACAGCACCTATATTTATTTAATAGGGCTTTGTTTGGGGGAATATATATTACTGATTATCCTATTATTAATATATATAAATTTGTTATTACAAGTCTCTTATTAATGTGTTTTTCAGAGTAGGCCTCAAAATATAATTTAATTAGACCTAATTAAAAAAAATGTAAAAAATTTCCCATTGGTACAAAAGTTTTTTTTTGTTTTTTTAGTTCTTATATAGTGTCTTTATTTAGTAAATGCATTTATTTGAAGGAGCATAGACATAAAATGAGTACTGTAATACAAAATTAATTTTATATTACCGATACAAATTAACTCAGAAAAAAAATGTAATAATGAATATAGGATTGTATGTATTTGAACTGTGCAAAACAAGGTTAAGAAATGTGTTGCAGTAAGCAGAAGTAAAACAGAATACATTCTTTTAAAAAAAAAGTGTTATCCAGAAATAGGGGGGTAATGTAATATCACTAAACAAAGGCATATAGTGCAGTGCCTGCAAAGAGTGTGAAACTCACACTAACCTGATATACAGTTACATTGGGTAGAAAGCATTTTAGCCAATAGCAGGGCATATTCATACAGTACCACTGTCCCTTGGTCTGCTAAATAATTCCAGGATAGCAGTATTTAGTAAGGCAGTTGGGTGGTGCTTGGGAAACCTTAAATAAAACTAACTTGGCCATGGGTCTATACAGAAGAACAACATTTCTAATTGAGGTATTTAAAGACTACCTTGCTAAATAGTGTCAGATGGGACTAAATATTATCAGCACCAAGAGTTCCTTACTTCTGCCAGGTTTTAGAAAACATTAGTAATACTTAAATGAACCAAATAAGCTTTTTTTTCAGGGTTGCATTTGTATTCAGCATTATTCTGAACAGCAACTCTATTGGAAAAAAAATCCATATTTACTCACCATATTTTTCAATATTAAACCAAAGTTGTTGTGAAAAATTACAGTTAAAGTTGAACCTGCAGAAATTTGTCAATGTGAAAAGATAAAGTAAAAGAACATTTCAGTAGACTGTGTCCATGCTTGCCATTTTTTGTGGTGCAGGTAATTGTGGGAGAAAGTAGTATTTGCATAGTGTTACTTTGATAGAACCTTCATGCAGCAGTTGCCAGTGAGATTCTATAAGCACAACTAATGCAGTGGTGGGAATGAGAAGGTATTTATGGCCCTACATTATTATACTTTCTCCAGATATCTGAAAAGATAGATACAGTAATTCAACTCTAAATTAAATGTCACGTGGCTGAACTGAATTAGTTAAAAGACAAAACAATCTGAGGGGATATGTAATAATGCCTGTTAACATCAAAAATACAGTTAACCCCACGCTTCCCAATGGGGCTAGCGTGGGTTGAACTTATACTTTGTGAGGCTTGCTCTGTTGCCATTAACAGTGACAGGCACCCAATGCAAAAACTACTACTTCTTTTGTAGAACAAAAACAAATGTCTTTTAAATGGAAGCATGACGCTCCTACCCTTCTGGGTTTCCACAGTGCAGTAAATTTCGCTAAGTGATAACTACATTGCGGGAGCCTGGATTGTAAGAGGAGCACCAAGGTAAGTATTACATCTCTGTGTTTGTGTTTTATTAAATGTTACTTGCTTTTTTTATGTATACAAAAAAGTGTGCCCGGCACAGATCCCTTAATATCAAAGGGCAGTAATATAAGGGATGCTCCTACCACTAATATAACATAATAAGCAGAAGAAAACAGAAGTGGTATAAACAGGGCACACCCAAAATATAATAATGTATAAAATATCCTTTATTAAATATAAACTTGGGATATAGCAGCAAGGTGCAACAAAAATTACATTAAAAACACATCTCCAACCCCAGTATCACAAAGATCCATCACACAGAAAATATACCGGTATATTCATTCTTCCAGTCATACATAGATATTAGTATATACATAAACCAATATAGCAAAGTGGTGCATCAGACACATATATTTTTTTAGTACAATCTTATACATATAGCAGTAATATGGTTCATATAATATAATCATGAAATATAGGCTGACTACCCTAACCTTGTAAATACCCCTAGAAATTAGGAGGAGGGAACACCTATAACCAATAGCCGAGCAAAACCAGCATGATCTTACCACTGAGCACCCATCTGCATGGTCAGGATACACAAGGAGGTATGGAGAGCTAATTAAAACAAAGCCGGACACGTTTCGTCCATATCGCAGGACTTCATCCAACGGCAAATTATACACAACTGAATAGCACCTTAAATACCAGACGGCATCAGTGAGAAGGAACCGGAAATAGTGTATGTGTGGGAAAGGAGAAAACCCCGCGAAACCCAAATAAAAGAGTCACGCGATACCTTGGAGCATTACAGATCTCGCCGTAAGTCGTACGCGCTCACGTGCATACGTCCGCTACCCATCGGCCATCTTTGAAAAGGGGGAAAGCGGCACAAGCGGCATAGAGAGATGCCCACAATCTTACTATATCACTTATAGATAAGTCATATAATGATGGCACTCATACCATGGTTGCCTTAGCCTACATATATATGGTTATACATACCTCCATCATACTAGTATATTAGTGGCATGAAAAACATCCATAGGGGCAAAAAAGTCCCCCTAGTGACCGTAATAACATATTACATAGCTAGTTATATATATCCCAATAGTACTAGTATGATAATGGCATAATACCATAAACATTAAACATCCATAAGGGCAAGTAGGTCCCCCTAGTGACCAAAATAACATAACACAGTAATACAGCAAAAAACCATATAGAAACAACCCTACAGTAGTGATAACTCAGCTTAGTAAACGATATCCGAAGTCCTTATTGGTCATCCATCTTTCCTCACAAAAGATGGTCCGGGTTGCAGGCGGATTCTAGATGGAAAAAATCACAAAGACACCATATTCCATACACAGTCTATTGATCCACCTGATTACTCATCTTAGAACGGGCCAATGCTTCTTACTCCAGTTATCCAAGAACCCAGATATATTTGATGTCTTATAATATAGATAAATTAAAAGGGGATATCGGAAGTCATCAATAGTAAACCATCCTCCATAGTGATAATATCACACAATAGAAAACGATGTCCGAGATCCTAAATGGTAACCACAATTGGTGTACTTGAAAGGGATAGACGATATCCAAAATCATATACGATATCCGAAGTCATCCATACAAGGCGATCATCCATCTGGACCAAATAGTTCTTAAGAGAAAAGTAAAAAAGGATATAGTCAGATAAAAGGGGTCAGGTCCCACTCTTCATTTAAACCATCAGGGGCCATGGTGCCCAATCTATAAATCCACTGGGCCTCTCTTTTTAACAACAGGTTCTCAAAGTCCCCACTCCTAGAACTGAGCCTGACATTATCAATCACCATACATTTGAGCGCATCAGTTTTACCATCATGCTGGTTTAAGAAATGCTCAGCTACACTGGTAATGTAGCGCCCCTCTAAAGACAGTCTGGCTGCATTTCTAATGTTAGACAGATGGGCACTAAGCCTCCCCCTTATTTTTTGTGTCGTCTTACCCACGTAGCTTAAAGGACAAGTACAGGTAAGTAAATAGATCACATTCTTACTATTACAATTATAAAATTTCTTGATTTTATATTTTTTTCCTTTTTTATCTTCAAACACATCTTTTTGATTCATGAATTTACAGAATTTACATGTCCCACATTTATGCATACCAATGTATTTAGTGCCTCTCCCAAAAGTGTGGGATGATTTCTCAAAATGGCTCTTGCAGAGTTTGTCAGCTAGATTTTGACACCTTTTTGCTGTCATAAGTGGTGTCCTAGGTATCATCTCTCTTAATAGAGGGTCACTTGTGAGTATACGCCAATTTTCAGACAGAACCTTTCGGATTCCATCCCATTGCTGGTTAAAGGGGGTAATGAATCTAAGATTATCATCCTTCATTTTCTGTCTAGACGTTAATAAATCATCCTGTGGCATTTTCTTTACCTGTGTCTTGTATGCATCTAGAAGTGTCGGCGGATAACCCCTTTCCACAAATCGTTTTTCTAGGTCAGTAGCTGCTATCATATAGTCCTGTACATTTGTGCAATTTCTCCGAGCTCGCATAAACTGTCCCTTAGGTATACCTCTCACAAGGGGTCTAGGATGTGAACTTGAAAAGTGGAGAAGGGAATTTGTCGCAGTGGGTTTGCGATATAATCTAGTGCTTAATGTGTCTTCTTTCATCATCACCAAAACATCAAGAAATTCACATGTAGATTTAGATACATTCTGGGTAAGAAAGATATTATAAGGATTAGTATTAAGTTCTCTTAGGTAGTCTTGTAATAGCTCATATGGGCCTTGCCACAACATGAACAGATCGTCAATGTATCTAAGCCATAACAGTATGTGTGTGGTGTATTTAGTCATTGAGGCGCCGAGTGCCACCTCCCTCTCCCACCAACCCAAAAATAGGTTGGCGTAGGAGGGGGCGCACTTGGCGCCCATAGCCGTACCTCTGACCTGTAGATAATAAGTATTATCAAACAGAAAAAAGTTATGTCGTAACACGAAACACAGCAGGTCAATAATAAACTTAACCTTAGGGCAATCCGCCCTATTTTGTATCGACATAAAGTATTCTACAGCCCTTATACCATCCTCATGATTGATGTTGGAATACAACGATTCCACATCGCATGTGACCATCCATACATCCCCATCAAAGGTAATGTCTTTTATCTTATTGAGAAAGTCCGTTGTGTCTCTAATGTAGGACTCAAGTGCCGTTACATGTGGTTGTTAAAAGGAGTCAATATAAGAACATGCAGGCTCTAACATACTAGCTATGCCTGAAATAATAGACCTACCTGGGGGTTCCTGTGTATTCTTGTGAACCTTTGGTAGTAGGTAAAAAGTAGGTGTAACTGGATTTTCCACCATCAGGTAACCCAACTCCTTATCTGTAATAACCTGAAATTTTCTTGCTGTGTCCAGAATCTGTGCCAATCGTCGTTGGAAACATTCTGTGGGATTAGACAGAAGTTTTTTATAATTATTGGTGTTGGATAATTGCCTTTTCGCTTCCTTGACATATAGTTCTTCTGCCCACAAAACGATATTACCACCTTTATCAGACTTTTTGATGACCACATCTTTCAAATCCCTGAGTTCATTTATAGCTTTTAGCTCCTCTGGGGATAAATTAGATAGAGGAAGTCCTCTTGGAATCCTCTCTAGAGATTCCATGGTACATCGGTAAAATGTTTCCAATGCAGGAAAATCTGAGAAGGCGGGAGTATATCTAGACTTCTTGTGGAAGGGCTTACCTGCGGCTAATGTACAAAGTTCATTAAGATTTTCATTGACCAACTCCTGATCTTGTTTCTCAAAATTCTGATCCTCCTTAAAGTGTGCTCTCAACGCTATCCTCCTACAGAATAAAAATAGGTCCTTAATAACAGTAAAAGAATCCATATTCATAGAAGGACAGAAAGATAAACCTTTTTGTAGCACTGACCTTTGAGGCGCAGTTAACACATGTGAAGATAAATTAATTATTTTGAAGTCGACCTGTGTCGTCTCATATACCTCCTCTTTTCTGAGTAATTCCATTTCCTTTGTCTTTTCCTTAGATTTCTTCCGCGATCTACCCCTCCTGACCTTCCTTGGTCTAAAAAAGTAGTGCTGGTACTAGAGTCAGTGTCTGTCAGATCCAATTCAGAGCTCCCTTCGGTAATTTGGCTAGAGGTGTTACCAAAATTCCTCCTCCTATTTCCTGAATGTCTCCACCTATAAACCTGTCCTTTTTTCTCGTCCTCCTTATCACGACTCAATTTATTTTTCTTTAACCTAATGATTTCTTCCTCAATCTTAGAAATCTCAAATTTAAGTTTTTTGTCAATATCATTAAATTCTTGTTTCTCAACTTTATTTTGGACAGTGGTGGTAAGGGTTTCAATGGCCCTTTTGCTCTCATCTAGTTTAATCCTATCATGTTTAGCCAATAGAGTCATTAAACGCAGAGAACAATCATTCAAAGCACTTTCCCATTCAGTCTTAAAATCAGGAGTAGGTTCCCAAGCTGGGAGGGTACGCATTCGTAGACCTCGTGGTATCAATTTAAGTGCTATATATTTTTCCAAACTACACACATTCCACCAGATTTTAGCATGGGAAACATGTAACTCTTTCAATTCATTAATCAATTTATTGATATCCTTATTAGATGTTGGGGGGGAATAGATATCTGTAAATACTTCATCTAATTTATTAAGACGTTCCTTTTCAAGTGCCGCTAATTCACACATAATCCCAGAATGATAAAGATCATGCACAAGGGCTAGAAAAACAGCACTGATATGTATACAAAAAAGTGTGCCCGGCACAGATCCCTTAATATCAAAGGGCAGTAATATAAGGGGTGCTCCTAGCACTAATATAACGTAATAAGCAGAAGAAAACAGAAGTGGTATAAACAGGGCACACGTGTGCCCTGTTTATACCACTTCTGTTTTCTTCTGCTTATTACGTTACTTGCTTTTTTTGGTAGAATTACCATTATTACACACTTGTATGTAAAAGAAATAGCAGCAATCATCTTCAGAACTCTAACAGCAGTAAAACAAAAGCGTTGATATGCAGTTTGTGCATTTGTTGTGACTGTTACAGTTAAATTTTATTGATTTAGTTTGGTTTTGAATTTCTCATTGTGCTAAATACTGTACATTTTGTTTAAAGGGAAATGCATAGGAAAACTATAAAGACACAATATTCTAGATGATGTTTATTATAAAATGGCATAATGTTGTACATTTTATGCCTGCTGTAGCTTGCTAGAAAAACTACTAATTGTTCTGGAAAGATTTTATATGACAATTAAAACTTTCATGGAAACAACTAACTCAGCTGTGAGGAGTAAAGTAAATCAGAATGTTGTCAGCAAATGAGGATCATAAATCCAAATGTCATAAACAAAACAGATACTTGATGTTTACTGTAGAGATGATTTAGAGAAAAATAAAATACAAAATAAAATCAAAAAATGTCAAAAGATATTTCAATGGAAAGCCTTATTGAAAACAATTAAGACATTTGCTTTGAGTATTTGTAAAAAAAACAACAACAATATATAGCACTAATTAGATATATTTTTTTAATATAGAATGAGCAACATAAAAATATAAAAGAATGTCCAGCTGGTAAACAGCAGGTTTCAAATTTGCATTTAATCTGAAATAGCTATGTTTTATACTGTAAAGAAATCTATATTATCCCATAATTTATTTTCTGCCCTATGAAAGTGGGTTGCATAGAAATAAAGGGTTTGAGTCTTGACTAGAGATGGCCGATCTCACCGAAAACCGTTCAGCTTGTAGATTTGCAGATTTTCAAAAAATCTGAAAATTCGAAAATCCGTAAGCGTACCCATTGGGATCAATGGCAATTAAAAAATCCCCAAATTCTGCCTAAAATTAAGGTATAGATAGCAATGGAAATTTACCGTAAATGGCTCAGGGAGCTGGGAAATTGTCTGGGGAATACAAATCATTGCCCAAAAACTTTGAAAAACACTCTCCAGTACTGGAAAGTTCATGCACTTCCTGTTTATGCATTCCACATAGTATTCTTAAGATTTCTAGAAATGTAAAAAAAATTGTGATTTTGTAATTTCTTAATTTCTAGAAATTTGAAAAATGTTCACACTATTTACACTATTCATTCAATACACAAAAGAAATTCCATTTCGAACAATGAATATTCAGCAAAAGAGAAAAATTATAACCTGCAACCATACCACAAAAACACAATTGGTTTTGCAGGCAAAATTTTGTAGAACCCAAATATTTACTATTGAAATTTTACAAGTTTCCACAAGAAATTTTGAATTTGACTGTTGAAATTCTTTGTTGAATTGAAATCTGCATCACAACCACTCAAAACCCTGGTGAGTTTGTGCATCCTAAAAGGCCACTGTATCCTAAAAAGAACTTTCCTGCCCCTAAATTTATAATTCTATTAGAAGCAGGAACAAAAATATCTATCTCTCATTCTGCTTTATTTGGAATGTAATTGGCTTTAGAAGTTTGGTCATTAACAGGGAGATGCAATATCCTGCGCTAACGGAAAAATAAACACTAAACTCACGCTAACAAATGACCAATGTATTAATGTGTTAGCGAGGGTTTTGCGCTGCCTGTGCCATGACGCATTTTTTTTACTTTGCGCAGCACAAGCGATGCAATAAATTTTGCATTGTTTTTTGCACTAGCTTTTTGCACAAAAATAAACACCTTTTCTATTTTTTCTTTAAAGCAGCGCACAAAGTCGCAACTTACCGCTTGTGTTTCCAACGGTCGCAAAGTGGTTAATACATCGCGGGAACAAGTGCTGTTAGGTTGTGATTGCTTAATTTATTGCATCTCCCTCTAAGTACTTACAACTTTTACTACACCTGTCTGAGTTCAAAGAAAAATAAAGTTTCTGGTAAGAAATTACTCTTCCTGATTCCGTATACTTAAAATGAACATACAATTGTTTTCTTTGAACTCAGGTAGGGTGACTGAAAGCTGCAAGCCTTGCAAAACTAAAGCTAATAACGAAAGCAGAACAGGAGGCCTTCTTATAGAATTACAGATTTAACACTGTAGTTGTTGTCCATTTTGGATGACAATTATGTAACCTGTACATAGCTTTAAAGGGGTATGAAAATGAAAAAAATTATAGAATAAATGGAAGAGGAGAATAAAAACTAAAAATCTTGACACTTCCTAAAACCCCGGGCAGTTTATAATGTTCTTCTGATATTGTACATGGGGCTAGAAGGCTGACATCTTTCAACTCTTATGAGATGTTTTCAGATTCCCATTGCTGGAAAAGAATTGGAAGATTGGGAAAATAGAACCCTATAGAAATAGGAGTATGGGGAAAATGCAAAAACTGACTTACATCTCTCCCTATATTGTATTGCTGGAAGAAAGTAAGCCACGGAGCTCCCAGATAGAGGGAGGGGCTACATGACAGGGCCGGCTGAGTCGGGACAAATAGAAGGGGTGTGGCAACAGCACATGGGGAACACGGGCCAATAGAGAACAGGGAAGAGGGGGTAAACGGCAACACTCAACAAACACCCATCCAATGGCAGACCCAGCAAACCTTAACGCAGCAACCACAAGGACCAGCGCCATGCCTGACCGGGCAGTCACAACAAGCTCGATCGGTGTTAACAGTCATGATTCCGGAAGGAGGTCTAGCGGCTTCATCTTCAGGTACGCAGCTTAATATATTTGTGGGTACACCAGTCATTTCAAGAGGGGGCAATTCAGAGATAGTTTTTTTTTGGATAGAGTCAATTTGTGATGGGGCTTAGACAACTGTTGGTCCAGTGGACTAGGAACAGGCACGTGAAGTCACTGTTTGTACCCTCACTGTGAAGTACAGTTAGGGTACAAACAGTTCCCTAACAGGTTCCTGTGGCAACACCGGCCACAGGAAGTGCAGGAGCAGAGGAGCAGCCAAGGGTGTGGTGGCCGAGGAAGGCAAGTTCCGTTGGTATCAGAGTCTGCAAAGGGCCACACCTACCTTTATTTTGAAGGCCCATTGGGAGTGCATGTGAAATCTGAGAACAGATATAGCAGGGGGAATACATTGTTATTTTAATCTCATGCCCCTAGAATGTTTCAACATAGAGAAATAGAAAAAGGAGAAGAAGCATTGAAAGGAGGAGGATGATGAGCGCAGGTGATTTAGGCTGATACCTCGCAGGTTTGGAAACTGGCTGCAAGCCTTCTCAATTTTAGCCAGTATCATAGGCGAGCAATCTACAGAACATTGCTCAGCACTGTTTTGCTACCTTGATGGAGTATGGGAGGTGCATAGCGTTTACGGGGGCCAGGCTTGGCTCTGATATGACAAACAGTTTTGTCAGTGTAAAGCCATGCGTAAGGAGTTGGAGTGGGACCACAGGGATATTGGCTTGTGGATGAGAGCAATAATTAGCATGGCACCAAATGCTGCGTCACGGCACTTTCTGTCATCAGGTACAGTGATGGCAGGTCAGGGGGGGGGCACAAAAAAGAGACACATGCTGGAAATTTAATGAGGGGGCATGTAAATGGGGGCTGTAGATTTCGTCGTGAGGAATGCACACCTTTAAAAAATGTTTCAAAAGGATGCGGGGCGCCTAGGGGAGACCCTGTGATATTAGTGGAAAAGGGAGCAATGCAAATGAGAGTCGAGGAGATGCGTCCATGGCTAGATAGATACCATGCCCAGAGCTAAGCGGCTTTTCCCGTGGAGGGTTTCACACACAGTTTTAAAATCCCAGTTCAGTCCAATGCCCCAAAAATAGATTTTAAAATCTACGCTCGGCACAGGCCCAACCAGATATAGTTCGAGCAAAGATATAGCAAAATTAGGAAGGATGGAGGATCCTTTTAGTGCCCCCCCCCCTTTGAAAATGTGAGAGTTTCACCCCTTGGTTTAGTTCCCAAAAAAGAGGTTAACAACTTCCGTCTGATCCATCACTTATCCTACCCTGAAGGAAACTCGGTAAACGATGGCATAGACAGCGACTTGTGCAGCATGTCTTATACATTGTTTAACGAAGCAATTTGCCTGGTGAGAGAGGCGGGCGTGGGAGCACTCATGGCAAAATCGGACATTGAGTCAGCGTTTCAGTTGCTGTCTGTCCACCCAACTTTGATTCCGATGTTGGGTTGTTATTTTGACAATCACTATTATGTGGACAGGTCGCTGCCAATGGGCTGCTCTATTTCCTGCACCTATTTTGAGACCTTTAGCACATTTTTAGAGTGGGTGTTATGAAAGGGAGCGGGTGTGAACTCAGTTATAAATTACCTGGATGACTTCCTATTTGCCGGCCCACAACACTCCAACCTGTGTGCTGTGCTGCTACAGACGATGCGCAGGGTATGTGGGCACTTGCTTAAGTTTTTTGGGAATTGAAATTAACACAGTGAAATAGGAATGTAGGCTACAAATAGAAAGGGTGACAGCCCTAGTCAAAGACATTGCAACGGCTTTGAAGGTTAAAAAAACTTACCTTGCAGGCTCTACAATACCTCCTTCTGACATGCAAAATTGAACATTGCATGTCAGATCATACTGATAGGCAGAGTTTTTCTAGACGGCTCAGCTTAACGACCGCTGGGGTGAAGAAAGCTCACCATTACATTAGGCTTACTCAACCTATAAAAGTTTGGCATCAGTGTTTGCATCAGTTTACCGGGTCTAACTACTTACGAACGACGTACAAACGAAGGATGTGACTTGCAGCCACCTGCATTTGTTCACAAACTTTTTAGTTAGACAGGCAGCAAAGGGTTTTAAGAAAAGAATGAGAAGTATGGACAGGAGGCGCCGGCGGCCTATAACACTTCAGATATTAGAGGGGTTGTTTACACAGATTGAGCAGGAAGCACGTTCAGCATATAAGCAGGCCCATTTCCAGCTGGCATTTTTGTTGCTGTTTTACGGTGCCTTTCAAGTTTCAGAATTAGTTAGCCCCAAAAAGCATAGCTCGGGGGGTATCCTATTTCAAGATGTCAAAAGACACACTGATAGACTGGATATAATAGTACAGCAAACTAAGACAGGGAAGAGCTTCGGAATCCCCTTATTTGCTATCCCTAGGGGTCGCACATGCCCAGTTCAATCTTTAGATAGGTATTGTCAGCTTAGACTGACAGGTGGCAGCTCCCTCCTGATACACGAGGAATATTCCTCATTATCACAATTTCAATTTATGTCCATTTTGAAAAGAGGGCTGCTGGGTTAGGTCTTACAGTTGATGATTATGGCACTCACTCCTTTCGGATCGGGGCGGCAACGGAGGTTGCACGCCGGGGCCTATCTGATGAGGTTTAAAAAAGATGGGAAGTTGGGAGTCTCGTAGGTTTGGAACTTATGTTTGCACACATAGGATTGAATTTCCAGCTCCTTTTCAATGTTCCGTGTGGGCCACTCTTTCATTTACTCTTTCATTTACTCTTTCATTTATTCGCCCTAATGGGGCACAATTAACCATCCCACCACAACGGGCACACATACTTGGGATGGGAAAGAGGGACATGCTTTGGAACTAGCTAGTCCCTGCACCAATACAACAGGCAAAATTGATCGGTCCACCAGGCATCTTATTGATGCATTTGAGTGGCAACAACTTAGGTTACACCCCTATGAGGCATCTAATAAAGACCATAAAATGAGATTGCCTTTGCCTTTGATCTATTTTTCCATGGTTTTGCTAATATGGTCATCGATTATTGTGCGACAATCGTGGAGGGGTGCACATTAAAATCGACCCATTGAGAGGGTTAAGGGGAAGATTAATAAAGCAGTAGGGATGTTCATTTCTCTGAATGGGGGGGTGGTCATTCGGACATAGACCATGACAGCTCTCTTTTTCGTTCGGATGGAATACATCTGTCAGAGGTGGGTCTAAAAATGTTCAATTTAAATTTATTAAATATTTTAGAGGAGGCCCTCGTTGTATGGGGCACATCGTGCGGTTGAAGCAGTCCAACCGCTCGAGTGGTGGCGGGTTCCTGTCAGTGTTCAATGTTAAGGAAGAGTGGCATTTGGTACAGGTTTAACCCCAAAGGTGGGTGGCCTGATGTTGATGGTAGCAAATTAAAAGCCTTACGCCGATCCAGGCGTTAGCAGTTTGGCAGAGGTATGGCAGAGTTTGGAAGAATATGGACAAGCTGGCTGACAGGGACCCAGGTTGGTTGATACTAATAAAGTTTTAATAAGAATTGACTGTGGTTGTTTCAATTGAATGTAACCAACTTACAGATATGTTAATGTAAATCAGTGGTGACAAAATGTTTTGTAAAGATAAGCTGTGGCCAGTAAAAAATTAACTGTTGGCCCGTCTCATTATTAAGCAAGGTAAAGGTGTGAAGGCATAGGCCCTGCCTAAGCAGTGATCAAGAATGCTAAATCATTGTTTCATTTCATGTTAATTTGTGTTGTTTATCTGTAGCTGTTGCTGGTCTAGTATTTAGAATTTAGTTCCACAAAGGAAATATTTTGTTTGTTGTAATTTCTGGTGTTGGTAATAACACTGTGTAAATGTAAATATATGTATAATGCCCTCTGTATACTGCCTCCTAGTGTTTAAATCACATAAGTGCCTTACATAAGCAGCTATTCTGACCATGTGATCAAACCTTCTTGGTAAATACAGCCAGAGTGTGAGAGCTGAGAGTATGTAAGCACTAAAGAGAAGCAATGTAATAACTGGATTATAATATATTATATAATACTACTAATGGACTCATTTCATATATCCCCCATTCTAGTGTTCATGCCTTAACAATGACTCAGCGGCTTTCTACACTGTGTTTAACTTCATTAACGAAATCTGTTGGAGCTGCTTCCTGCCATTTCATAACCAATGTCTCTCTCCTCCACAAAGATTTGTTTAACTGGATACCCGTTTGGATGTTCCTTTCTACTGGTTTTAAATTAGAATAGGTAGCTTGGGGTGTGTGTGTTAAATTTAGGTGGGTATAGGGGCAATGCTAGAATTTAGAAAGCATTTGGGGGGAAGGAATAAGAAACTTATGTATTATAAGAAACAATGCGCCCCTTCACATTATAATATAAGGGATTTTACCACACCTCCCTGTGTGTTCCCTGCCCTGTATAAAAGTACTTAACCCACATTAGAAATGCATATTATAAAGTGCTAAAAATGGTAAAAAACAGTTTGGGGCTAGGGGCAAATAAATGTCAACAAACTCTTTTTTTGTTTTGAGGGTAGACATGTCCTTTAAGGTAATCTACCTCAAGGTAAATGTCAAAGGGTAACCCCCCCCCCAAAATGCAATTGGATAGATAATAGATAAATAATAATAGATAAATAAATAATAGATAATAGTAAAGAATGTATACTGGTAGTGTTATTGGAGCAGTACATTGATAATACATTCTTAATGCAGACAATGAAGGTCAAATTTGCAGGCAGTGATAAAAAAAAAAAACAACTAGAAAACAAAACATGAAACATCTAAAACACCACGGGTTTCTTTTAATATCTAAATAATGATAATAACATTTTAGGTTGCTTCCTTTCAAAATGCAAATTACAGCCTTGGAAAAATCTGGCTTTGTGTAGATCCTTAAAATTGTTTTCAGTATTAATACAAATAGTTCCAAGTCATTTTGCAAATTTAATTTAATCTGTAGATAGGACTCAAATTGTTAGTTGATTAATCCTTTTCTCAAAACTATTTTTGCATTTATTCCTTGGTTTTTACAAAACCCCTAGAATTTTCTTTAACAATACGTAAATCTAAAACTAGTTAATGTATTATGTTTGATTTAATGGACCATCAGTCATTTAACTTGATTAATAAATGAGATGAAAAATAAACAGGTTACATGGTAAAATCTTGAGATCTAGGTAAATAAAAATTCAGACATTACACCTATTTTTTATATTATTAAAATGGAAAGTCATTTTGGTTCTATCTATCTCTCTCTCTCGCTATCTCTCTTTCTATCTACTGCAAATTACCCGATCAAAGCATAATATAGACGAAAAAGTAGCACACACCAGTGTTTTAGTGAACAAACAAAACTGTGTTTATTCAACACATAACAGGTGTTACGTTTTGGTGTCACATGACACCTTCATCAAACATCATGATCATACCATAATTTAAGGTGGGTACACACAGTAATGATAAAGCGCCATATTGGTGCTTTATCGTTAATGTTTGTAATGCATTTTCTTAACGATCATGAGGCCGAAGAACATTCACTGTCGGCATTGCGGGTTGTTTAGTTGTCATCCGCGTTCGTGGGAAACATGCAGTTCCAAGTGTTCTCCCTATGCTGTGCTTGTGAAGGTTCTCATTCATCCAGGTCATGGTATATCTGTTGTATTCAATTACATAGTAACATACATAGTAATTAAGGTTGAATAAAGACATTCGTCCACCAAGTCCAACCTATTCCCTTTTTTTTTTTTTTTTTTAACCCCACCTAACAGTTGATCCAGAGGAAGGCAAAAAAAACCAGCTAAAAAAAGGGGGGGGAAATTCCTTCCTGACTCCAAACGGCAATCGGAAAGTATCCCTGGATCAACCAGATCTATATGCATTAATACCAGTAATTCTCAATATTTTTTAGTTTTAGAAACTTATCCAGGCCTTTTTTAAAGTTATTCAATGAACTTGCCATTACCACCTCTGCTGGAAGACAGTTCCACAGTTTCACCGTTCTCACTGTAAAGAAACCTCTCCTAACTTGAAGATGAAACTTCTTTTCTTCCAACCTTAAAGGATGTCCACGAGTCCTCTGATATGACCTATTAGTGAACAATGCACCAGAGAGTTCACTGTATGGGCCATTAATATATTTGTATAAGGTTATCATGTCCCCACGCAACCGCCGCTTTTTCAACTGGACTTGAAATGTAGTTCTTGAAGACGTTTCGCTAGTCATCCGACTGGCTTTCTCAATTCAGAATGACTTGTACAAGAATCAGTGGCAATTATGTACCCTGGAAAATCCCAATAAGCATATCACAGCCAGGTGTTAAGGGTGTGATTGGATTGTGGCTAAGAGGTGTTATAGGAACGCCCAGAGTAAGGTGTTAAAACAGCATTGTACATGGCAGACAGTTGGTGTCGAACCCCCCCACCTCTATTTAGGCTTGGTGTCTTTATTTTCACATAAATGGCCTCCTTAACACCTCTCTTGAACCAGTCATGTTCCTTCGCCCTATGCTGTGTACAGAGAGAATTGTGCGTGCACTGATCATTGAAAAATGACAGACAGAATCTTGGTGGTCCGGTGGAGGAAGTGAACATGTGATCAGCGAGTTCACTTCCTGCTATAGTAAACCAGTGTTGAACTGAACACCGGCTTACTATAGTATTTGTGAATGGATCAAAGAGATCTGTTCACAAATAGAGCAGCCCTGCTGGTCCAGAAAAGGTTGTAAACTGCGATCTCCAGTTAGAACTCCTACCAGCACATGGCAAGTAACTATAGTATTTGTGAATTTATTGATCAGATTTCGACTTGAAAAATGGGCATTTATATCCATATTCCAAGTTCTTTATCATTTCCACTCCCATTTATCATGATCACTTTTGGGAATGATAAAAATATTAACGTGAAAAAGGCAAGTGATACTTTTTTTTTTTTTTACAATAAAATTAGTATTCTTTAAAAAAAACTGCCCTTTTCCTAGCTGCAAAAAACTGTCCATGCTGTGCAAAGGTTCTCAGGAAATGGTCAAAGTACAAGCAGATAAGTAGTCCACCAATTTCAAGGGAAACTGAGCCTCACTTCACATTTCATCTGACAAAAACACAGGTGGAAAAATTGGTACTAACATTTTTATAACCAATACCAATTGTTTAGCAAAGGATTGTGCTTTTTTGTTGACATGAACACCTAACCAATTTTTAATATTTTTTACTTTGGAGTATTTGCTATCAAAATCAATTGGACACTGTGGTATTAGATAACTAATAGGGGTTTTGGTAAGCAATAAACCGGATGAGTTTTTTAGTAGTAATTATGAGTTGCGTTTTGTATCGAAGGGTCTGAAATTGAAAAGGTAATGGGGAAAAGTAAAAAGAAATTCCTGAAAACCTTCTGCTCTCTAGAGCTTGCTTTAAACCCTGCTCCGTCCATTGTGACATCATAGGGGAGGGGATGAGAAGGAGCATGGCACACAGGTAGAATGAGTGGTCCTGGACTCATGGTCTTCAGTGATTGGGTCTATTGGCTCACTCTCTTATTAATTGTGCACTAGGCACAATAATTTATTTAATTTGGCACTATTCACGTGCACGTTTTGTGTTTTGGTTTGTTCACGTTTTTCCTTTTTAGGACCTTCAGGCTTATCCCATTCAAACCCCTCCCTGGATGCTTCCTAGTGGCAGCTGGGAACAGAAAGGGAGGGCTAGTATGGTGTGGTGCCTGATGCCTACCAGCTGAAGGGACCTCAGTTGCCTCCCTCTAGCCCTACGGCTTAACAGCTATGGGCATAAGAGGGAGACAGAATGGATCCCGAACCACTTGCAGGTTTGTGCACTTGGTGTGAGATCACTGAAAGCACGCTCCCCGAGCTTTTGATAAAGATTGGCTCTATATATTAAGCTATATTGCATGTTATTAGACAGCGGTTCTGGACCCATGCATAAGCTAAGGGACATAAAGGAGTATTTTGCATATCTCCGCCCCTTACTCTGGGGAACATGGGAGTAAGAAATTACTTCTTGTTTCTTAGGTTTTGTGGGCAATACTATTTATATATACAAACATAGAAAAGATAATCAATGCACATTCCTAGGCCCCATACAATATCATAATATGTGCACACTGGCATACTTTATAAACAAAGGGGTTTTTGTATACATTACTGTGATCAGATGAATGAAAAGCCTTCCACCCACGATATCGTAATCTATGGTGCCGATATTGTAGAATAACGATCGTTATTCTACGACGACCGAACGTCTCCTTTAAAAAGAGAAGGATGTAGATTTACGACGGCGATATCGTAGAACACTGATCGTTATTTTACGGCGATCGTAAAAAAACTATAACAATGTTTGATAAATATGGCCCATTGAGTGATTCTGACTGGGTAGCTTGAACGGGCAGCCCTTAGCTCAGATGACTCTCAGTTAAAGAAGAACTAAACCCAAAAAATCAAAGTTTAAGTTAGAAAGTACTTGCCTCAACATCCTTCTCAGCATGGAAGGTTCTGTTTGTTCCCCAGTCTGAAGCTGACATTTTCCCTTGCCTGCCAGTACTTTTACCTTGATTACATTTTCAGCACCTGTGTGATTTCTACTCCCACCTCTTAACCCCTATGATGTAGGAATATATTAAATCATCAATATTCAAATTGGTGGTGAAGCTGATTAACCCTTTCCTAATAGCAGTGTTGTAGTGTGATGTATATAGGTCTGGGTATCTAGTGTGTCCGGATCTGAAATAATGTATGTCTCACCTATGGCTTTCACTCTACCAAATCCGATATATAAACAATAAATTGCAGGTGAAACATACAAAGACACAGGTCTGTAGCTGTGAATATTGCAAGTTTATTCCAAAACATGCATGCTACATGTTTCAGACCCGCTCAAGCACTTGAGGAAGGACAAGTGGGTCAGAAACATGTAGCATGCATGTTTTGCAATAAACCTGCACTATTCACAGTTACAAACTGCGATACCACACCTTTATAAATATGGCCCATAATGTGAAGGTCTCTAGCTCTCCCTATCAGCTGCAGCAATATTAGTGGAAAGTGTAGCTTGTTAAAGGGGAATGTTGGAGGGTAGGAAGAGTGTGTTTTTATAGAAACCACATGGTGCAGAACTGTAGGGGTAGGATAGTGAAGTGAACCTGATCTTAGAACAGCTCTGTGCAATGCATTTCTCATCAATGTACCTTATTAAAGGGAATGTTGGAGGGTAGGAAGAGTTTGTTTTTATAGAAACCACACGGTGCAGAACTGTAGGGCTAGGATAGTGAAGTAAACCTGATCTTACCACACCTCTGTGCAATGCATTTCTCATCAGTGTACCTTATTAAAGGGAATGATGGAGGGTAGGAAGAGTGTTTTTATAGAAAGCACATGGTGCAGAACTGTAGAGGGAGGATACTGAAGTGAACCTGATTTTAGCACAGCTCTGTGCAATGCATTTCACATGATTTTACCTTATTAAAGGGAATGTTGGAGGGTAGGAACAGTGTGTTTTTAATTTGGCTGTCTGTCTAAAAACAACTGTAGTACAGAGCTGTCCTAAGATCAGGGTCATTATATTATCCTCCACCTGCAGCACTGTAACATGTTCTATAAGTGTACGTATTAAAGGAGATTGTTGGAGGGTATGCCGCTTGCAGCTCTGCACCATATTGTTTCTATAAATGTACATATTAATAGGAATTATTGGAGAGAATGCCAATTAAAGGGTTACTGTAAGAGTGATGCAAACATGTTATATAAAATTAATGCAGCAGGTGGGCTGCCTCTGGGAAGTTTTGCATAAACAATAACCCATAATTAGGGTTCCCACCTTTGCCTTTAAGACCCAAACACATATATAGGCTTATGTATTAAAAGTTCTTATCGTTAAAAATGGTGCAAATTTTGCCCCAACCAATTTTCTTTAGAAGCATGATGCAGGCTGATACAGTTTGTATTTAATGCAATGGTACTTAGCACTGCAGCATGTAGATTTAATTTGTGTTTGGGTTTTAAAGGCAAAGGTGGCCTGTAAAATGTATTGCACAGAGCTGTGCCAAGACCATGTTCAAGTCAATATGCTGCACCTGTAGCTCTGAGCTGTTTTGTTTTTATAAGTGTGCCTTGTGTGGTCAGTTCAATTTCTACTGGGGGGGGCAACTCTTAGGGCTACTCCCACTAGCACATTTTGGATTGCAGTTTGCGATCCTATTGTGCAGGCATGTAATGGCCTATGGGACTGGCCTCACTACATGCAATGTTTTTCAGTCTGCTATTGGAGTGCATGTGATCACCATTTTTGTCTGTATTGCATGCGCTCTGCTAGGGTCCAATTGTGGAAACGCAACACCCATGCACGGAAGAGAGCATGATCACGCATTATTGCGAACATGCGTCCTCCCTTGCACTTATGTAGGGCCACAGCCTCAGGAAATTGACCTGCTGCAAAGCTAAGTTCCATTGCATTAAATACATGCTGTATGGCTAAACTGAAATCAATGCTGCTCGCATTACATCGCTTTTTTCAGGCAATTGTGATTTTTCAATTGTATTGAAATCACAGCAAATGCACCAAAAACTTGCAATCTTGCAATAGCATGCATTTTCAGAATGAAAAAGGACAAATCGCAAGCACTAACGCATGTAAATGGAATACGATTGTTTGTGCAATTCAGGTGCGTTGCAGTGGCTGTGCCTTAAATATACATTGCAGCAATACACACACTAATATAAATGGTAAAGTGCAGAAATAAACACATGCAAAGACACACAGGGTCATTTACCCCGAGCCGAAATCGATGTGGGTAAATGTCCTGTGCGTGATTCAATATGACGTTTGCGAATGTACCCACTGCGGGATTTTAACGCCAGCTATTTGCTGGGCTAAAACTAACGCAAACGCGATTGAATCATGAGTGATGGATGCGCGCGTGATTTTTGCATAACCCCTACATACAACTCTAATATAGAGTTAAAGTCGCGCTAACCGATAGCGAACCGTCTAGCAAGTCTGGGTAAATGAGCCTGACATTCTCTTGAAGATATGCTCACAAATAAAAAGGGTTAACAAGTTGCTTCCTAAATACATATGAAAAGGGTTAACACCTTCCCCCACTCTGAGCAGGAAAATCTGCTAATAATATTCATCTCTGATAATTGGCTGGGAGTCACTGGCAGGAGGGTACCCTGAGTTCAACTTTTACATGCAGCTTAGCATAAGGGGAGTAGGAAACAAACACAAGGTAGCTAGTTAGCATGTGCAGAAGGAGTTCTGTGTCCAGGACCACCAGGAAGAGGCAACACTAAAAGCCAGCCATGACATCATAAATTGCCAGTACTCAAAAATGTTCTATAAATGATTTCTACACTAAGAGGCTGAATTCAGAGGTGAGAAACAAATGGTTTTACTAAGTTACAGTTATAGAGTCTGCGGAGCTGCCTTTGTATTTTGGGTTTAGTTCTCCTTTAAGTTCTTAGTATTTGGCTATCAGTGTCTAAGATAAAAAAAAAAATCAGCAATAGTTTGATTTGTTGTCCCAACTAAATACTCAACAGGAGATCTGAGTAACAGTGCTATTAGTGTATCACAATATCTGGCTCCAATATTTTATCAGAAATAATTTCTAGTAATAGAGCATTGGGAGATCATTTCAAACAAGTTTAGGGAGCAACATGGTAATTAAAGGGATTTTAGAAACACATGCAGCTGAATAATTGCAGTGCAAAAGCAACCAGTCTGCAACAATACGTGCAACCCTGCTGGTAACAACAGAATTTCATCTCTCTGTATATGTATATAGATATAAAAATAAGTGTAACAGCAGCACTCCACTTGGTAAAAATTACAGGGTTGGTGCACGCACTGGTGAGGATAACCTGTACTCCTCCAATAAATATAGAAAAGAAACAAATTTGTGCAGCACTCGTTGATTGTTTATTTCTTATAAATCATCATATCAAGATAAAAGGCGACGTTTCGGTAGCATCCATTACCTTTCTCAAGCCATGTTAGAATGATGTAGATTATCAGTTCATTAACTATCCTTATAAGGCCTGTGCAAAACACCTGACCTTGTCACATGACATATATCAATTAAACAACAAAGCATCCATATGCAAAATAGACCAACATGAAGTTAAATATAAAAGATACAATTATCAAATATATACATAAAGGTCATAATCTCTGTTAAGACCATTTGGCCACAGAGTATTGAGTTCATGAATCCAAAAGACTTCTCTTTGTCTCAACTTTAGAGCCCTATCACCCCCCCTTGACAGTTTACTAGCATGTTCAATAACAAAAAACACAAGCTGGTCACAATTGTGGCCAGCTTCAGCATAATGCTGAGGAACAGGTAGGTGGAGGTGCCCACATCTAATGAAAGACCTATGTTGGGAGATACGACCCTTCACCTTTTGGGTGGTCTCCCCAGCATAGAGTAACCCACAGGGACACCTCAGTACATAAATGAAAAAATCGGTATCACACGTCAAAAGGTTTTTTAGTTCATAAGTCCGTTGAGTAATCAGATGCATGAATTTATCAGATTTCTGTACAAAGGTACATTGTACACACGACCTGCAGGGGAACATTCCTGTTTTAGGTGCCCCCAAGAAGGTCAAGTGTGTTTTTTTGGGACATCTGCTTTAACCAACTTGTTGCCTATAGTGGTTGCCCTCTTATAGGCAACAATAGGCATGTCCTGAAACTCTGCAACGTCCAGATAGGACTGTCGCAGAATGTGCCAATGTTTCTTTATAATACGGGAAACTTCCCTACTTGCCACATTATATTTTGTTGCAGAATGGCAATTACATGGCCTTACTCGGAATATTTACAGAGACAATATATCCCACGTGGCTTAAGGGTTAGCCTGAAACCCATCATGTTTATTAATGATGAGATATACACCTCAAAATTTGCACAAATCCTAAACAAATGTTCACTTGACATTATGGCACTGACAATCGAACACATAAGTTTGTAATTGGATCGTGTAAATAAACAAATTGAGATGTTTAATGACAATATTGTAACTCATTTCCAACCAGACGATATTGCCAAGATAAAGGATGAACTAGAGGTTAAATTGCAGAAACATCGCTCAGACATGGAGGCGGGGAAACGCACTAAGTTTGAGAGGGACGCTGCAGACTATGAGAATGATTGTGTTTACCTGTGGACACGCCCACCTGTTATGCCGCGTAGGAGAAAGCTGGAATTGAGTTCATCCTGCCGAGTGCGGAGAGATGAATCAATGGAGTCGGCGTCCACTGGGACTGACACCTCGGGTCCGACTCGACGTTCCAATATTGCTCCTTTTTCCCGGCAGGGACAGAATATGGCCGATACAGGAGGGGAGGTAAGCGACACCGCCGGGAGTACAAGCAATGGCGGTCTAATTCAGAGGAAACCACGCAAGGTACAGCCTTTTCACTGGGTGAGGATAAAGCAGTATTTAATACATCAACACATATACTTACCCAACAAGAGTTAAATGTGCTAACAAAAGGCTTAAATTATGCACCAGTGGCACCTTACAATGACTTTAACATTGATGTTGAACTATACCACTTTTTTCAGAATATTCGACTTAATACCCATTTTACCTTAAAGCCCAATGTTGGAGTTGCTAATGATTCCTTTGGGACATCGCTAAAGTTGGAACAATATAATTTGCGGAACAAGGGGACATTTGTACCACTCATGACTTATTCAGGGGTTGAGACTTTTGTAACCAGTGTGCTCAATGATAAAATAAGTTGGCCCAAAAATTATAAATATTGTGGACATAATTTCAATTTAACTAAAGCTGAATCTAAAGCACTGGATGCCATTAATACCAAAAGTAATCTTACTATAAAGGCCGCTGACAAAGGGGGATCGATCGTTGTGATGGACACCCACCTTTATATGGCCGAAATATTGTCACAATTAAATGACAATCATGTTTAGTGTCTTTTGGATAGGGATCCTGTTTCTGATATAAAAAAATAGGTTGAAATCTTTTTTGTCCACAGCCAAATGGAATAATGTCATTGACACTGGTATGGAAAGATATCTATTTGTGGACTTTCCGTCCACTCCCCTGTTCTATGTTTTTTTCCAAAATTCATAAGGACCCGATCCACCCTCCAGGGTGCCCTATTGTGGCGGGCACTAACTCGATCTTTTGTCCCATGGCCACCCTGGTGGATTGGGTCCTTAACCCAATTGTGGCTTCTACTAGGTCCTATATATAGGACACCAGTGACTTTTTGGCTAAATTGAGTAATGTAAATATTTCCGAACAAGTGTTATTGGTGACATTAGATGTCACTAGTCTATACACCTCCATCCCCCATGTGGAGGGAATGGAGGCTGTCAGACAACTACTTATTGATAATACCCAGTATAGTGATGATGTTATCTTATTTCTTATGGGGCTCTTGAGGTTCGTATTGTATGACAATTATTTTAAATTTTCAGGAAATTACTATTTACAACTAAAGGGGACCGCTATGGGATCCAATGCCGCTCCTGCATATGCTAACACCTTTATGTGCTCCTTTGAGGAGAGACATGTCCATGTGCACCCCATGTTTAGTGCTTTTTGCCTAGCATGGTGGCGTTACATAGACAATGTCTTCCTCATGTGGAGGGGCGACATTGGATCCCTACAAAAGTTTATTGGGGAGTTGAACTGTGCGGACCCCAATATATCCTTCACTAGTACTATCAGTTCTACTAGTATTGCATATCTAGATGTTCTTGTGACTATAGTGGGCTGTACATTGACCACTGATATATTCAGAAAGGAGGCCTATAGGAATTATTTACCCTTAATGTAAAAGCTCTATGCACTAACATAATAATATATAAAGTATGCATGATTTGCATTTATGTAAGATGTACAGTAAGAAGGGGATTCTGTAACAAAAAGGCTTCCATGTTGTTTCCAGTACATATCCTTGTAGTCTTTACAGTTTCCATCCCTCACATGTCAAAACTTCTATTATACGTAGTCAATTCACTAGGGTCTCACGTATAACAAATGACCCTATACTACAAGATAGGAGACTAAATGAAATGCAAACACGTCTAGCTCAGCGAGGGTACCTGAGATCATTGTTGGTGAAAGAAAGAGCTTCCTTACAACAACAAAAAAAGTATATGTAATAAAGGAAAACGTTTAGTCTTTGCAACAAAATATAATGAGTCAAGTAGGGAGGTTTCCCGTATTATAAAGAAACATTGGCACATTCTGCGACAGTCCTATCTGGACGTTGCAGAGTTTCAGGACATGCCTATTGTGGCCTATAAGAGAGCAACCACTATAGGCAACAAATTGTTTAAAGCAGATGTCCCAAAAAAACCACACTTGGCCTTCTTGGGGGCACCTAAAACAGGAATGTTGCCCTGCAGGTCGTGTGTACAATGTACCTTTGTACAGAAATCTGATAAGTTCATACATCCGATTACTCAACGGACTTATGAACTAAAAAACTTTTTCACGTGTGATACCGATTTTTGCATTTATGTATTGAGTTGTCCCTGTGGGTTACTCTATGTTGGGGAGACCACCCAAAAGGTGAAGGGTCGTATCTCCCAACATAGGTCTTTCATTAGATGTGGGCACCTCCACCTACCTGTTCCTCAGCATTATGCTGAAGCTGGCCACAATTGTGGCCAGCTTGTGTTTTTTTTGTTAATGAACAGGTTAGTAAACTGTCAAGGGGGGGGTGATAGGGCTCTAAAGTTGAGACAAAGAGAAGTCTTTTGGATTCATGAACTCAATACTCTGTGGCCAAATGGTCTTAACAGAGATTATGACCTTTATGTATATATTTGATAATTGTGTCTTTTATATTTAACTTCATGTTGGACTATTTTACATATGGATGCTTTGTTGTTTAATTGATATATATCATGTGACAAGGTCAGGTGTTTTGCATAGGCCTTCTAAGGATAGTTAATGAACTAATAATCATTCTAACATGGCTTGAGAAAGGTAATGGATGCTACTATATATATATATATATAACAAACTTAATAACAAATTTTGCTGCGTTAAAAAAACTCTTAATGTGAACAAAGCCTTTCAGCCAGAAAAAAGTTTGTGAATCAGTCTTGTCACCATGCAATAAAGCAAAACATTCCCCCAGAAAAATACTTAAATACATAGACATCCCATATGCAAATTGTGCACACTAATAGTACATTAGTGTGCATTGGTTGCAGCGGTTGCATGACCCATAAATTTTGCACCACAACCACAACCACCATTATACGGCTATGGGCAGTATTTATAAAGCCGTGGTATTGCTTTTAAGCAATTTTTAGCAATTGCTTTTTAGTAAATTAACTAACCGCGGGTTAGTTAATTTACGTCCGAATGTTCGGCAATGGTGTTCTATGGGGATTGTAAATCTATGATTTCGTTATCGTAGGTTTATGGTTGGTACTGTTAAATTACGATCTGAGATTACCGTTCGGAAATTAACGATTAGTTTAACTATCGTTTTACTGATCGTTAAAGGCGTGGTATCGCTAAAAAGCGATACCGTGGCTTTATAAATACGGCCCTATGAACCGAGTTCCTCTATCCCTCTCTATTGCTCCCTTTAGGCAATACACCGAGCCGATAGTGGCTCTTTGTGCATGAGGTTTGCCCATTCCGAATATTTAAAGGAACACTAAATCCATAAATATAACTATTTGACATCCGTTTCTATTATTCACAGGGAGGTGAGAAGGTTTATTCCCACTTCCCTGTGAATAATAGAAGACTTGGGGGACCTGGAACTCACCTTACCGTGCTCCACTTGCAAGCCGCTACTGCACAGAACAGCTGTTCTGTCCCGATCGTGCGCTCTATCTTTTGTATTGGCGCGCATGCGCCTAAGATAGGGCGTGCGGTCGGGATAGAGAGGCTGTCAGTGAAGGAGTAACTTGCAGTGGAGCGGCAGTAAGGTAAGCTCCAGGTCCCCCAGGCGTCCTATTATTCACAGGGAGGTGAGAATAAGCGTTCTCACCTCCCTGTGAATAATAGAAACGAATGGCAAATAGTTATATTTATGGATTATGGGGAGTTTAGTGTTCCTTTAACGCCAGCTGTCTGCTGGCTTTAAAGATTTTGTCTGAAAGAGCTGTATTCAGCTCGGTACATAGATTGCGGCGGGTGCACAACTTTTTGAGTACAGCCACAACCACCATTAGTTGTATCCTGCTGTGTTAACCCTTGGTACATCTGTAAACACTTTAAGACACAAATAACCGATAACACCTCTCAGTACATAGCCCTGTTAGTGTCTTAAAGCTGCGTTAACCCTGACAGAAATACACAATACCGGCTCTCCTTACAAAGCTATATAAACATCTTATGCAGGTTTTACAGTATATAATATTTACAAATCTTATATACAACAAATCATCATCTATATATCACATACACATTAACACATTTGTTTTAATATAAAACTCTCCAGTTTGTATTCAAGATCAATCTCATACCTTTTCAGGCATATCCATGGAGTATATTTAAAGGTCAAGTAAAGAAAATTGGTTTGCAATGGGTAAGGCAAATCATCCGACGGCTGAATTTGTTTTATGATCACACCAATAAGGCAGAAAAGTTTATGGTTCCATGAGGAATTGGCCCTTCAATTTAAAAGGTTTGATAGCAGGGCAGTTGGTTTGTTCCTATACACTAGTGACAAAAGGTGAGCACATGAGTGATTTTATTTTTTTTCTGGCTGCATTCATTTTTGTTGAGGTAACAACATTGAATATTCTTGTGTTAAGAAATTAGCCCAGAATCAGATCAGGGCTTTAAAATGTTAATAGATAACATACTGGAGCAGATTAGTCTTTATAGTCAATACAATGGGCATATTCACCCCAAAACAAAAATCAATTCTTACTTTCCTTCCCTACACCCCATCCCCAAGATTGTTATAGTTAATTATCCCCCTGCTGTCCCTGAAGCCTATAATACTTACTTTTCAATTCTCCTTACCATGGCTTGAATGGAATATTGCCCCCTCTCCCAAATACCCTGCCACACCTTTCCTTCTCTGCATAAACAAGGGGCCATATTTATAAAGCTCCTTAGCGATACTGCAACTTTAACGATCGGTATCGTAAATTTATGATCATTAAACCGATTGGAGATTAACGATCAGTTTAACAATCGTAAATTTATGAAACTGTGAAACCGTTAGTAAATCTACGATTTATGTCCCTTGGCTTATGCATGCATCCTGAACCACTTGCTTAATAACATGCAAAATAGCCTATTGTACAGAGCATCATCTGATCTGCAGACATTGACATGTTTTAATCTTGTCAGTGCAAGATACATGTCCCTTGTGTATTTTTTTAAGAAAATCTCCTATAAGCAAAGTTGAAGGGGTGTAAATCCCAAAATGTTAAAAATACAGTACTGGTTTCACTTTTTTTTATTCGGTAATTGCAGTTACCTGTGTCCACTAGAGATGGGATTTGGGTCTATCTTGGCTCCGGATCTGACATAAAACCCCTTGAATCCGAAATCTGAATGTTCTGTCAGAAACCGGACTGATCATTCAGATTTCAGGAGTTTGGAGCCTATTTTCTATAGCCTCAAACGTTCAATAATAACTCAAATTTGGGTTTCGATTGTATTTTCGAGGATTATTGAACATTTGCAATATTTGAAAATAGCCTTGAAGATTCTATTATTATAGAAAATGGGCTCCGAAGTCCTGAAATTATGTTCCATTTTCAGATATTCTGGCTTTTTCCGAAATCCGTAAATCCGAAAATGGGACAAAACCTGACAGTTTCGGCCATCTCTAGTGTCCATCTATGCGTTTGGCATATAATTTTATTTAGCTGAAATTACACTTTCATCAGGGGTATAACTGCAAGGGCCCGGGCCCCCCTGCAAGAATGGTGGCCGGGCTCCTGACCAATCCCAGCCTCCATGATCGCTGGTTATAAAGGCGGGACCCAAACTTCCGGTTCGGTTCCAGAATTCTGGTCTAGCTTTTTAAACAGTTAATCATGCATATGTTTCCTTCATATGTGTGATCAGCTGTCTAAAAACAGTGGAGTAGGAGGGCTTGTGGTGGGCCCTCCTACCATCCACATCTCATTTTCATTCTGTTTCTTTTTTTTTGTGTGAACCTAATTGAAGTAGTTTACACAGTTTAAAAATGAGGTAAAGATCTGTGAGTTTGTTTTTCCATCTTTTTTTCTTCCTTCCTATTTTTTATTTTTTTTTTTACATTAGAAATATAAAAATATAAATGTTGACTTACACAAACCTTGTGTCAACAAAAAAAGTCAAAGATACAATAGCAGATTAGAGGGAAAAAAAACAGAAATGAAGAAAGACATGAGTGCTTCAGTTTAAATCATCAAAGGTAAAAGAGGTCTTACAAGTTACTAGAGAATACAAGGAAGTCAATAGTTTTACATTACTGCAAAGTTGAAAGAAAGCAAACTTTTATAGATCTTTTAAAAAATGCCTTAGGATAGAAATTTAGATAAGGTTTTCTTGTAGTCACCAATTTTATTTTTGCTTTTACTGCTTTGTTTTTCAAGTGGAAGATATAAAGATGAAAAAAGGAATAAGCTACTTGTGTGTCTGAAGCAGCAAGTGATGAGATTTATGTATCCATTGTAATATGTTTACACTTTTTGGATGAAAGGAATATACAGTAAGCTCAGAAATGAATGGTAGGATATTTTAGCACTGTAGGTATGACACATTTTTATTCGCACAATGTCACAGAATTGTATATTCTGTGCAACAAATGGTGGTATGTATCTGAGCACTCCAGGGTCTTCTTTAATCTCTTTTGTTAATAGTAATGCATTTCTAATAAAAATATATAGTAGTTAACCGATGTTGTGTTGTGGTATATGAAGTATTGGACAAGGAGAGAATATTGGGCACTAAAAATATACGGATTATAGGAATATGAATAAAAGTCTGGTTTTAAAATTCGACATGGTATTTAAAATTTAAATACCATGCTTTTTGACATAATAACTAGCAAAATAAAGAAATATAAAAAGGCATATGTAAAAGCATTAAAGGTGCCTATACATTAGAAATTATCTGCTGACTGATCCACAACATTCAATCAATATTTCCAGAACTACCATTCCCATTCTACTTTGCGACCAACTTACAATCGAAAAATTAATGGGCCAGACAGGACCTCACAATCGTATGTCGGTTGCGAAGTAGAATGGGAAAGGTTGTATGGGCACCTGAAGACACACTGCTTACCTATTCAAGATAACTGACCCGGAACCTGTAAAGCAGTAACTTCCTGAAACCTCATATTTAATGCAGGATCCTACTTTTGTTGCAGGCTAGGAACAGCCAAGCACCAAGGGAGTAAGTGAGTGTTAGGGGTTATTTTATGTAGAAATGACAGTTAAGTAATATACTGAAATTTTTTTAATTTTTATTTTATATTGACCATTACTAGATTCTTCCCAACCAACATTGTACCATTTTTTTTTGTTTATCTGTCCCCTATTTCTTTAGATTTACAATCTTAAGCATCTCAAATTTCATCTGTGAATCACTATCATAAACTATTCTTCTGTTAGCAGTTTTGCTGTAACTGAAATGGTGACCGAGTTTTGAGAGTTGGAATGCTGTATGCTGTGTGCAGTTTTGAAGGTTAGTGGGAAGAAGTCAGGGGGGGAATACTGAGCCTGTATTTATTTATTGATTAAGATTAGTGATGGGCACAAAACTGAACTCGAACTCGGGTTCGGGCCGAACTTTATGACTTCGGATAAACTCAAACTATTCAAACTAGTTTAGGTTTTCCGAACTCGCGGCTGTATTTTCGACAATTATCGAAAATTTTATAATTATTGAATTTACGAGCCATTTGCTATACCTAGAATGTATTGTTCTCAAACCCTCTAATGTATCATTCGTGTTTAGTAACCCTCAAATGTATGTTTCGTTTTCGCTAACTCAAGAATATATCGTTTGATAACCCTCAAATGTAATGTTAGTTTTTGCTAACCCTAAAATATATGGTTCATTTTCACTAACCCTAGAATGTATCGTTTGCTAACCCTCGCATGTAGCCTTCGATAGTGATTGGGTTTGTTTTGTGATTTTTGTAATTAGAATATAGCTTTAGAAAACAGCTTTCCCTTAGGGTGTAAGTATCTGGCAAGTAGCATGTAACAGTCAATCTCTTTATGGCCAAATCTTTTATTTGTTTTAATACTTGTTGCAGATTTATTTAAGTGGGGAGGAGCAAACATATTATTAATAAAGCAGTTGTAACTGTAGCAGTTGTAAGGTGAAAATTTTCTCTGGTATTCATGATCTTTCTTGACCTTAGACAGCCAAGAGAAAATGTGACCTCTAATAAAAAGCCATATAGGCATCACAGGAGAAAACTTTCTATCATGTCCTAATTTAATTTTAATTATATCTCCAGTAAATGTATTAGTTTGTCTATTAGAATCTGTTATTTAATCCACATCAATTATACTTCCGATTAATGCATTTCATTTTAGTTTTGATATTGTAGAGCATTTCATTTTAGCTTTGATATTGTAGAGGTCAGTAAGGGTTTCAACTAATTATGCCTTGGTGAGTTAAGGAGAGCTCCATATATTTTTTTTTTTCATGATCATTCAGCAGAATAATATATTTGAACAAAACACATGGTAGATACAACCAAACATACCAAGTTGTAAATTAAAAAAGAATAACAGGATATGGCATATATTATAAATCAGTAAACCATTTATTGACCAGCAGAGATCTTCCAGTCTTGGAAGCAGACAATCAGGAAGCAGCATGGTCCAGGATGCAAAAGTAGGAAGAATTCTGATTGGACCAGCCAGTGTAGCTCTGAAGACTATAAACATATAAACCTATGTCACCTATGCCACCTGCATGGAAAACAGGCACCCCACCTCTCACTGAAGTGCAGGGAGTATCTGCTGATATTATTAGCAGCTCCATGACTCCCTGAAATTATTAACAATCTCCCTGAAATGTGTTGTTTTTAATTAGAGTGAGTGAGTACAATGATGTCAAAGTTTGTGAAAGAGGTGAAAGAAACACTCAATGGTGACATGACTTGTTGTATGCATGTGTGATGTGTGTCTGACTGTTTTCATGAGTGTGTGTCTGTTGCTATTGCAGCTGGGGCATTTTTTTGTCCCCCTGAGACAAACTTTTAAATGCCACTCCTATGTATAACTAGGCAGCGCACAAAGAGTGCCACTGCAACCAGCTTTAGGTGAGCATGGTTTCTAGGAATGGGCATGGCTAAACATATGGTCATTTTAAACTTCACAGAAAAATGTTCTCTCACAGGTGGCCGAAGTTCCTACTAGAGAAGCTCTGTTGGAATTGGTAATATCTAACATTGTGGAGCATATTATAGATATAAAGGTAACTGAAGGCTTAGGGAATCATGACGATAAAATAGTGTAATTTAGTGCATGTTATCAAAAGGAAAAGTGCACTGGGTTAACACTTTTAATTTCATGAAAGCAAGTTGTCCCAAGTTAAAAGATGCTCTTCAGCAGGTCAACTGGGGTGATATATTATCAGGTAAAGGTACTGAACAGAAGTGGACTGTTTTTAAGAGGATTTAAAGCCATTTTACATCTAAATGTGTACCCTTGGAAAATAAATGTAAATAAAAATAAGTCTGCACACATGTGGCTTAATTCTGATGTAAAGATGGAAACGAAGAAAAAGGCATTTAAAGCATTTAAGTCAGAGAGAACAGAAAGGGCCCTTGCGAAATATAAAAACTGTAACAAAGATTGTAAGAAAGCAATTAAGCTAGCTAAAATTAATAATGAAGTTAGGATAGCTGAACAAAGTATCACTAACCCTAAACAATTTTTTAAGCATATTAATAGTAAGAAGATGAAGACTGAAAATGTGGCACCATTAATTAATGGGGATAAGTTAGTTAGGGAGGATGGTGATAAAGCAAATGTCTTTTTTTCATCTGTATACACTATAGAATATCCAAGGACAGATAGCAGAGAATATACTGGCAATAATAGTGTAAAAGATGCAGGTGCACTTTGGTTAACCGAGTGCAGAAACAACGAAATAAGGTAAATATTAATAAATCTCCTGGACCCGATAAAATACATCCTCAGGTCCTTAGGAAGCTAAGTTCAGTTTTATCTAGGCCATTGTTTCTTATTTTTGCAGATTCCCTCATGTCTGGAAGTGTGCCTCTGGATTGATTAAAGGTTTTTGTAATTCCAATATTCAAAATAGCTAGTGGTTCACAGCCTGGTAATAACAGTCCTGTAAGTTTAACTTCAGTGGTGGGAAAGATACTGAAAAGTTTGATTTGAGAACATAAAGAGTATGTTTCAAGGAATGACCTTATAGGAAATAATCAACATGGATTTAGGAGGAATAGATCTTGTCAAACTAAATTAACTGTGTAAGGATTTAGACTCTTGCATAGCAGTAGATGTAGTATACTTCGATTTTTCTAGGGCTTTTGATACAGCCCCCTATAGGCTTCTAATGTATAAGCTAAAGTCTGTTGGGCTGGGGTGGCACATTTGTACATGGATAGAATGTTGGTTGATGGATAGGATGCAGAGAATAGTTATTAATGAGGCTTCATCAATATGCACTTAAGTACTCAGTGGGGTGCCACAGGGTTCTGTGTTTGAGCCACTTCTATTTAATCTGTTTATTGATGATTTGGAAGTAGGTATTTTCAGCAAGGTTTCTGTTTTTGCTGACAACACAAAACTTTGTTGACCATTAAAAACTTCAGATAGATTGTCACATTGGGCTGCTAAGTGGCAGATGAGATTCAATATTGATAAATGTAAGGTGATGCATTTTGGACTTAAAAATCCTTTTGCTATTTATACTATAAATGGCTCTGTTATAAGTGAATGCCTGTTGGAAAAGGATCTTGGGGTTTTGGCAGGTAACAAACTTAAAGGTATCAAGCGGTGCCAGGCAGGAACAGCTAGAGCTTGTATTATATAAAAAGAGGTATGGATTCAAGGGATACAATATTATTCTCTCTCTTTACAAAGCATTGGTAAGGCCTCATTTGGAAAATGCAGTGCAATTTTGGAATCCCGTATACAAAAAGGACATCTTGGAAATGGAGAGGGCTCAGAGAAGGGCAACTAAAATAATAAAGGGAATGGGGGAGCTTGAAAATGATTGCTGTGTATAAATAAATTAACGGGCAATACACTATCTGGGGCATTGTTCACCAAAAGAACATGTCAGGAGGACACCCAGACATCCCTTAAGACTTGAAGAAAAGAAATTTAGTCTTCAAGTTTGGAAAGGGTTTGTCACTGTGACAATGGTAAAACTATGGAACTAGCTTCCACTGGACATTGTGATGGCAGGTTCTTTGGATAGTTTCAAAAGAAAGCTGGATGAGTTTCTGAAAACAAGGAATGTTGCAGGTTACTGGTATTGATGCATAAAGTAGAGATGATCCAAAGGGTGTTTCCGATTGACTCAGGACGGATTTTTTTTCCCTTCTATGATACTTAGCAGGGCCTCCACCCTAAACATTTTGCTCATATTGACTCATTAGAGAGACACCCCTAGATGCATGTGTTTGTATGCATGTGTGTCTGACTGCATACATGTATGTGTCTGTATGCATAGATCTGCATTAATCTTGGCGTGGGGCTTTAGGGGGTGAGTTTTGGCAGGGTGGCTTGTCTGGAAAAACAGAGCTGCACATGCCTGAGCACAGTGGCGTAATTATCGCTGGGGCCCCCCGGAGAATAAGTAGGCCTGCAGCTGATCATGCCTATGAAGTAAACATACATACGATCAGCTGTTTAAAAGACCAGGAACCAAACTGTAAGTACAGGACAGTAGGGTTCACAAAACAATTACAACTGTTTTTCTACAGCTAAAACCATCAATTGGTTTGAAGACAATAGACAAACAAGTTAAAAAAAACATCCTTATGTTAGTTGATTTTCGTTTAGTGAAATGAAGATTATGTTATATGTCAGATTGCTAAGAATACAAAAACATATAATGTTCTTAATATATAAGGTGAAAGGCAAACTAGAGCTAGTCTTAAAGAAAAACAAGTCACCCAAGATATATAACTTGGTATAAGGGTAGGTAAAAACTTTGCAGTTAAAAAAAAATAAAACACATCTTACAAGTCTCTGTTGTCTATTTCCTTAAATACTGTAGTACACAGAAACACCAGTGGCATCTGTAACTGCAAAAGGATACAAAGGTTCTGGCCTTAGAGGCAGCGTTTTAAAGAAAAATCCATATTTGAAAATGGCAAATAAAAAGCAAGGTTAAAGTGGGCAAAATAACACTGACATTCAACAGCAGATAAAAACATATTATTTTATTCTTGCATTCCTATATTATACCAAATGCAATATTTTTTTTATTGTAGTGTTTTCCCAGTAAATAAATTAACATAACAGATCTGGAATAAGCAGTAGAGATGTTTAAAACTGGCGAGTTCCATTTCGTTTTCGGCTTTTGGAAAAAATGTGGAAATTTGGAAATCCAAAAAAGGACCCATAGATGTCAATGAGAGAAAAAAGTTCTGATCAAATTTAAGGTATAAATACCAATAGTAAGTTATTGTAAATGACACAGGGGCCTGGGAAATAGTCAGGGGAACACGTACAAAACAAACTTCCTTTACAAGCAAACTATTTTCAAATTTCGGCATATATACAAGGCTACTTTAGGAATCCCTCGACTGTAGCTCTTGAAAGGATATTGGTAACCCTTAAAAGTAGATAAACCTCAAAAGTACATTCGGTCATTCTCAAAAGTAGTTCCATATTTACAAGAATTATCGAAAATCCAGAAATTCTGATATCTAAAAGTTTGGATCGATCCCAACAGCATTTCCAACCCTTGGAATCGGGAGTTTGGTGTCTGAATCAGACCTGGATCCCATCCCTAATAGACACTCACTTGGTAAAAATAAACTGGACTTGAAGTTTCGTTCTTGAAGATATTTTGCTAGTCATCCACTTTTAACTGGCTAAATTTCAAGTCCAGTTGATTTAACTGAATACAACAGATATATATAAGAAAGCTTGTTAATAGTATATAAGATAGCTTTTTAACAGTGCATAATGGCACAATATTGTCATCTTAAGCCATCAATGACCATGGATATATTTTATCCTCATACCAAAATAAAAGAGACAACAGTCAACAGAGTCTTTTAAAAACAACAAGGAAGGATTAACAAATATTTAAACAATTAAATAAAAATTTAACATTAAAGAAATTTAAATACAAAACATACAAATACAATATAATAAAGTGCACATAAATTAAGCATAGTTATATCATGTATATCATGGGGATCACTTCTGAGCTGTGTCTCCCAGTTATACAAAACAAATACCTATTAGCTAACATGAGGAGGATTTGGATTGAATTAATCTAACCACCCATCATAATTCTATATTTTCCATTTGGATCTTTCTCAAAATATACAACCAGATAACTGATCCAAGTTCACTCCTCTTATCATAAAAAGGGGACAGGAATTCTCACATTAATTATGGATGCAGACGGACGGAGCTTGGACGCGAATGGAGTAAGACACTCGGTGGTGCTGCTCCTGGAACTACAAACCGAATAAACCATCCTGAAACCGCATTTTTAACCATACTTGACCTGATCTTTAACCTCAGAGATCATGACCAAACCTAAAAATACCAAGCACACCACCCCCAAGGAGCAACTTGAAAAGTTTGCATGGTCCGGTGCAGCCTCCAGCCACGTGACTTCACAGGCCTTGCACCAAATGGCCGAGCAGCAACCCGAACTTCAAACAGAAGGCCCCCATGAGGAAGATAACACCTCACCAGAGTGCGTGCCAACAGAGGCTTCATCCCGGGAGCTACACCAACAGCTACTGAGAGCCATACAGGACTCACATAAGTCACTCACCTCCATGATGGAGGGAATCAAGTCAAATGTGTCCTTTATGCGACAGCACCTAAGCAAGATATGAACTAGAGTCAATGAGGCCGAGGCTCGCATCTCCAGCCTCAACCCGCTGACAAAGACAGTCGCCCAACTCCAACCTGAACTTACCTCCACACGTGCCAGACTAAACGACTTAGAGAACAGATCTCGGCTGCAAAACTTGAGGTTCTTTGTGTTCCCGGAGGGGGTGGAAGCCCAAGACCCAGCTGGATTCCTTGAGACGTGGATAAGAGCCCGATTTGGCCCAGAGACCCTCTCATCTGCTTTTACCATAGTGAGAACACATCGGGTTCCTGCCAAGGCCCCAATCCCAGGTGCCCCATCAAGGCCGCTGATAGCCAGACTCCTCAATGTAAAGGACCGGGACAGAGTACTATGTGTGGCATGAACAATGGGAGAACTGAAGTTCGACAACACAACCATAAGAATATTTCCTGACTTCTCAATCGAGCTGCAAAAGTGACGAGCTACATATATTGAGGTTAAAAAACGACTCACACAGGCCGGAATTACCTAAGCCATGGTCTATCCTGCCAAGCTACGCATCATTGTTGTAGCAAAGCAAAGTTGAGGACCCAACAGAGGCAAGTAGATGGCTGGACTTCCACTAACTGGCTCCAGCCATATCCCTACAATGGAGGAAGGAAGTCTGATACAGCCCTACTCCCTCACCCCCTAGAGCCTGGCTACATACCCCAAAGCCCTAAGCTAACCATATAGCTATGGCTCCAAAACTATGGGAAAACCCCCTTTTTCTTCCCTGTTGAATGGCATACGTGATTAACACCCAGGCGAGAAAGCCCAAGCTGGATTACAAATGCTTAATCCTGAGCTCTAAAATATGGGAGCATTAAGGAACCTGTAGGCCTAAATCTAAGCAGCCTCCCTCCAGTATGACTGCATGTTACTTGCACCACTAACAAAGGATCAATGTTACTTTCATCTTCCCCTTTTCTCCCCCAACACTATTTCCTCCTCACCCCATTCCACCCCATGTCAAGCTATCCTTAGAACTCTCTTTTGTACGCACTAGTCCTTAACTATAAGTTGCATGGACTGGAACTACCTGCACAATGACATACCTAACCAATGGGGAGAACCCTGTCACTCCATCCCCATGAGCTACACATGCAACAATTACCTATTAACCATCTAGCCCCGGAACTGTGTACCGGGCCACCAAGCTGACCACAACCCAAAACCTATGCAGGCCCTCCCAGCGTGTCCACATACAACCTACTTTGTCAAAAACGGACTAATAGTGCTTCTTTTCCCTTTCTGCCCTCCCAGCACTATCCTCCTCTACACCCCTGCCCACTACCTGTCAAACTATTCTCAAAACTTTTTATACAACTGCAACTATATTTGGATACTGATTATACCAATTCAAGTTTACCCCACCCCCTGAGCTGCACTAAACTGGTAGCTCTAATCTACCCAACAATGGCAAACACCCTCCGATGGATTACAAATGCCGAGCCTCAGAATTGTGTCTAACTGATAACTCTGAACACTGAAAGACATATACCAAAGAAGTCTACTGGCTGACTTGCCTCTGCATTGGACTGGACACCCCAACTACCTTTGGTCTCCTCAATGGTTAAAGGCAAAGTATCTCTCTTTCTATCTCTCTCCCCCCGCTCCTCCACTACACCCCTCCCTCTCAAGGTCAATATATCTTTCATAACTTTTGATACGGTTTAACAATATATTAATGCACCCAACAGGAGTAGCGTGAAACGTGGTAACGACACTTAAGTCTGCTTCGCAGAAACCTCACAAAAATGCATCAACTAAAATAAACTCCAAATATTTTGGAGGACTGTTATTCAATAGTTTATAAGTTCAAAACTGTTTACATGATAATGCAAGAAATGTATATTCTGTTTAAAAGTTTTTACCAATGTTTTAGTTACCCCAATGTTAAATTCCTTATTTATGAAACGTATAAACGCAACTACTACCGAGGCAAGGTAATATGAATTACAATGTGTACAATGTGTACAATTACAAAGTACAATGTGAATGTTAGAAATGTATGTACTTTGAGACCATATAGTCTAATTACAAATGCTGATAAATATACAGGCAGATGGACAACGAGCAGTGGTGTTAAGCCACCCACAAACCATAACGGGAGGTTATATAACAAAATATCTGTCTGAACAGAAATTGGTGGACTCACCACTGCCCTAGAAAGTGAAATAGAAAAATTAACTGCGCAGGTTTTCACTTCTTTTCTTTCCTCTCTTCCTTCTTATCTCCCCTGGTCTAGAAATGGTATATATACAAACATATGAAGAAATGTATATTAAGAAAGTATGTCAAATATAGCATATAATCAAAGTCAAACTGTTATGATATATGAGTAACACAATCAAACTACTCATATGTAATGTGAGAGGTATGAACGATCCTTCAAAAAGACTGTCAGTCTTTGACCACATACCAGCCATAGACGCAGATATAGTATGCATACAGAAGACACATATGACACCGCAGACCATGCAATATTATATGCGACCTTGGATTGGCTGGGCTGCACATTGCACAGCCTCTTCCTACTCATGTGGAGTCTCATTAATGCTACATAAAAGACTCAGATACGATATACTGGAAGTACACACCGATAAAAAAGGCCGATATGTCTGCACAGCTCTCCAGATTAACACCCAACCATCCCTCATTATCAGGATATACGACCCTCCACCAGCTAAATAGGCCCCACTTAAAGAAACCCTGCCATTTATCCTGAAATACCCGCATGTCCAATTAATATGCATGGGTGACTTTAACGAAACCATGAACCCCACAACAGATAGATTTCCCCCTCCACCACAACGCACCACCACATTAAACTCGCCTCTAAAAGGTATTGTAACAGAGCTTCAGCGTATAAACGCCTGGAAACTCCTAAACCCCCACCAAACCGAATACACTAGCCACTCTAAAGTGCATAATACCCTCTCCAGACTAGACTACATCTTCACAAACAAATTAGCTATAACATCAATAAAAAAAGTCACACACCTCATTAGAGGAATCTCTGACAACTCTTCAGTCCCTCCAAATTAATCAGACACGACCCTCCAAATTAATCAGACACGACCTCAAACATGGCGTGCCAATCTCTTCTGGCTAACTCTCCTACCAGACCCTGACCCAATAGCTGAAGAAATTAATTACTACCTTTCATTAAATCATGACCCCACCCTTATAGGTACCCAGTGGACGCTGCGAGGCCCAATACAAAATTCCATCTCACACATTAAAAAAGCATCCCAACACACAGAAAGACACCTCTCGCAAGCCCTCCAAAGGACAAACCAAGAATACGTTAACAAACAAAAGTACTTCGAGCATGGGCACCAGTCAGCAAAGCTAATGGCTAGGATGGCACATGGTGCAAAGGACCAAAACATGATACTACAAATCAAAGACCCATCACTAGGAATTATCTCCGATACCCCATCTATTCGGCATTGCCTTGTCACCTACTACACTAACCTATATTAAACACAATTAAATACCACCACCCGCCCACCCAGTCGGCTCCTAAGCAAAATCCAATTCCCTATACTGAAAAAACAAGAGGCGAACCTTCTGGAGGGAGAAATAACAATAACTGAACTCAAAACAGCGCTGGACAGTATGACCAACAATAAATCGTTGGTTACATTCAATAACTCCTTCCAGACAGGCTCCCTCCCTCCCTCTCAGTACGCAGCACACATCACTTTAATCCTTAAAAGCGGTTAAGGCCCTCAAGACTGTAGCTCATACTGCCCAATCTCACTATTAAACACAGATTACAAAATTCTAGCCAAAATACTGGCCAACAGACTACAGAAAGTAATACAGCTCTTCATACACCCTGACCAAACCGGCTTTATGCCAGCAAAATCAACCTCGATCCATATTAGAAAGACCCTGATAAATTGTCAAGTAGACCATGACCTCACGGGCTCCAGGGTAATGCTATCATTAGATGCGCAGAAGGTGTTCGACTCTCTGTGGTCCTGTCTACATAAATTATTCAAAAAACTTAACAGCCTTTTAATCTTATACCTATGGGGTGTGGGAAGAGCCAGAACAAAATTTACCACACTCCAAAGACCCAAACAACTAGCGGGACTGGCACTCCCAGAGTTCCACCTTTACTACCTAGCGGGACAGCTCAAGTATTACAAAACATGGCTACACATGAAGATACACATCATACCCATATACAATACTGAACCACTCCTTCAAACATACCTACCCACTCACCCCTACTCGTTCCTCAAACTCCCCCACAACAGACTGCCTCTGGGAGGCACAGAACTGCATAAACAACAATTTCAAGTATGGAAACAGGCAAATTGGATCTTGAACTACACAGATATACCAGAAAATACCCCATTATGGCATAATAACAAATTACCACACCTAGCCGCCTTCCCTGCAGTAACAGTCTGGGCAGGTGATACACAACCACAAACTGATCTCCTTTCAGGAGCTCCAAACTGAATACAAAGTACCCAATAACTATATGTTCCGATACCTACAATTTAAATACTGTTTTTTTATCTGAATTTCAAACAACCCCATGCAGGTAACCAAACACCCAGCTAGCAGAATCCTTAAAAATGAAGAGGAGAAACGTCTGGTGTCGAGGCTGTACTCCTGCCTACTAACCGCTAAAACTAGCCAAGATAATAATACCATCATAAACAAATGGCGGAAGTGCATCCCTGATATAACTGAAGATGACTGAGATGAACTGGCAGAGACCCACACGCATGTTTCACCAATAGCCCCTAACAAACTCATGCAATATTATATCCTCCACCAGGTGTACCTGTCACCACACAGACTGGCCAAAATACCGCCTAAACATCCAGCTTTTTGCCTCAAATGCCAGCACATGACAGCAGACTTTTGGCACCTTATATGGCAGTGCCCTAAGGTCTCTAGGTTCTGGGATAAAACCATAGCTTTTCTAATCAATAAATGTCAAGTCTCAGTCTCTAAAGATCAAAAAAAATGTGTATACTGGGGATACCAGACACAGACACTAGCTTTCTTGAAGGAAACCTTCTTCTATGCCAGAAGAGTACTTGTGCTGTCATGGATGTCTCCAGAGCCCCCAAGTTAAAACCTGGAAGACAATGGTAACCCACATGGTACTGTACCTCAAACTCATCTATATTAACAGAGGAAATACCCTCAAGTTTGAGGGAATCTGGGCCCCATGGTATGACTCCCTAACCTGAATATACCTAGAGATCCTGAATCCAAATGCCCCAGTGCCCCCCACTGACTAATCGCTCCACTGAACCATTTCTAACCAACCAAACAGCCATAAGATATTGCATAATGCTTACAGAATCTGAAGTTATGATATATGATTGTTTGTACTGTCAAAACAGAAATGTAAACTGCATTTCCCCTTTCCCATGCAAATTTCATTTCATTATAAATGAAATAAATAATGAAACCCAGTTCCATCCTTTTGTCATAAGGACTAGCCTAGTGTATTGGGGATTAACCTAACGAATCCTCACTAATATGTTCTGGTAAGAGCTTGCTAATTCACATATACTGATAAATATAGGTTACCTCATTTCCCTATATAATTTAAAATAATACCCCTTTTCGTATTGCACATGCTTGTTCAATCCATTAATACAAATACACTAATCTTGTATGTATTAGCTAATCCATATTCTATAATTGAAACCACACAGCGTGGCAGTTTATGCATTATCCCATATAACAAGTAATATCACAGAAAGAATTTAACCCTTTTGGGGTCCAAATTAAACATCCACATTACTTCTGTTTTTTAAAAGTTTAACCCTTTCCTTATTCCTATCATCTTGTGCTATATGTTGTATTCTCTGTATCTCTAAATTTTTAACATTGCCCGCATTACATACATTAAAATGTCGTGCTGCAGGGCTCTTAACGTTGTGGTTTTCATCCCTAACATGTTCTCTAATTCGCTCTTTTAGCATTCTAGAAGTGCTGCCTATATACAGTATTGTATGTTACATTTTTACAAGTTAGTAAGTACACTACATAGGTAGTTTTGCAATGAATGTATTGTTTAATATTATATTCTTTACCCGTTACTGTACTCTGGAAGCTCACTCTCCTCCTAATTAGAGATGGTCGAACTATTGAAAGTTCAGTCCATTTTCGAACTTTCAAACTATTGGGAAAGTTTGAAAGTTCGAAAACGGACCCATTAAAGTCTATGGGAGGCAAATAGTTCGAAATGTTCGAGTCAAATACAACTAAAATATTAATGGTAACTTAATGTAAATGGCTGTGGGACCTGGGAAATGGTCTGGGGAGCATGTTCCAATATCCAGGACTTTCGTAAAACCGATTTTACTCTCACACGCGCTACTTTCGCGCTCTCGCATTCGAACATTCGAGGTAACATTTTACTCGGGGATTCGATACTCGCGTATAGGCTGTAATGGAAACTTTACTCGCGGATTCGCGTTCGCGCATAGATACCATACCATAGATACCACCGCGGATTTGATACTCGCGTATAGGTTCTAATGGACACTTTACTCGTATTTTCGATGTTTGCGCCTAGATACCATGGACATTTTACTCGCAGATTCGATTTCGACATTCGATTATAATCCCTTCTTTCCATTGACTTCTATATGCAATCCAGGATCTAAAATCGAGCCTGGAAAGTGAGTGAAGTCATTCCACCATTACTTTCCCCACCAGAAAGCATGGCCACCATGCAATGGCAGAGTCTGATGGTGGAATATCTCACCCGGCTGGGCTATGACGGGATGCCAATCGGCACACCCAATATTAAGGAGCGCAAACGGCGCATAATGCGCCACCTGCAGGCGAAACTGCGGAAGCAGTTTTGCATTGATCAGTCACCTCTCAGCTCCAAAAGAGGTGGTCAGACCTCAAAAGGCAGAGACGGAACTACGTCCAGGACATCCAGCAGAATGTCCAAGGCAAGTATCACATTTATATATTAAATTTTATCTGTGATTGAGTTGTATAAAACACCACCTTTTGCACCACTAATCAGGCGGTTCTGCGGCAGATCTTTCTGACAAGCTCTGTCTAAGTATCACCATGCACAGGAATCGCGCACAAAATCGTGAGCGTTATCGCACGTGATTGTGTGCGCTTTTCTTGTGCGTTCGCGTTTTGCGCATGCGTTTTCGCCATTTCACGTTATGGAAACACTGCGTTAACGCACCAAAAATGGTGAACGCATGCGTTACCAAAACGCGAACGGACGCTCTATCGCATGCACATCGGAAACCGCGGGAATTTTCAGTGTTTCAATGTTAGTAAGGGCTAGGCCACACTAGCGCCTTTTTCGCGGGTTTGCGCGCGTTTGCGTTTTCGCCCGTGATTTTTGCTAAAATGGAAATCGCGGGAACGCGAAAATTCCCGCGATTTCTGATGCGCATGCGATTGCGCATCCATTTGCGTTTTGGTAACGCATGCGTTCCCCATTTTTGGTGCGTTAACGCATGCGTTTCAATAACTCGAAAAGACGAAACCGCATGCGCAAAACGCGAACGTGAAACGCACAAGAATCGCGCACACATCACGTGCGATAACGCTCGCGATTTGGTGTGCGCGATTCCTGTGCGTTGCAGTGTGGCCTCGAATCGTGCACCAAATCGTGAGCGTTATCGCACGCGATTGTGTGCGCAATTCTTGTGCATTTTGCATTCGTGTTTTGCGCATGCGTTTTCTTCGCCTTTTTGCGTTATGGAAACACATGCGTTAACACACCAAAAATGGTGAACGCATGTGTTACCAAAACGTGAACGGACACGCTATCGCATGCGCAACGGAAATCGCGGGAATTTTCGCATTCCCGCGATTTCCATTTTAGTGAAAATCATGGGCGCAAACGTGAATGCGAAACACGTGCGCAAACTCGCTAAAAACGCACTAGTGTGGCCTAGCACTTAATGTTAGTTAGTGTTAGTATTAGTAAATTTAACTGTTAGTTAATGTTAGTAAATGTTAGTACACATGAAAAATATTCACAATATTACATTATTTTTTATTATTATTATTTTTTATTATTAGTTATAATTAAAATTTACTATTTTAATATATAAATTTGCAGATGAGGAATCGATTTCTGCTAGTGATGCAGAGGAGGGAGGGTCACCTCCACCAGCACCCCCACCAAGGCCACAGGTGCAGCCTCCATTTTCCCCTTCACCACCGCCACCGCCAGCACCGCCAGCACCAGCATGCCAGGAGGGACCAGCACCGCCAGCACCAGCACGCCAGCAGGGACCAGCACGCCAGCAATGGCTGGAAAATATTGAGCGGAGTATGAAGTGCATGGAGAGCAGGCAGAGCCGCATAGAGGGGCACTTGCTCTCCATGCATTCTGCGCATTAAGCGCAAACTTTTTAAAAATATATAGGTGCTGGTTTTTTTTTTTAGCACCATGTTGCACCGTGTTTGTTTGTTTGTTATTGTTATTATTATTGTTTATATATATTTTTTTATTATTATTTTATTATTATTATTGTTAATATATAAGCACCTAAGAAACAGGTGCTTACGTTTAGTAAAAAAGTTAAACTAAACAAATCTCTGTGTTTTATTGTTACAAATGACATTGACTACAAACATAATTATTTAGGCTTTTCCCATTCCCTATTGGCTTCTCTCCCTCAGTGTATGCTTCGTGCAAGGGAAAGCGGGGAAGGGGATACGCTTTGTAGGAACAGCACCATTGAGTAGCAGTAGATTCACTTCAGTTTGGCAACATTATTGCGGAGCCAGGCAGGCTTGGCCCCACCGGACAGACCCCATACCCCATTGTTCCTCCTCAGAGTATGCTTCGTGCAAGGAAAGCGGGGAAGGGGATATGCTGTAGGAACAGCACCATTGAGTAGCAGTAGATTCACTTCAGTTGACAACATTATTGCGGAGCCAGGCAGGTTTGGCCCCTCCGGACAGACCCCATACCCATTGGCTTCTCTCCCTCAGAGTATGCTTCGTGCAAGGGAAAGCGGAGGGAAGGAGATAGGGTGTGGGAACAGCACCATTGAGTAGCAGTAGATTCACTTGAGTTTGACAACATTATTGCGAGCCAGGCAGGCTTGGCCCCACCGGACATACCCATACCCCATGGCTTCTCTCCCTCAGAGTATGCCTCGTGCAAGGGAAAGCGGGGAAGGGATACGCTTTGTAGGAACAGCACCATTGAGTAGCAGTAGACCACTGCATTGACAACATTATTGCGGAGCAGGCAGGCTTGGCCCACCGGACAGACCCCATACCCCATTGGCTTCTCTCCCTCAGAGTATGCTTCGTGCAAGGGAAAGCGGGGAAGGGGATACGCTTTGTAGGAACAGCACCATTGAGTAGCAGTAGATTCACTTCAGTTTGACAACATTATTGCGGAGCCAGGCAGGCTTGGCCCCACTGGACAGACCCACACACCATTGGCTTCTCTCCCTCAGAGTATGCTTCATGCAAGGGAAAGTGGGGAAGGAGATAGGGTTTGTAGAACAGCACCATTGAGTAGCAGTAGATTCACTTCAGTTTGAAACATTATTGCGGAGCCAGACAGGCACACAACTGACAACAAAACATCAAACAGCAACGACTGATACAACTGACAGCAAACAGCAGATCAGACAGCAAAAGCTGCGATTGCTGCTGAACGCAGCACTGTCAGTTACACAAACACACAGACGTGACACACAGATACAGAAAAAACAACAAAAAAACAGGACAAAAGACCTCTAAAAGGTCTAACACAAAATTGTCCAAAGGACTTATAGGGGGTTAGTCCTTAAAAGGACTTGGTGTCTCACAAGGAAGGTTAGTCCTTAAAAGGACCATTGGGTCTCGATGTTGAATACAGGGGTGGGTAACTAAAAGAGCTAAACCACCACGTTGAAATCCACACACAGAAGCTCAAAAAGCACAAAAATCTCTTCAACTCCTACACTGTCAGGTCTCCACTAACACAATGACTAAATGGCGCTGGTTGCATTGCCTTTTATACCCAGGGGGCTGGCAATGCTCAAATTAGCTGCCATTGGGTGATTTTGGACATGTGGGCACTTTTTTTTTAAATTCGATGATTTTTCGAATGTTCGAACGTTCGAACATTCGAACTGGCAGTGGGGGGGTTACTGTACTGGAGTTGGGGGTAATAATTTAATTAGCACCATTTTAAACGATAAGAACTTTTATTGAATAACCCTTTTAATCTTAGCCAGTTAAGATGGCAAGTTCTAGAACAGGTCCAGGGTAATGGAGGCACTGAAAGAAAACTACTACAGAGAGAAACATTTTGGATCTGGAAGTTACAGACAGTTAGCCCTAAGGGTCTTAATGAGAAGCTAAGTTTTTCCTGTTTTTTTGTAATTATTGATTCCTGTAATAAATGTTGTAAGCAAAAGATGTTGTTAGGTATAAAATACCTTCTTATTACCAGCTTTTATTTATGTTGAAGTAGCACTTTTATGAAGGTGCTACCATAAAATTAATTCCTGTATATTCAAATTCAAAAAGTTGCGTGCTTCAAGGAATTCATTTATAAACCTTTATTGGATCAACATGATGTGTTAAACAGCAACATTTCAGTCTTCTTTCTAAGGAAGACCTTTATCAAGTGCTATATCAAGCTTGATAAAGGTCTTAGAAAGACCATTTTGTACTAACCATTTATCAGCTAGACCATATAGCCTTTTCTAGTGTAAGATTTATGTAATCTCTGTCTGGATTTTAATATTTAATGTTCTCCAGACATTGTAAAGATTTTCTGAAGAGAAGAACATTTTGGGTTTTGTGGTAGGTCTGTTTTGATTGGTTGTATCTAGTGGGAAATCAGCAATTTGATTGAAATCACCAATAGATAACCTTTGAAAACTTTGCTTTCCTCATTAAGCTACTGAGAAAATTAATATTTTTACTATTTGGGGCATAATATAATACGTAAGTAAAAAATTATAAGATTATAGGTTTTTTTCTACTAATTGTTTGGTTCCCTTTTTAAATGTGAATTTGTTGAACTAGACAACTGCTTTAACCCTATATGCCTCTTTCCACATTATAGAATGTTTATATGGACTATTAAACCCTTTGAAATTCATTTAAGAACCATCAATATTTAATGTATATTCTATATCTCTATGATGCCCCCTTAACATTTCTAAGACACAGTATGATATGCTAATAGTATCTGGCAGCTACATGTATCTTGTCTTTATGAGATACAATAGCTCCACATTTTGCAGTCTGCAGGGAAGTTTGTGTACACAGGTACACAGGAAGGGACTATCTGTCCCAGCCAAGCGTTCGCTATGAGCGAGCGCTCGGCCAGGACAAATGTCTGTCAGTAGCGGCAAATTCAGTTGCGGACAAAAATGTGAACAACCGGAATTTACCGACACGTCCGATCGTCTGTTTGTCTGATCCGGGAGAACAGACGATCAAACTCGGTAGCGGCCAGTTGCCCCACACCAGCTGATATTTTCGGCTGAAAATATCTGCTGGTGTGTACCCAGCCTTAACAAGGCAGTGGTCATCTTGGAGGTGTGTTTGGGTCATTATCATGTTGAAACTCAGGATATGCCCCTGAGCATGTGCACTCAACTATTTGGTTGTCCATGGTGAGGAAAGTTCTAAGTAAAACCTATCTGGGTAAAATGCTGTATGGTCTTGGCCACCTTGCTGCAGCTCAGTTTCAGGATGTTAGCAATCTTCTTATGCTTATGTTGATTGTTATGCTTCCTCTAATTTAAGGGTCAGTTTCCATATTCCACCCCTTGTGTTTTGGTATAAGTCAAAGTTTACGCAGTACATGCTCTCTAGTGCACAGCACATCAAAACAAGCTGCAGACTTGCCCATAGAAGCAGACAAAATTTTTCAGCACAGTGACCGGACTCTGTTAGGCACAAATCATGTTACAAGTATGTTGCCTCTCAGATACAACAGATTTATTATGTACAATTATTTTTAAAAATTGTTTTTGTTCCCTCACACATTTCTTAGAATTTCAAAAAAGTAAATCTGGGGATTTGAAACTGCAACCTCATGGGCTGTACATTATATTTTTAAAAGTAGAAAGTTATCCACTAAGCCACCAGAGCTTGCAAAAAATGGGTATATTTAGAAAGTTTATCTTTTATTAATAAGAGAATGGAAGCAACAAAATGCATGATGGCTGTAAATTGTGGGAACAGGGGGCCATGCTTAATAGGTGCACATGCTCACAGGAATGGGGATATTTTTCAAATTAGGAATAAAAAATATAAAATTAGTTTTCCTTAAGTTAGCTGAAAGAGGAAATCAACTATAAAAAAATATTGTATTGCAACTTGAGATACACTGGGTAAAGTACGACACCTAACACAGATATGGTCTTGGAAAATGTTACATCTGCATAAGAAGTATAAGTAGTTTTTAATGTATCTTCCAGCTGACTTTTTGGTATTGTTGAAAGCTTATATTTTTATACTTAAAGCCAAATACGAGAAACATTTACACACCAATTCAATCTGGGTGCTCCTAACATGAAGCAATCTGAAAAAAATTACTCATGGCGCGCCTCTGGCATGGTTGGAAAGGCGGCAAAATATGAGTTTTTTTAAGGGTTGTAGTACCAGTTGTGACCAGTAGAATTAGAATTACAAAATCCAGTTTGAATGAAGTCCCTGGACCATAAGATCACCAGCTCTCCCTGCAGACTCCTCCTCCCTTTAACTTTCTGCACCAAAAGAACAATCCAGCAACAGGTCAGTGACAGGCTGTGCAGAGTATGTCAAAGACCATGGTTTGAACAAACCTGCAAGGAGAATGGACTGGTACTGCACTGGGGTGGGTGGGGGGTGTTACTGTACTGGAGTTGGGGGTTATACTGTACCCGGGGGGGTTAATGTAGTAGGGGTGGGGGTAATATTGTACTGGGGTTGCTCTGTACTGGGGGAATGGTGGATTTAGTATACTGGGGTTGGGGGTTATACTGTAATAGGGTGGGTGGTGGTTTTACTGTACTGGGGGAAGGAGGTTTTACTGCACTGGGCATGGGGGTTTTACTGTACTGGAATTGGAAATTTTACAATTTGTTATTTACATTTGTTATTTACAATACTTAGAATTACAATAATTTACAATAATTACAAACAAATAAAACGTAAACAAAACATTTACTTGATATTAACACCGTGAAAGCTATCACTGCTGGCAGTGGGGGGGTTACTGTACAGGAGTTGGGGGTAATAATTTAGCTGTAGCGCAGCACTTTACCCTGGGGCCAGAGGAAGGAGCGGCAGTGGACTCCACGGCTGATTAGCACAATTGGGCTCCAGTACGCCCCCTGCGTAAGTGATGTGTAACTTAGCTCTCAGTGTTAGGGATAGTACTGGAGCCTATTGTGCAAATATTTTTCTTTCACCAAGGATGTGTTGGATATTGTTAAAAGTAATTTCATATGGTTAGGTTAGCTTTAGATTGTTTTTTAGGTTAGGCTAGGTTAGACTATTTAGGTTAGTTAGGGCCCTGCTAAAAGAGTCTACCTTGACATGGTGGCAGGCTTACAAATCTTTTTGCCAACATCTTTTATTCTAGAGAAAGTATTGTAGAGATTTCTAATGTAATGTACTAACATGTTGCACCAACATGTTTTATGTGTTATTATTGTTATTATTGTTGCAGAAAGTGTGCTAGCAGGCAGCTAAAGATCCCAGTAAGAGAGTCAGATATAGGACACATATTACAATTCCTGCTTCTGGAGTGACAGGTCTTTCTCTGTAATGCTGTAATTAAAACAACATTTTTTCAGAATCTACAGTTAAGATTTAAAATCCAAAAATAGTTTTGACTTAGTGGCATCCTGTTGTATCTAAAGTTATAAGTTTTGAAAATTCTATTTTTTTTAGAGTAGAGATACCCTTTAAATGTTTACATATAATATATACTTTCAATACTTATAATACTAAATAATAATTTATGTCAGTATAGTCTCCTTTCACCTTGTATGTTCTTGTCAAGCTGATATAGTGCTTGACATCAATACATGCCTTATAGGTATTGTTGTTTCTTATCCAAGTGTGACATACAGCTATTTAAAAGAGATCACTAGAGATTTATTGAATTTAGGATCACTGCTTTTGTGAATGTGTACAGTATGTAGAGACCTGACACAGACAGCTAATGTTAATTAGTGTTTCTGTTCCTCCCCCTTGATAAAAGTCAGTGTTGCTACCTCAAAGGCTGCTGTTAATGACACATTACTAATTGAAGTTAGGGAGGGCTAAGAAGGTGGTCATGGCTCATTGGGTTCACACTTCACTAAATATTGTTTAGAGAAAGAAAGTCTAATGCTGGTAAATCACAGAGCTTTCTATAATGTCACATCACGTTCAAGTAATATCACACTGATTCTGAAATGATGAAAGCAATTTCGTTATACAATTAAGCATCTGAGAATACTGTGAATGTGATAACACTGAAGACTCACTTTTAATAAAAAGGTCAATTTGAGAGAATCAGTATTAATAGGTCATAGAAATTAAATCAATCTAAAAAAACTGAAAAGTATACAGTATAATTCAAAAATAACAAAATAAACCTTTAGCAGGAAATGCCACCAGATTAATTATAAATGTTAAGCTTTATAAAACACACTTTATTTGAATTAAGCAAACGCACTCAATATATCAATATTGGGCAGCACAGTTCTGAGTTTAAATATACCTTTTGACACATCTGCAATTGTATGTTCTCCCTGTGCTTTCATGGGTTTCCTCTGAGGTTTTCCCCATGTATATATAGGCTTTTCATTCATGTGATCACAGTTATGTATACTAAAACCCCTTTGTTTATAAAGTATGCCAGTGTGCAGATAATATGATATTGTATGGGGCCTAGGAATGTGCATTGATTATCTTTTCTATGTTTGTATAAATGCTTTACCAGATCAGTAGCACTTCCGCTAAGTGTAGTTGGAAATTAGCCTAATTGGAGTGCTTCTACAATTATTGTATGGTATATATATATATATATATATATATATATATATATAATTTCCAATGTTGTGGATCGGCACTCTCTTCTCCGTAAGCTCCGTAAGCTGCCTGCGTCGCAGACGGAAAAATGTTAACGACTATATATATAAATTGCACAAATAAGAGACCTACACTAGAGATTATTTTCCACAAGCATAATCCTAAACACATTTTAAGACTTTTGAGAAAGCTTGACCTAAATCTTGACAAAAATGGCCTTTTGAGAATAGGAGATCATCTTTAAAAAGTTAAACTTGTGCTTAAAGAAATATTTCCTCTATTTCTTACCTACTATCATCAATTTTAATGACTTTAAGTCATTACCACGATCAGGTCAAACATCAAGATAGACTTTTTACTGAATGTGCTTTTTGAGTTGCTGGTTTCTGGATAGTTGGAGCAAATATATGCGAGTAGTAAAACCTTCAAATGTATTTTATTTTGAATAATTTGTGGTAGATTACAAAATGCAAAACATTACTAATCTTTAAGATGACAGATTTAGCATGGATTTACCTTTTACCAATGTTGACATACTGTAGATGTGTTTAGCCCCTGGTTTGTCTCCTCAAGGCATGCCAGAGTAGATAAAGAGAGCTGCGATTTAAGGAGCAGAGAACATGGCAGGGAAGTGCAGCAGACGGGGGGCAGGTTTGATTGGTGGGTGAAGGGTCAGGAAGAGGTGAGGTGGGATGGGTAGGGGAGAGAGAGAAAGTGAAACCACACATCGTGAGGGGAGCAGCTAGGAATCGGTCCCACCCTCCCATCCAAAAAACGTAAGTCTGGCTCAAAAAACTCTTTGAGCTTAGGCTAGGGTGGGGACAGAATAAGATTAGCTTAAGAGGGTTGTCACAGCAAATTGTAGGCGGTGGTCCAGGGAAAAGTAAAAGGCAGGTTAGGGGCCAAGTTGTGGGTCAGGTGCCCCTCCCCCCCCTCCCCCCTTTTTGCCATTCATCGAAGCAGGGGGGGGGGCACTTGTTAAATTACACTCTGGTGCCGGTGTGGTACGGCCTATGAGTTGTGGAAGACGGAAGTAAGGGTTTATTGAGCAACGGATGTGGGCAGCAGACCATTCCCATGGACCATCTGGAGAAGATTATTGTTATTAAATGGTTGGCTTGTTTATGGTTAAAGAAAATTGGATGATGTTATGTTTATGTTAATAAATATGCTGTGGCCTTTACATCCAAGTCACGCATTGGTCTGTTTTCTTTGGGGTTGTGGGGGAGTTAACGGGTAAAAGGTTTAAGGTTAGCGAGTCGAGTCGGCAGTTTCTTTAAAGGGAAAGTTCAGTGGATAATATCATTATTTTAAAATTCTTGTTTATATTATGCATGGTTAGTTTATCTACATATTCTCTTGAAAAATCAGTTGACTTTATACCCCTTACTATTCCTTTCTGTTGACATTAGTGAGCTGATATTCTCATTCTGTAACGGCCTTCTTCTCTTAGAATGCACACTAACGTGGGATGTTCCTAACAGTAAGGTGGCCATACACATGCAATCCCTATTGTATTTTACCGACAGATGACATGGTATCTGTCAGCACACATGCGGTGAGGACCATACACATGGACTCGACGCGGTATGGGGATCGGTCGGCTGCTTGGCCATACACAACCATAGTATCAGCTCCCTTTACCGACCATAATGCCGACTACGGTCATATGTTGGCATTGTGGTCGGTCGTTTTCAGTCCCTACACACTACCGTTACGTTATCATTAATTATCATTAATGTGTATGGCCACTTTAATTTCAATTTTTTGATTGGCGTTGGATGGGCAGGTTAAGGTCATTAGCATGGGAAAATACTGCCTTTTTTCTTAAAAGTATAAGTATTTGCACTGAACTTTTTTTGCAATTTGCATTATATTTGCATCATATAGGAGAGTGAGGCCCTGCACTGCACCGCAACAAATAGCTGTTGTTGGTGAATTGGGACATATGGCTGGATTGTTTCCACAAATTCGATAAAATCCTTGAAATTTATAACTTAAAAATGTAAAAATCATGGTAAAATCATTGAAAGTTCAAGAAGTTTGAAATCCAAAAAGTTTCGAAAAGTCTGAGTTTCTCTAGAAATGAACAGCAACATTATTAAAGGATAAGTGCACTGTAAAATCATATATAAAAACACAAGCATGTGCACGGGACTCCCAACATACTGTTTGAGGCTCAAGCAGGAGAGTGCACGAACTCACAGGCATTACTGTTTGAGGCTCAAGCAGGAGAAAGCAGAGGAAATCTCAGAGGGGCAGAGCTTAACATTCAGCAAACTAGAACAATATGTAAGCAACTTCCAAGCACAAAGCTAGGCTCTGGAGGGGCATAGGTAAAACAAAAATATGGCAACATTATTTTTAAAGCTGCAGCTTCCAAATGAACATAACTTGATTTTACAGTGCACTTATCCTTTAAATATGGCTATTGACATATGTAATACAATTTGACAAATAATTTTTATTCTGAAAACCTCAATTGTATACACTTGAAAAGTATCTTCACAAAATATAATAGATTTCTATACATAGAAAAATAGACCCCCCCCCAAAAAAAAAAAAAAAAAATCCTAGCATATTTTATCATATACTGAGACAAGGGCAATGAAGGTTGACTGTCAATTTCTGGCTTTTATTTTACCTACTAAGGACCCAGAGAATTCTCTGCTCTTCTTACTAATGTACGTTGCTTTCATGAGGATTTGAGACTAGTTTCCTCAAGGAGAATTAACATTTAGTTAGAAACTCTTTAACACAAAAGATAACAATTTTAAATCATTATAAATATATACACATATATTCTTATGTAAAAATAGTATGTATAAAACTAGTCAATGATTCCATTCACTTTACGGTTACCTCAAATATTATAAACAACTAAAGTTGAAACGTTGGAGGGCATGTTTCTAGTAAAAAAAAAGTGAGGAACGGCGACCTCGCAATATTTCCCTCATACTTGCCTGTGGAATTAACTTAATAGTCCCAGAGTAAAAAAGTGTCTCCTGGGTATAAGTAAGTTAGTGTTTTGTTGAATATAAGTTTTGCTTTATTTATTTAATTAAAATACACTACTACATGCATCATTCACAGAGTCTAGTCATTTTTTGTGACTATTATTTAATGATTATTGAAAGAGAACTATAATGCATAGAAAGTCTTTAATATGCATTATTATGGGGGTTGTAAAGGGAGGTGGATTGGTACCGGCACTATCATTTAATATCATTTCTGTGAGGAAAAAAACTGCTTGGAGTACACCTCAAGAGTTTTTATTACATCATATTTCTGTACAGTATGGCTATAAAATTTTCCCTTTTTGCCATCTTTCTGGTCTGAATTGTGGTCTTCCAGGGGTTTATGAACTGCATAACTTTATAAATGAATACTCAATTGACAAAAAAAACTGAAAACTTGCTAATAGTAAGTAATAATTGCCTCCATCTGGCTGAGTGCTAGCCCCTCCCTCAATACATCCATCAAGCTTGTGACAACTGACAATTACAGCCTCCACTTCACATAAGCTTATAAAAGCTCATGAGCATAGAGTGGAGGCAGATACCTTTGTCAGAATTGAAGAGAATTTGTCATTAAATATCTGGTTATAAATGTGTATAATAAACTTATAAAAATAGCAGTGAGGGTTAGGGCAGATACTGACAAGTCACCAGGTTTTTTTTGTTTTAAGGACGTCCTTTAAGCAGGTCCTTTAAAGATACAATCTTTTTAATCTGTAGCTTAAAAGGTTAACTTGTAGTAATCTCCATATAAGTGCTCTCTCATACCTTTCAAACAAGCCTAGGATGATGTATCTATCTCAGGGATTCTCAAATACGATGCCTCCAGATGTTTAATATTTACAACTCTCAAAATTCTAAACTACAGACAGAAGCCAGGGAATCTGGGAGTAGTAGTTTTCAAACATCTGGAAGAACACTTTTTGAGAATCCCTGATCTACTTCTCTGGATTTTACGTTATCGGCTTGTAAAGTTACAGTTGCTTGTTTTCCCTGTCTCTCTGGGTCTGTGACTGAAGTCACACGTCAGCTACCCTTAAAAGATTGATATTTTCTGAAGCTAGTTACAGACCTACACCTATTCTCTGTCCTTTACTCTCCATATGGACACCTAAGAGGCTTGAGGAGAGAGCATGGTACTGGTCACAGCTCAAAAACTAGCATTTTAAAGTCACTTTAAAGGTAGGAGTGTGCTATTTTTAATAAAGGTCACTTCTATGAAACCACCCTTCCCTTTAAGGATGGGTACACACAATATAAATCTGATTGTGTGGTCCATATGGGCCAGAATGCCCCCCCCCCCCCTTGATTTACCGCCAAACCGGATTGCTCATTCAAATGATATCTTTCTTGGCTGCCTGCAAACACACCTTGCATATTTTTCGGACTGAATGATCAATACATGGAAATATAGGTCGGTTGGCCTGAAAAATTGCATGGTGTGTACCCAGCCTAAGACTGTCAATGTAGATTAGTGGCTATAGTTTGTGACTCATAACCAAAATTAATTTAAAATGATCAGTACAGTGATTCATCATGTTCATCTATGTGATTCTAAACAAAATACAGCATTATAAACACCTGAAAATCTTAAGTAACAAGTCTAACCTATACCTGTTGTTCAATCAGATCAACTGGACTTGAAGTTTAGTTCTTGATGACGTTTCGCTTGTCATCCGCTGGCTTTCTCAATCAGAATGACTTGTATAAACAACACACGAATGCGCATGGTACATCTAAAAGACCCAATACCGAAACACAAGATAAGCGACATCATACTACAGTGCAGTGCAGTGAAGAATGCTCTCTGATTGTATGTGGGGGAGACCAAACAGCAACAATCAACGTATGACCCAGCACAGAAGAGCCAACTCCTCGGGTCAACTCAGCCGTGTACCTGCATCTTAAGGATAAACGATATACCTTTGAAGATTGTAATGTTAACATATTGGCAAAGGAACGTGACTGGTTCAAAGTGTTAAGGAGGCCATTTATGTGAAAATAAAGAAACCAAGCCTAAATAGAGGTGGGGGGTTCAACACCAACTGTCTGCATGTACAATGCTGTTTTGACACCTTACCCTGGGCGTTCCTATAACACCTCTTAGCCACTATGCAATCACGCCCTGAACACCTAGCTGTGATATGCTAATTGGGATTTGCCACAGATTCTTGTACAGTCATTCTGATTGAGAAAGCCAGAAGGATGACTAGCCAAATGTCTCCAAGACCGAAATTTCAAGTCCAGTTGATCTAATTGAATACAACAGATAACCATGACCTGGATGAATGAGAACATTTACAACAGTTCAACCAGTCTAACAATTCTCTCATACCCATTTCACTAACTAAGAGAAATACAAAATACTGTAGCTTACAGAAACCTGCTCTCAGGCCCTGGTTGACTAACATCTAGCATGGTTCGCTGTAAAATGTCAGGGGCCACACTTCGGACACAACCTTTGTTTACTCACTGCTGTTAAAAGATCACTATACTTACTGAACAACTTTACATTTACTGAATCTACAATTTGAGACAATTAAATGATGGTATTCACATATTTATCTGTGCTTGCTTTGTCATTAAATTATTAATGTTTAGTGAGTACTCCTAATTCCCCCCACCATACCTTACTCACTGCCTTCTTTTAGAGTCTGCGACACTTATGTGTTTTGCACAGCCTCACCATAGACACTCTCTGCTTACACATCTCCCCCTCCGTCCCCCTGCTGTCTTTTCTCTACTGATTCTCTAAATGTTGCAAAGTGTGCTGGCAGGCAGGCAAATAGGTCAAGCATGGGTTACATATTATAATTTTCTGCTTCTGGAGTGATGGGTCTTTCCTTGTAAATGCTGTGATTAAAATGATGATTTCTCAGAAACGACTACTCTCAGATTTAAAATCTGAAAAAGTTTCAATTCCACGAATGCCATAAAACTTCCCAACCAGTCTAAATTAAGGTGGAACCACAGACATGCATGTAAACAGTAATAAATAAAGCTGCATAATATCTATTTAGTTATTATGCATCTGTGTAAATTTAACTTGCAAAAGTCTTCTGCATGACTGATATACATTAGATTTATTGGAAATCATATTAGCAGGCTTTGCTACACCAAAATCACTTAACTGAATTGGTTAGAACAGAAGTGTTGAACTTGTACTTGAATGTAAAATCATTTCAGTGTGACTTTAACCCCTTGCTTGCAGCGGCTGTGCGAGTCTTGCAGAAGACAACCGTGCATCCACGGTTCTTGCTGTATCTACGGTGCTTTTTTGAAAATTCTTTTAGAGTTTAGAGTAAATATACCCTTTAAGTGAGCAAAAAAATATTGTTTTAGTCAGCAGTTTTATCGCTACAAATGAAAATGTATTTTTAACATAAGCATTTCTTTCTTCTTTGTGTCAATAAAATCTAATTATAGGGAATGACTTGTTATAAAAAGGCGTTTGTCGTGTATTTGATCATTAAATCAAACCTCACAGGGACGGTAGGAGTATACTCGACCCTGTCTCACTCTAAAATAATAATAATAGACCATTTCTTAATCTTCCTTTAAAAGCTAGTCTGTGAATTCTTTAGTAGATTATTTTCTAAAAGTGTGCAAATAAACGTTACAGGGATGATTTAAATGGTGTGTGGAAATTACCAATATTGGATGGCGTATTATAATCTGCTCAGGGCTTGCAGCATATTTCATTTGCTTGAATTTAACTATATGGTTTGTAACTAAGATCATTTGAAGCCTAGTAACTATATTTTATGTTATATTAAAGAGCTAAAAAAAACCTATATTTAAAACAGAACACCTAATAATTCCACATGCAAAAATAGAAACCAATTCAATCTGCAATATACATCATGTAGCCACTTTACACAAACCTTGGCGCCATTTGCATACTAAAATCAAATCATCATTTCAATAAAATGCAAATGAACCTTGCAGTATGCAGATACATATGTAAAAGTTGAAGGTGACAACCCTTATTGACTTGTGAAGTTTTCCATGTGATGTTTTTCAAGTTGTTAATCCTTTATCTTACAAGTTTACCTTATATCAACATAACTGGCATGTAAATTATACTTATTATTTCTTATGCTTACAAAACTGTTGAGTTTCGTTTTTGAATTTTCGAAATTTTCGCAAATTCAAAAGTTCGAAAATTCGAGTTTCAATTTTTGAAAATTGTCTACTTTTGATTTTTGATTTTCGAAAATCGTCTACTTTTGATTTTTGAAAATTGCCTACTTTTGATTTTCAATCTTCGAAAATCATCTACTTTTGCTAAAAATCGAAAATTCAAAAAATTCGGGTTCGATTTTTTAGCAAAAGTAGATGATTTTCGAAAATCAAAAGTTGACGATTTTTGAAAATCGAAAGTAGACGATTATCGGAAATTGAAAGTAAAGAGATTTTCAAAAATCGAAAGTAGATGGTTTTCGAAAAATCAAAATCAAAAGTGAAACGATTTTCAAAATTGAAACTACTGAATTTTCGAACTTTCGAATTTCCGAAAATTTTAAAAAATCCGAGTTCCGTGAAATTGGGAGTTCCGAAACCCTCAAATTCGATTTGAAACTGAGTTCTATTTGAAACCACATTACATCTCTAATGAAGAAACCCGTGGATAACTTCAAGAGTATGTATATTAAGTATCATACGGTTGCTATGTACTTTGCACCAGGTACATCATTTCTAGGCAAAAAATTTTTATTTCTAAGACCCAGAGTCATATTAAGTATTGCTAATCCAGACTATGTGTACTCGGGTAACCTCTAGAGTTGTCATGGATCAATTATTTAAATGACTGGAAAATGTGATGCTAGTCTCCCTATCTAAAACTAAAACAATAAAGATGTAATCAAATGAACCAAGTATATTATTCTTCTGACTTAATAGTTTAATGTGGTCTAGACACAGTCTGGCTTAGGTTATATAAAGGAAACTGCATTCTCTAGAGTAAAATTACGTGACAGAGAGGGGGTTCAATTCCACGAATGCCAGTAAAATTCCCACACCAGTCTGAAATTTAAGGTGGAACCACAGACATGCATGTAAACAGTAAATAATAAAAGCTGCAGTAAATCTATTTAGTTATTATGCATCTGTGTAAATTTAACTTGCAAAAGTCTTCTGCATGACTGATATACATTAGATTTATTGGGAAATCATATTAGCAGGGCTTTGCTACACACAAACATCACTTAACTGAATTGGTTAGAACAGAAGTCTTGTACTTGTTGTAAAATCATTTCAGTGTGACTTTAACCCCTTGCTTGCAGCGGCTGTGCGGTCTTGCAGAAGACAACCGTGCATCCACCACTAGTTATTCACCATTAGCAGTGTGACTCAAATTCCATCTAATACTGGGCGTTATATACTTACATAGGGTATGCTTGTGAAGGTTCTCATTCATCCAGGTCATGGTATATCTGTTGTATTCAATTAGATCAACTGGACTTGAAGTTTAGTTCTTGAAGACGTTTCGCTAGTCATCCGCACTGGCTTTCTCAATTCAGAATGACTTTACAAGAATCTGTGGCAATTATGTACCCTGGAAAATCCCAATTAGCATATCACATGTGGTACTAATTGCCACAGATTCTTGTACAAGTCATTCTGAATTGAGAAAGCCAGTCGGATGACTAGCATTCTCTAGCATGTCTTCAAGAACTACATTTCAAGTCCAGTTGATCTAATTGATACACACAGATTTACATAAGGGTAAATTACAGAAATCATTATCCAGATTCGCACAGCCACAGGTGAATCTCCATAACAGAGATATACCCGAGCAGCTGTGGCTCTGGGTAAATCTTCTCAAATGTGTTTCATGCAGCCAGAAAGTTAATTTGAATATATATATATATATATATATATATAATATATATTATATATATAGACTCTAGGCAGTTACATGTTTTATACATGTTCAGAGAGGACCCATCTGATTTATGTAATTTTGGATTCTCTCTCTGAACACATATTCACCTGGTTTTTTATATCCTTTAGATCAACTAGAAATGTCACTGTTGCTTCACAAAACAAATATTTTAAATACATATTTGACAATTTTTTATTGCTTTACTATATTTTTACCATTGTGGGGAGGTTATAGGCTTATCTAGTAGATCACTACTACACACATGTTCATAGATATAGTTTATCACTATTCGAGGAAGCCTTCTTGCATGTTAGGAGTAAGAAGCTGTGGGGACCCAACTGATTTTTATTAAACATGTGGAATTACATTAGAGAGAGAGAGGGTGCAATGTTTCTTCCTATTGTTATTAGCTGTGTGCACTGATGTATATTATCTGTGTAGAAAATAAAATGTTGTGCGCTACATTGTGTCCTAGTTCACAAATAAAGTTATTCAGTGCAAACAAAGTGATAGAAACAGTGCAGAAACAACAGTGCACATTGATTAAAAACACAGAACTCAGATATAGAATTCTTTCTATATTCACCCAGAATTTTGTGTGTTCACTATTTCAAACTGTGTAAGCAGACCTGCTAAGATATCCAATATGCACTTGCATAAACGCATAGCTTAGATAGAACACTGGGAGGTGGTTGTCTGTCTGTCACTAGAAAATCTACAAATAAAAAAAACTACAATAACACAGGGGCTAATAAATATGTCCTCATAAGCAGAGAACCACTAGCATAGAAGCACAGAAATGAGCCTTGTTGTTGGTAAATGTAAACTTTATGCTGACTGTGCAAATATGTAAGAAACAATAGGCAGACCACAGTAAAGATATTTGAAAGATAGATCCTGTCAATTTTTAAAGATCAGGGAACACATGTGCTTCCCACAACTGCTGCAAACTCCCCTATAGGGACTCTACTGCAGCCAAGGGAAATTTTAGGTATTTACCGAAATGACTGGCCATCGGGAACGATCAGCAGCTGTGCACTCGTATCGGATGAACCAGGGCTTTATCGTTAGTGTGTGCACCTAGCTTTAATCTTATTTACAGAATTACAGTAGGCATTATATAGCCTGTGGAGATACATTGAGGTACACATACATATAATGATATATAGGTAAATCCCGTGGGGAACAAAGGGATTTAGCCATTATTGTCTGTGTGTAGAGGCAAAACCGACCAACCGCAGTGTCACCATTACGGCCGGTCTGAAAAGACGGAAAATATCCGTGTCGGTATCCGTTTCCTTTAGTTAAGTAAAAGTAAAGATAGACGATCATTCTGTGTATGGCTACATGGGTCCCCATGTGCGGTTCCCACCACATGTGTTCCGGCAGATACCAATGTGATCTGTCAGCACACATGCTGTGGGAATCGCATGTGTATGGCAACCGTAAACCATAAACACAAATATCTGGAATTGCCGCTATCGTAATTGATGCAGGTTTCCAGCCAGCCTAAGAAGAATAGCATGTTACATTTTGCAAGAAGCTAAAAACTGTATATCTGCTAGCAATGACATTTACAATGTGGGTTTTAATAACTGCAGTGCTAGCTATAAAAAAAAAATTAAATTTGTAGTTTATGATCAGCTGAATACTCAGCAACCAGGGTTTGCATTCAGCAGGAAAACTGCAGATATGTCCATGGGTATAAATATATGCAAAGGTTTCATAAACATCATAAAATGTTTTCATGGACATCAAACTTCTTGGTTGTATCTCTTTTATACAACAAAGAGTCACCAATCAGGAAAAAACACTACTGTAACACAATTCTATGTATGGTGGAAATACTGTCATACAGTGTTTACTGTGATGGTAATTGTACATATACACAGTACTTTGCAATAGAAATTTTCTGTCGGTATTTTTTAATGTAAAATATAGAGGGGGCGATGTAATACAAAATGATTTAAACGCACGCTTCCTGTGTAATAGCATGTTAGCATGGGTTTAACTTATACTTTGCATAGTGTAGTGTTTTGTGTTAACAGCACAAGAACCTGATGCAAAATGCAGAATGTTCATTTTTTACCTACTTTTTAGCGCAAAAGCAAACATTTTTTAAATGCTGGCATTAGACTGATCTCCTAACCTTGTGGGCTCCCATGATGCAGTAAATCACACAAGTGATAACTGCAGTGTGTGAAACCAGGAAGGAAGAGGAGTGTGGGAAGGTATTGCTTGCTAGTAGGTGTCAAGGAAATCTTTCTGATTTAAAGGGTATGTCTACCCTGAAAATGAACTTTTAGGATCAGGTAGGTAAACCCCCCCCCCCCCCCCCACACACACACCCTTAACCGCCAATATATTTCTTCAAAAAAGTTTAGATCACTACTTACAGCCCTTACATTCCTAGGCCCCATATAATATCATATTATCTGCACCCTGGCATACTTTATAAACAAATGGGTTTTAGTATACATTACTGTGATCACATGAAAGAAAAGCCTTCCAACCACGTCAAGGTAACCCCAGTCTGGAAGGTCCTAACTTCTAACCTTTTTTACTTCAATTACCATTAGCAAACTTTTGCATTTCTCATAGTTGTGCACTGGATCCTATATACAGGCTTTCTCACCCCCCCCCCCCCTTTGGCTTTTTAAAATGAGGGAAGAGGCCATCTATCCAGTGCTTTATATTAAAGGCATAGGACCTCCATAAAAGGGGCGTGTTGGAGGTGCTATAACCACATGGAAGCTTGACCTGGCTTCCCAATAAATACATACAATACAAGGATTGTGGGAGCACTCCAATTAGGCTCAATTTACAAATACATCATTTAGCGGAAGTGCTACTGATATACTTGAATAATTACTGCAAATCCTTAAAAGTGCATATTTTAAAGTGTTAACAACAAGAAAACAAAGACATCATGGCACTCTCATATTGCTATCCATAAAATGGCTTTATTTGGTAGAAATCTGATCAACTATTTAAAGTAGCCCTAGTCCTAGCATAAATAAAGTGATTCAGTGTAAACAAAGTGACGTGTAGTAAATGTGCAGAAAAAATGGTGTGATTTTATCCATCTGCTCCCTTAAGCTTCCAGATCAGCCTAAACCTGAGTATAAACCAAGAGTAGACTATTAGGATGATTTTTAAGGTAAAATTTCTCAGTTTATACTCGGGTATATATGGCACAGTTTTCATCTCTCATCTAAGAAGCATTTGAAGGGTATCTTTACTCGGATTTTCAAAAATTCTACCTTTGGGTACAGCAAGATCTTACTGCTCCAAACCTTTTTTCGGATTTTAAAATCTGAGCTGTAGATCCTGAGAAATCATAATTTTCTCAGGAACTCCAGGAACAGAAATTATTCTATGTGACCCCAAACCTGACCTCATTGCCTGCCTGCCTGCCAGCACACTTTCTGTCAATTAAGAGAATCAACTGAGAAAAGAAGATAGAGGGAGGAAGGGGGAGCTGTTTAAGCAGAGCAGTGTCCATGGTGAAGCTGTGCAAAAATTCTAAGTGTTGCAGACACTACAAGAAGGCTGTGAGTAAGGAGGGTGGGGGGAATAGGAGCAATCACCAAACATTAATAATTTAATGATAAAGCAAGGCAGATAAATATGTGAGTACCACCATTTTACATCTCTCAAACTGTAGTTTCAAAAATGTAAAGTTGTTTCAGTGAGTATTGTGACCCTTTAATGGACAATATTCATTGAGTCTGACTGGTGCTAGTGTCTTAAGGTTATTAATCCAGAACACCTCTCTCCTGGAGAGTGTCAGGGCTCTATCCCCACCTCTTCTGGTGATTGGTACATGTTCTATTCCCATAAACTTGAGATCTGATACTTGATCTCAAGTTTAAAATGTTTAGCCACTGGTTTTGTTTTTTATCTCTATGTGCAGTCTGTACATCCGATCTATGGCTGTCCATCCTTATTCTAAGGTTAACTGTGTTCCTACAACAATTAGGTTCCAAGGGCACATGGTTACAATATATCACATGCATAATGGTACATGCTATGTGTTGTTTTATCTATATAATCTTTACATCTTCGGATGAAAGTGGGAATCTCCTGTTAACATGAACTCACATGACTTGCATTTTAAAACACAGATTGCTCAGTCCCTTTCCCAGGTGGTGTTTTTTTTATATGAATGAATAGAGTCTGCTTTAACCAATCTGTCTGTTTTTTCCCTATCTTAAAGCTGATTGTCCTCCTTCAGTAATGTTTATTCAAGCCTCTCTCTGCTTGTAATTTTCTCTAGTTTTCTATCAAACTGTGTTTCCATATTCCTATTGTTATATTTGTAATGCAGTAAAAAGTTTTTTTGTTTTCCCATTTCTCTCTTTGCTTTGGAATAGCTCTAATGCTTTATCTAGAATTGTAGGGAATTTAGTGTACACTTGTTTTATTTGGAATTCTTTGTAGTTTTGTTTGAATTATTCTGTATCACTCTACTCTACAAAATTGGGCTATGGGTTGTGATTTTTTATGTAGGTGGGTAGTGGCTGTTGTAGTGTAACAATCTATTTCTGGTAATGTCCTTATTCAACAGGGTGTATTCCAATTGCATTTTTTTTTGCAACTTACAAAATGTCCAGGAATTCTATTTTTCCGGGGCTACAGTCTTAGGCAAATCTTATCATGCCCTCAAGTTTATTCATTCTTCAACCATCAGATCGAGGTTACTTTTTTTGGCCATGTCATATCAAGAAAACATCATCTAGAAATCTGTAATAGAGAAAAAATTTTCCATATATTTACTCAAGATATGTTTCTTTTCATATTGCTAGATATACAGATTAGCATACGCTGGGGCAATGCCCATCCCAAAATGTTGGTGGGAATAATAGATAAAAGTTCAATAATAAATCTTTGTAAGCTGGTGATCCACGAGCATCATTTTGATAATTTCCTTAATGTCATTATTCCTTCATGATGTGGGATATTGGTATATAAACTTGCCACATCCATCTACCAACCATATTCCCTTCCCCTTTGGTAGTACAGTTTTTTTCCTTAGAAAGTGCATAGAATATGTCTCTTTTTTCTGTAAGATTTTTTTTATACGTTTTGTTTGCATTTTAAGTTTTTGAAAGATTCAGTGTGATGTACTAAGGTAAGTATAATACCTCAGTATGTTTTGCTGTGTGGATACAGTCAATATAAAATATAAAATTGCAGGTTTTGCTTAATAAAAAAACAGGTAAATCCAATCTGAACATATTTATCCCTTATAAAATTACCATCTATACAAAGAAGTAAACAGCAATTTAGTGAAAAAAAAATGTACAGCACTCAGCAATTTGGAATTTTTGCCACCTTCTCTTTGCAAAAAAGTTTTGGAATCCCATTGTTATCTCTACCATACAAAGCTCTCTTTAGGTCACCTTACAGATTTTCAACCGGATTAAGATCTGGACTCGGCGGAACTAATCTAAAATATTGACCCTCTGTTGAAGCTATTGATTTGTTAATTTAGATATAATGCTGTAGGTTATTGTTATTTTGAAAGGAGAAGTTCATCTTCACTTCCTAGCAGATGCTTAAAGGTTTTGTGACAAAATAGTCGTATACCAGGCTATTTATGATTTTAATCACGTTGACCAAAGTACCAGTTCTATAACCGCTCCCAATATTTTTCTTCCGGTGCAGATAAAACACTTGATTCGACTGATGTTTAGAGGTTTTTTGACTATTAACTTCAACCCCATTAACACTGTAAAGCAATAAAAACAAAATTGTATTAATCTTATAAACAACACATTTTAGGAAATTGTTTCATTCTTAAACCCTTGATAAAAGTAACCTTTAAGGGGAACTGTGGTCTCCATATAGGAGGGTAAATTTTTAGATTAGTCCAGTCAGAACCCAATCTTAATCTGATTGAAAATCTGTGAGTTGACCTAAAGAGATTTTTGTACAGGAGAAGCTAATAGAATTCAGATATTTTTACATGTTATGACTCCATTACATATTTATGTTGGGCTTTGGGCTTTAAGGGGGGGATTATATGGGTATCTATACAGTTTTTATATATAAATTCCTGTATATATATATGAAACTTTGTATTACTGAGCTGTACAAATCATCATAATATATTTGCACAACACCAATGATTTTAATTCTATATGCTTGCCCTCTTTAAGGCATATGACACAATTACCAGAGATTTACATATAGCTAGTGAACTTTTAATTAGTGCACATGGGGGTTTTATATGGATGTGTGGATTGTCTTTAATAAAATTACTGTGTATACTGTGATATTCAAAATCACCTATCCGTATTTTCTAATCCCAAGAAAGCACTTTTAACTCCTGGTTACTATTCAGGTGTGGAGTTTGGGAAAGATAAGTATAATTGGCCTTTAATGCAGAATTAAAATACCCAGTTAATTTATTTGTTTGAGCTGAACAGGCACTGTAGATAGCTTGTGGCAGCTGCCCAAGTGGCTTTTGTGGTACCTGCACAACCGCGACAATGTAAGGGGTTAAAGTTGTTATTATGATCAATGAATAGTTTAGAGCAAACCCAGGTTTGCTGCATAGTGGGCCAGCGATAATTGGGTTTTTGTATGTGTCTAGATGACACAAATACAGAAACGAGCACACACCCAATTTAAAAATAAAGCTCTAAAGAATTAAATTTATTTTTAATGTCATAAGTGCTAAAATATCCCCCCCACACACCACACACCCTACACAGACACATATATAACAATTATTGATAATACCTTCACCAACCTCAGTTTCCAAGGCACTAAAATTCTATACTTAAATTATCAACAGTTATTTTTTAGGTTAATAAAACGCAAAAACGTACCACCGACCCACAAACCCAGGCACCCCTACACCAACCCAACATACTCTTCCAATGGCCATACCTAAACCATCAAAAAGTTAGTTTTTACAGCCACAAACACAACATTTTTAACCCTAATAAAACACAGGACGACATACTAATGTACCCGCACACACCAACCTACACTTTGATTTTCCTGACAACCAATAATAAAATACATGTATTTAATCAGAATGAATTCTGAAATGAAATGCCTTCTTTCATTGCTATTGCAAGATTTATTAAGTTTTAAAACCTGCAGCACACAGACATAGATTTAATTCCAAAATGTGCCTAGTTTATCTTTAATCTTCCTTCCTAGTTTTAAAACTACAAATTTTCAAGATTTTAGAGCTGCCTATTATAATGGTTGATATTATTTATTTAAGAAAGAAGACTCTCCAGGACAAAAGCATACCTTTTATTTTATTCTGAGAGAAGAATGACAATGATTATATATTGGGAAACATCAAGCTATTAACCATTCTGCTATTATGGTATAAAATATTGACGTGTGATTGAAATATTCAGAAGGTCTTTCCCCAGATAATATAATATTATGGGACCCTTAGTTCACTTGAGAGAGAATGCATATATCTAATCCATGAATTTAAGGACAGCCAGAATGCTTATGAAGATGTATAACCTTTAAAAAATTGAAAATTTGAACATTTTAGACAGGCCAACTGTTTTTATTATTGGTTTTTGTGTATTTAAGAAAATGTTTTAAATTCAGATTGAAAGTAAACAATGACTCTTTGTCTAAAGTGATCTTTTCCTGCTTCACTAATTTTAGATTTTGCTGCGCACAGCAGGGTCTAGAACATTAAGAAGCTAAGCTAGCTATTTGCACCAAGTATACATCTGTCATTTCTAACATTATTTTACATTTTTTGAGCCATGAACAATTACTAAAAGATGGGACCAGTGCCAAAAATACCATTACTCGGAATATTATGTTCATCTTATCATTGTTCCTTTTCATTTAGTTAACTTTCTTCAGCCCCTATGTGTGTTTTGTTTTTGTTTTTTTCGTGTAGCAAATATATTTACATTATTGCATCTGCAGTTATAACATATACATATTTAGTTTTCATGGCTATGATGAAATTAGAAGTAGAAAAAAAAACAAAAATGGGCCAACCCTCCCATTAACCCAATCCAGGTTAGTTTAGGTCCTCACCTAGTAGTTAGGTCCTAACCCTGGTAGTGTTAATGGGAGTGGGGAAAATTTTTCTATGTATATCTCTGTTTAATAATGAATTCACTAATATTCACAATATATTCACTAATAAACTGAGAAATCCAGAGAGAAAGTGGGCACCCTCAGTTCAGTTTTTTGCTTGTGCTATAGCTGAGGACTGACTGAGGTAGCACCTTTAAAGAAATGCAGAGTTGCCATGTGGTGGTGCCTAGGGCCCAAACTGAGTATAATGGGAGTGGGGGTCTGAGGTCTGTATTGTTGTTCTTTAAATTTATCAGTGTATTTTTTGCATTAATATGTATATTTTCTTGTTAAAAGTCTAAAAATACAAGTAAGCAAGGGCGGTGGCCTGAAGTAGGATGCGCACCCCCAGAGCTCCATTTGAAGCAGCAATCTTGAATAGAGATCTACTTCTGACTAGAGATAGCCAACTATATAAAGTTCGGTCCGTTTTTGAACTTTCGAACTTCAGAGAAAGTTCGAAAGTTGGAATTCGGACCCATTCAAGTCATGGGGGAGTGATAGTTCGAAAAAATTTGAGTGATTTACAGCTAAACTAACAATGGTAACTTACTGTAAATGGCTGTGACACCTGGGAAATGGTCTGGGGAACACTTTCACCTATCTCCAAAACTTGTTAAAACACTTCCTAAATTCAGACGGACAATTTTCGGGTTTTGCGCAATGCACTTCGACGATATATTCGAGGATTATCGAACAATGAGCGATCCTCCTATTAGTGAACATTCCTTCCTAGGCTTAGCGAATGAAGGGTTGGTATGGTAGTGGTTAAAGGCACTGCCTTGACTTGAGAGACCAGGGTTCGAAACCTGGCTAGGGGCACTATACAACTGTTTTGATTATTATAATAACCCTAGTAATATATAACCATATTATAACCTGTAATACTATAGGTTATTATATTACTAGGTTATCATATGGTTATTATATTACTAGGTTATTATATGGTTATTATATTACTAGGTTATTATATTGCTAGGTTTATAATATAATAACCATAATGACCATAATATATACCATATAATACCTAGTAAATAAACAATATTATATTACTAGGGTATTATATGGTTATAATATTACTAGGTTATTATATGGGTCTTTATTACTAGGATATTTATAATTCCAAAATTAGTACACTGCCCCCAGCTAGGATTCGAACCCTGGTCTCCCATGTCAAAGGTGTGCCTTTACCCATACACTATCCAGCCACTACATTATATGGATAATATTTACTAGGTTATCTTATGGTTATTATATGACTACATAACCTAGTAATATATCATCCATAGAATGTAGTGCTGGATAGTGTACTGGTTAAAGGCACCACCTTTGACCTTGGAGCCCAGGGTTCGAATCCTGGCTTGGGCAGCTAACAAATTTTGGATTATTTAATACCCTAGTAATATTAATAACCATATCATAACCTAGAATACTATAACCAGATATCCTCAGCTGTATATAGTGTTATATACTAGTTTAGCATATGATATTTATACTATGTTATATATATGGTTATTATGTTACTAGGTTATTATGGTTATTATATTATAATACCCTAGTATATAATAACCTAGTAATATATAAACCATAGTAACCTAGTAATATATAACCATATAATAAACCTAGTAAAAAAATAACCATATAATACCCTAATAATATAATAACAATATTATATTACCGGTACTAGGTTATTATATGACTAGGGTTATAATAATCCAAACACTTGTATAGCGGCCCCTACCGATTCTAACCCTGGTCTCCCATGTCAAAGGCAGCGCTTTAACCACTACATTATCCACCACTAGATTACCTTTACTACATTCTAGTTAGTGAATGGCCCATAAATTCGATAATTTCGAATTTACGATCGAAAGTCGGAAAAATCGAAAGTCGAGAAATCGGGGTCTGGATAGTTCGAGAAGTCCGAGTCCATTCAAACTCATAAAGTTCGTCTCGAACTCGGGCTCGGTTCCAGTCCTCCCTACTCTAGCAGAAAAACCTCCCTACCTTCCCTGCAGACATGTCTCCTAAAAAACCCACAACCACGGCTTACAGAGAATTTGCAGGTAAGCTGGAAAAATACTGCTGGAAAGATGGCGCAGACCATGCCACCAGACACCCCATGGCAGACAACACCATTGCTACTGCCAATCCACATTGACTTCAAAACTGGACAAAGTTAAATAGACATATCCCTGCTATGCCTATTGCAATCAATACTGGCAAATAAGATGACCTGGAAAACAGACAACGGCCGCAATAATCTCCATCTGTGAGATTATCAGAGAAGCCAAAGGCTCAAACCCACCCAGTTTCTGGAAGAACTACATACACATGTATGGTAGGGAACACCCATTTTCTCAACACCTTTGTGGTGGAGCGCCCACCAAATGTAACTTCCATATGCTAGGAAATTTAGTCTCCGTAAGCCTCACATGTATGAGTATTAAATATGTTGTCCCACCGCCTTAAACTCTGACCAGATTTACAATATGTTAAAAAACAACACGCTGATATAATTGTGCTACTCAAGATCCACCTAATGGTCAGCAACTAATGACCCTTAAAATATTGTCAGATGAACCTACTACTCATAATTCCCTTCCTCCATAGGTGTGGCACCGTGAGTGGTGAAATTGGTACATTCGAGCTGGTGGATCTGAGGCTTGATCGACAAGGTACCATAATATTATTAATATGCTAAATACAGTCAAGACCATTACTCATTCTAGCTTCATATGTCCCCCTGCAATTGACATGATGGCACTACGTTTGGTATCCAGTTTTTGACAAACCAAACTGGTATTCCCACCATTGGATGGGAGATTTTAACATGGTGACAGATATTTCACAGGACCCGTCTCCATCCCCCTGACTGGATACCACCCCTTCAATCCCACCACTGATTTGCAAGGTAATGCAGTCCTCTCCTTATGATAGACACCTGGCACTCCTTTTATACAAGCCACTCAAGCTTTTTCATATTTTTCTGGGTCCCACAGTAATAAGTTCCCATATTGATATAATCTTTGGGCATGCTAGGCTGGTCCCAAGTGATGGAGGGGCTGGTATAGAACCCTAGAATACTAGAAATCTGACCATAAGCATGCTGGATGGAGTTGGTCTGGTACAGTTCTTCCCCTCAACCCCAGAAATGGAGACTAAACCCCTTTGCTGGGCCTTATTTCTGAAGGGTAAGGTCGCTCCATTGATTGGGGGATTTCTTAGCCAGAAATGATAACACTGCACGTGCAATACAGGTGTGGGAACATTCAAATCCATTCTAGAATGATCCTCAGCTTTGCGATCAATAAATTAATACGGTCCTCTGCTTAGATAGAATTAGCCGCCACTGGGGCTCTAAGCCAATCAGAATTCTTAAACAACCCCACCCCAGTCAAAGCTTCTGCCCTCAAATTACCAACTAGAACATCATAAAGCTAAAAAATCCCAATTTTTTCGCTCCATAGTGAACATGGTGACATGTGAATGTTGTGGCAAACTTTTAGCATACATGGCAAATAAGCAACTATAAGCCACAACAGTGATTAAACTACTCTCACCAATAGGCCAAATTATAAATGAACCCTGGAGGTCATGAATACCTAGCCAAATACGATGCCAAACAAACTCTTCAACCTAAGACATACCCCAGAGAGATCCAACTTTTTTAAGCATTTTACCTCTCCCACATTTGGAAAAACTAATCACAGAATTGAAATTCAGGAGACCGTCTATGTCCTACACATAAAAGACCCCAGAACAGATGGTCTTCCATCTGTATTTATGTTACTTACCTTAAAATTCCTCAAACTACTAGAGTTATATACTGTAATCAATTTGTCTCTATCCCTCCCTCTATGCAAGAAGCATTTATTATCACCTCATACCTAAGCCCGGGAAAGACCCTTACTCCCGTATCCTTAAGACCCATTTCCTTACTACAAATGGATGTGTAAAATATTAGCAAAACTTTTAAAACTAAGGCTCAATAAATATATAACTTCTATCATACCCCAGACCCGACTGGGTTTAATCCCAGGGAAAAACCCTTTACTCAACACCTATAGACTCCTTGACCAAGCCATAATGATATGGGCACATGTTATGTAGTCACACTAGACACTGCCTGAGTGTTTGACTCAGTGAAGTGGCCTTTTCTCTGGCAGGTTCTGCATGTTTTTTGGGTTTGACCCTAACTTTGTGAAATGGCTCCAAATTTCCAGAATACGGATACTGACTACAACACAATCTCACAACCCGTCTTATTAAACAGAGGCATTCAACAGGGTTGTCCCCTTTCCCCCCCTTCTGTATGCTATTTGGGTGGAGCCTTAGCAGTCCAACTGCGATCCCATCCTGATATTCGAGGCCTAAAGAAAGGGTCTGGTAGAACCAGTAAACTGTACGCAGACAACATTTTATACCTAGGTGACCAGAGCCCCTCCTGAGACCTCACTAAACAGTAATTAACAGATATGGAGAATAATCGTGACAAAATCCCAAATATTGCCCATAGATAGCGAGAAGCACCACAGAACCCCATAACATTAAACAGCAGTTCAATTAAATACTGTGTTTAATTTTGAATATATCTTGGGTAAGGTGACTCACCTGGCAAGCAGTTTTCCCACCATCAATGTAACCTGCACATATCATGTCACTCAATATGTTTGCTGTAGCAGCTCCTTGAGAAGATGTATGATATAATTCATCACATTTTGTGGCATTAATCAGGGGCAGAGAGACTTCTTGCAGAACGTTGGACGCTTGTTCATTAACTGTAAGAGGTTGATTAGAAGAAGAATCATACAGGGATATTCAGCAGACAGAATAAACCAGACTAGGTTTAAATGTCAATACATATTGTCTATCTGACAAACCTCAAGACTGCCCATAGAGCAGTAGATTGTAGAAGGTATTTGAGGGAATATCTGATGGCAAATGATTAGCTTAAAGGGAAAGTTCAGTGGATAATATCATTATTTTTAAAATTCTTAGTTTATATTATGCATGGTTAGTTATTCTACATATTCTCTTGAAAAATCAGTTGACTTTATACCCCTTACTATTCCTTTCTGTTGACATTAGTGAGCTGATATTTCAGATTCTGTAACGGGCCTTCTTCTTCTTAGAATGCACACTAACGTGGGATGTTCCTAACAGTAAAGGTGGCCATACACATGCAATCCCTATTGTATTTTACCGACAGATGACATTGGTATCTGTCAGCACACATGCGGTGAGGACCATACACATGGACTCGACGCGGTATGGGGATCGGTCGGCTGCTTGGCCATACACAGACCAATAGTATCAGCTCCCTTTACCGACCATAATGCCGACTACGGTCATATGTTGGCATTGTGGTCGGTCGGTTTCAGTCCCTACACACTACCGTTACTGTTATCATTAATTATCATTAATGTGTATGGCCACTTTAATTTCTAATTTTTTGATTGGCTGTTGGATGGGCAGGTTAAGGTCATTAGCATGGGAAAATACTGCTCTTTTTTCTTAAAAGTATAAGTATTTAATCTTTTTTTGCAATTTGCATTATATTTGCATCATATAGGAGAAAGTGAGGCACTGCACTGCACCGCAACAAATAGCTGTTGTTGGTGAATTTGGGACATATGGCTGGATTGTTTCCACAAATTCGATAAAATCCTTGAAATTTATAACTTAAAAATGTAAAAATCATGGTAAAATCATTGAAAGTTCAAGAAGTTTGAAATCCAAAAAGTTCGAAAAGTCTGAGTTTCTCTAGAAATGAACAGCAACAGTATTAAAGGATAAGTGCACTGTAAAATCAATAATATAAAAACACAAGCATGTGCACGGGACTCACAAGCATTACTGTTTGAGGCTCAAGCAGGAGAGTGCACGGAACTCACAGGCATTACTGTTTGAGGCTCAAGCAGGAGAAAGCAGAGGAAATCTCAGAGGGGCAGAGCTTAACATTCAGCAAACTAGTAACAATATGTAAGCAACTTCCAAGGCACAAAGCTAGGCTCTGGAGGGGCATAGGTAAAACAAAAATATGGCAACAGTATTTTTAAAGCTGCAGCTTCCAAATGAACATAACTTGATTTTACAGTGCACTTATCCTTTAAATATTGCTATTGACATATGTAATACAAATTTGACAAATAATTTTTATTCTGAAAACCTCAAATTGTATACACTTGAAAAGTATCTTCAACAAAATAATAATAGATTTCTATACATAGAAAAATAGACCCCCCCCCAAAAAAAAAAAAAAAAATCCTAGCATATTTTATCATATACTAAAGACAAAGGGCAATGAAGGTTGACTGTCAATTTCTGGCTATTTATTTTACCTACTAAGGACCCAAGAGAATTCTCTGCTCTTCTTACTAATGTACGTTGCTTTCATGAGGATTTGAGACTAGTTTCCCCAAGGAGAATTAACATTTAGTTAGAAACTCTTTAACACAAAAGATAACAATTTTAAATCAATATAAATATATACACATATATTCTTATGTAAAAATAGTATGTGATAAAACTAGTCAAAATGATTCCATTCACTTTACGGTTACCTCAAATTATTATAACAACTAAAGTTGAAAACGTTGGAGGGCATGTTTCTAGTAAAAAAAAAGTGAGGAACGGCGACCTCTGCAATATTTCCCTCATACTTGCCTGTGGAATTAACTTAATAGTCTCAAAGTAAAAAAGTGTCTCCTGGGTATAAGTAAGTATAGTCTTTTGTGATGAATATAATGTTTGCTTTATTTATTTAATTAAAATACACTACATACATGCTATCATTCACAGAGTCTGAGTCATTTTTGTTGACTATTATTTAATGATTTATTGAAAGGAGAACTATAATGCATAGAAAGTCTTTAATATGCATTATTATGGGGGGTTGTAAAGGGAGGGTGGATTGGTACCGCACTATCATTTAATATCATTTCTGTGAGGAGAAAGAAAACTGCTTGGAGTACACCTCAAGAGTTTTATTACAATCATATTCTGTTACAGTATGGCTATAAAATTTTCCCTTTTTGCCATCTTTCTGGTCTGAATTGTGGTCTTCCAGGGGTTTATGAACTGCATAACTTTATAAATGAATAACTCAATTGACATAAAAAAACTGAAAAACTTGCTAATAGTAAGTAATAATTGCCTCCATTCTGGCTGAGTAAGCTAGCCCCTCCCTCAATACAGTCCATCAAGCTTGTGACAACTGACAATTACAGCCTCCACTTCACATAAGCTTATAAAAAGCTCATTGAGCATAGAGTGGAGGCAGATACCTTTGTCAGAATGGAAGAGAATTTGTCATTAAATATCTGGTTATAAATGTGTATAATAAACTTATAAAAATAGCAGTGAGGGTTGAGGGCAGATGACTGACAAGTCACCAGGTTTTTTTTGTTTTAAGGACGTCCTTTAAGCAGGTCCTTTAAAGGTACAATCTTTTTAATCTGTAGCTTAAAAGGTTAACTTGTAGTAATCTCCATATAAGTGCTCTCTCATACCTTTCAAACAAGCCTAGGATGATGTATCTATCTCAGGGATTCTCAAATACGATGCCTCCAGATGTTTAATAATTACAACTCTCAAAATTTCTAAACTACAGACAGAAGCCAGGGAATCTGGGAGTAGTAGTTTTCAAACATCTGGAAGAACACTTTTTGAGAATCCCTGATCTATCTTCTCTGGATTTTACGTTATCGGCTTGTAAAGTTACAGTTGCTTGTTTTCCCTGTCTCTCTGGGTCTGTGACTGAAGTACACAGTCAGCTACCCTTAAAAGATTGATATTTTCTGAAGCTAGTTACAGACCTACACCCATTCTCTGTCCTTTACTCTCCATATGGACACCTTAGAGAGGCTTGAGGAGAGAGCAGTGGTACTGGTCACAGCTCAAAAACTAGCATTTTAAAGTCACTTTAAAGGTAGGAGTGTGCTATTTTTAATAAAGGTCACTTCTATGAAGACCACCCTTCCCCTTTAAGGATGGGTACACACAATATAAAATCTGATTGTGTGGTCCATATGGGCCAGAATGGCCCCCCCGTGATTTACCGCCATACCGGATTGCTCATTCAAATGATATCTTTCTTGGCTGCCTGCAAACACACCTTGCATATTTTTCGGACTGAATGATCAATACATGGAAATATAGGTCGGTTGGCCTGAAAAATTGCATGGTGTGTACCCAGCCTAAGACTGTCAATGTAGATTAGTGGCTATAGTTTGTGACTCATAACCAAAATTAATTTAAAATGATCAGTACAGTGATTCATCATGTTCATCTATGTGATTCCTAAACAAAATACAGCATTATAAACACCTGAAAATCTTAAGTAACAAGTCTAACCAGTATACCTGTTGTATTCAATCAGATCAACTGGACTTGAAGTTTAGTTCTTGATGACATTTCGCTTGTCATCCGACTGGCTTTCTCAATTCAGAATGACTTGTATAAACAACACACTGAAGCAGCAATTGGTACATCTAAAAGACCCAATACCGAAACACAAGATAAGCGACATCATATACGCAGTGCAGTGCAGTGAAGAATGCTCTGATTTGTATGTGGGGGAGACCAAACAGCAACAACATCAACGTATGACCCAGCACAGAAGAGCCAACTCCTCGGGTCAGGACTCAGCCGTGTACCTGCATCTTAAGGATAAACGATATACCTTTGAAGATTGTAATGTTAACATATTGGCAAAGGAACGTGACTGGTTCAAGAGTGTTAAGGAGGCCATTTATGTGAAAATAAAGAAACCAAGCCTAAATAGAGGTGGGGGGGTTCGACACCAACTGTCTGCCATGTACAATGCTGTTTTGACACCTTACCCTGGGCGTTCCTATAACAGCTCTTAGCCACTATGCAATCACGCCCTGAACACCTAGCTGTGATATGCTAATTGGGATTTGCCACAGATTCTTGTACAAGTCATTCTGAATTGAGAAAGCCAGAAGGATGACTAGCCAAATGTCTTCAAGAACGAAATTTCAAGTCCAGTTGATCTAATTGAATACAACAGATATACCATGACCTGGATGAATGAGAACATTTACAAGCAAGTCTAACCAGTCTAAACAAATTCTCTCATACCCATTTCACTAACTAAAGAGAAATACAAAATACTGTAGCTTACAGGAAACCTGCTCTCAGGCCCTGGTTGACTAACATCTAGCATGGTTGCGCTGTAAAATGTCAGGGGCCACACTTCGGACACAACCTTTGTTTACTCACTGCTGTTAAAAGATCACTATACTTACTGAAACAACTTTACATTTACTGAATCTACAATTTGAGACAAGTAAAATGATGGTATTCACATATTTATCTGTGCTTGCTTTGTCATTAAATTATTAATGTTTAGTGAGTACTCCTAATTCCCCCCACCATACCTTACTCACTGCCTTCTTTTAGAGTCTGCGACACTTATGTGTTTTGCACAGCCTCACCATAGACACTAATCTGCTTACACATCTCCCCCTCCGTCCCCCTGCTGTCTTTTCTCTACTGATTCTCTTAAATGTTGCAGAAAGTGTGCTGGCAGGCAGGCAAATAGGTCAAGCATGGGTTACATATTATAATTTCTGCTTCTGGAGTGATGGGTCTTTCCTTGTAAATGCTGTGATTAAAATGATGATTTCTCAGAAACGACTACTCAGATTTAAAATCTGAAAAAGTTTCAATTCCACGAATGCCAGTAAAACTTCCCACACCAGTCTGAAATTAAGGTTGGAACCACAGAACATGGCCAGGTAAAACAGTAAATAAATAAAAGCTGCAGTAATATCTATTTAGTTTATTATGCATCTGTGTAAATTTAACTTGCAAAAGTCTTCTGCATGACTGAACATTAGATTTATTGGGAAATCATATTAGCAGGGCTTTGCTACACCAAAATCACTTAACTGAATTGGTTGAACAAAGTGTTGAACTTGTACTTGAATGTAAATCATTTCAGTGTGACTTTAACCCCTTGCTGCAGCGGCTGTGCGAGTCTTGCAGAAGACAACCGTGCATCCACGGTTCTTGCTGTATCTACAGTGCTATTTTTGAAAATTCTTTTTAGAGTTTAGAGTAAAGATACCCTTTAAGAGCTAAAAAGAATATTGTTTTAGTCAGCAGTTTTTCGCTACAAATGAAAATGTATTTTAACATAAGCATTTCTTTCTTCTTTGTGTCAATAAATCAATTTAAATGGACTACTTTTTAAAAAGGCTTTGTGTAAGAATCATTAAATCAAACCTAACATGGGACGGTAGGAGTATACTCGACCCTGTCTCACCTCTAAAATAATAATATAAGCCAATTTCTTTAATCTTCCTTAAAAGACTAGTCTGTGAATTCTTTAGTAGATTTTTTCTAAAAGTGTGCAAATAAACGTTACAGGGATGATTTAAATGTGTGTATGGAAATTACCAATATTGGATGGCGTATTATAAATCTGCTCAGAGGCTTGCAGCATATTTCATTTGCTTGAATTTAACTATATGGTTTGTAACTAAGATCATTTGAAGCCTAGTAACTATATTTTATGTTATATTTAAAGAGCTAAAAAAAACCTATAATTTTAAAACAGAACACCTAAAATTCCACATGCAAAAATAAAACCAATTCAATCTGCAATATACATCATGTCCACTTTAACACAAACCTTGGCGCCATTTGCATACTAAAAATCAAATCATCATTTCAATAAAATGCAAATGAACCTTGCAGTATGCGATACATATGTAAAAGTTGAAGGTGCAACCCTGATATTGACTTTGAAGTTTTCCATGTGATGTTTTTCAAGTTGTTAATCCTTTATCTTTACAAGTTTACCTTATATCAACATAACTGGCATGTATAATTATACTTATTATTTCTTATGCTTACAAAACTGTTGAGTTTCGTTTTTGAATTTTCGAAATTTTCGCAAATTCAAAAGTTCGAAAATTCGAGTTTCAATTTTTGAAAATTGTCTACTTTGATTTTTGATTTTCGAAAATCGTCTACTTTTGATTTTTGAAAATTGCCTACTTTTGATTTTCAATCTTCGAAAATCATCTACTTTTGCTAAAAATCGAAAATTCAAAAAATTCGGGTTCGATTTTTTAGCAAAAGTAGATGATTTTCGAAAATCAAAAGTTGACGATTTTTGAAAATCGAAAGTAGACGATTATCGGAAATTGAAAGTAGAAGATTTTCAAAAATCGAAAGTAGAGGTTTTCGAAAAATAAAAAATCAAAAGTAGACGATTTTCAAAAATTGAAACTCGAATTTTCGAACTTTCGAATTTCCGAAAATTTTAAAAAATCCGAGTTCCGTGAATTGGGAGTTCCGAAACCCTCAAATTCGATTTGAAACTGAGTTCTATTTGAAACCACATTACATCTCTAATGAAGAAACCCGTGGATAACTTCAAGAGTATGTATATTAAGTATCATACGGTTGCTATGTACTTTGCACCAGGTACATCATTTCTAGGCAAAAATTTTTATTTCTAAGACCCAGAGTCATATTAAGTATTGCTAATCCAGACTATGTGTACTCGGGTAACCTCTAGAGTTGTCATGGATCAATTATTTAAAATGACTGGAAAATGTGATGCTAGTCTCCCTATCTAAAACTAACAAAATAAGATGTAATCAAATGAAGCCAAGTATATTATTCTTCTGACTTATAGTTTAATGTGGTCTAGACACAGTCTGGCTTAGGTTATATAAAGGAACTGCATTCTCTAGAGTAAAATTACGTGACAGAGAGGGGGGTTCAATTCCACGAATGCCAGTAAAACTTCCCACACCAGTCTGAAATTTAAGGTGGAACCACAGACATGCATGTAAACAGTAAATAAATAAAAGCTGCAGTATATCTATTTAGTTATTATGCATCTGTGTAAATTTAACTTGCAAAAGTCTTCTGCATGACTGATATACATTAGATTTATTGGGAAATCATATTAGCAGGGCTTTGCTACACCAAAATCACTTAACTGAATTGGTTAGAACAGAAGTCTTGTACTTGTATGTAAAATCATTTCAGTGTGACTTTAACCCCTTGCTTGCAGCGGCTGTGCGAGTCTTGCAGAAGACAACCGTGCATCCACCACTATGTTATTCACCATAGCAGTGTGACTCAAATTCCATCTAATACTGGGCGTTATATACTTACATAAGGGTATGCTTGTGAAGGTTCTCATTCATCCAGGTCATGGTATATCTGTTGTATTCAATTAGATCAACTGGACTTGAAGTTTAGTTCTTGAAGACGTTTCGCTAGTCATCCGACTGGCTTTCTCAATTCAGAATGACTTTTACAAGAATCTGTGGCAATTATGTACCCTGGAAAATCCCAATTAGCATATCACATGTGGTACATAATTGCCACAGATTCTTGTACAAGTCATTCTGAATTGAGAAAGCCAGTCGGATGACTAGCATTCTCTAGCATGTCTTCAAGAACTACATTTCAAGTCCAGTTGATCTAATTGAATACAACAGATTTACATAAGGGTAATTACAGAAATCATTTATCCGATTCGCACAGCCACGGTGATCTCCATAACAGAGATATACCCAGAGCAGCTGTGGCTCTGGGTAAATCTTCTCAAATGTGTTTACATGCAGCCAGAAAGTTAATTTGAATATTATATATATATATATATTATATATAATTATATATTAGACTCTAGGCAGTTACATGTTTATACATGTTCAGAGAGGACCCATCTGATTTATGTAATTTTGGATTCTCTCTCTGAACACATATTCACCTGGGTTTTTATATCCTTTAGATCAACTAGAAATGTCACTGTTGTCTTCACAAAACAAATATTTTAAATACATATTTGACAATTTTTTATTGCTTTACTTATATTTTTAACCATTGTGGGAGGTTATAGGCTATCTAGTAGATCACTACACACCCTGTTCATAGATATAGTTTATCACTGTCGAGGAAGCCTTCTTGCATGTTAGGAGTAAGAAAGCTGTGGGGAGCCCAACTGATTTTATTAAACATGTGGAATTACTTAGAGAGAGAGAGGGTGCAATGTTTCTTCCTATTGTTATTAGCTGTGTGCACTGATGTAATTATCTGTGTAGAAAATAAAATGTTGTGCGCTACATTGTGTCCTAGTTCACAAATAAAGTTATTCAGTGCAAACAAAGTATAGAAACAGTGCAGAAACAACAGTGCACATTGATTAAAAACACAGAACTCAGATAGAATTCTTTCTATATTCACCACCCAAATTTTGTGTGTTCACTATTTCAAACTGTGTAAGCAGACCTGCTAATCTCAATATGCACTTGCATAAACGCATAGCTTAGATAGACACTGGGAGGTGGTTGTCGTCTGTCACTAGAAAATCTACAAATAAAAAAAACTACAATAACACAGGGGCTAATATAATATGTCCTCATAAGCAGAGAACCACTAGCATAAAAGCACAGAAATGAGCCTTGTGTTGGTAAATGTAAACTTTATGCTGACTGTGCAAATATGTAAGAAACAATAGGCAGACACAGTAAGATATTTGAAAGATGCAGATCCTGTCAATTTTTAAAGATCAGGGAACACATGTGCTTCCCACAACTGCTGCAAACTCCCCTATAGGGACTCTACTGCAGCCAAGGGAATTTTAGGTATTTACCGAAATGACTAGGCCATCGGGAACGATCAGCAGCTGTGCACTCGTATCGGATGGAACCAGGGCTTTATCGTTGTGTGTGCACCTAGCTTTAATCTTATTTACAGAATTACAGTAGGCATTATTAGCCTGTGGAGTACATTGAAGGTACACATACATAATAATATAATAGGTAAATCCCGTGGGGGAACAAAGGGATTTAGCCATTATTGTCTGTGTGTAGAGGCAGAAACCGACCAACCGCAGTGTCACCATTACGGCCGGTCTGAAAAGACGGAAATATCCGTCGGTATCCGTTTCCTTAGTTAAATAAAAGTAAAGATAGACGATCATTCTGTGTATGGCTACATGGGTCCCCATGTGCGGTTCCCACCACATGTGTTCCGCAGATACCAATGTGATCTTGTCAGCACACATGCTGTGGGAATCGCATGTGTATGGCAACCGTAAACCATAAACAGCAAAATATCTGGAATTGCCGCTATCGTAATTGATGCAGGTTTCCAGCCAGCCTAAGAAGAATAGCATGTTACATTTTGCAAGAAGCTAAAAACTGTATATCTGCTAGCAATGACATTTACAATGTGGGTTTTAATAACTGCAGTGCTAGCTATAAAATAAAATTAAATTTGTAGTTTATATCAGCTGAATACTCAGCAACCAGGGTTTGCATTCAGCAGGAAAACTGCAGATATGTCCATGGGTATAAATAATGCAAAGGTTTCATATAAACATCATAAAATGTTTTCATGGACATCAAACTTCTTGGTTGTATCTCTTTTATACAACAAAGAGTCACCAATCAGGAAAAAACACTACTGTAACACAATTCTATGTATGGTGGAAATACTGTCATACAGTGTTTACTGTGATGGTAAATTGTACATAACACAGTACTTTGCAATAGAAATTTTCTGTCGAGTATTTTTTAATGTAAATATAGAGGGGGCGATGTAATACAAAAATGAGTTAAACGCACGCTTCCTGTGTAATAGCATGTTAGCATGGTTTTAACTTATACTTTGCATAGTGTAGTGTTTTGTGTTAACACACAAGAACCTGATGCAAAATGCAGAATGTTCATTTTTTACCTACTTTTTAGCGCAAAAGCAAACATTTTTTAAATGCTGGCATTAGACTGTATCTCCTAACCTTGTGGGCTCCCATGATGCAGTAAATCACACAAGTGATAACTGCAGTGTGTGAAACCAGGAAGGAAGAGGAGTGTGGAAGGTATTGCTTGCTAGTAGGTGTCAAAGGAAATCTTTCTGAATTTAAAGGGATGTCTACCCTGAAAATGAACTTTTAGGATCAGGTAGGTAAACCCCCCTCCCCCCCCCCACACACACCACCCTTAACCGCCAATATATTTCTTCAAAAAAGTTTAGATCACTACTTACAGCCCTTACATTCCTAGGCCCCATATAATATCATATTATCTGCACACTGGCATACTTTATAAACAAATGGGTTTAGTATACATTACTGTGATCACATGAAAGAAAAGCCTTCCAACCACGTCAAGGTAACCCCAGTCTGGAAGGTCCTAACTTCTAACCTTTTTTACTTCAATTACCATTAGCAAACTTTTGCATTTCTCATAGTTGTGCACTGGATCCATATAACAGGCTTTCTCACCCCCCCCCCGCCCTTTGGCTTTTTAAAATGAGGGAAGAGGCCATCTATCCAGTGCTTTATATTAAAGGCATAGGACCTCCCATAAAAGGGGCGTGTTGGAGGTGCTATAACCACATGGAAGCTTGACCTGGCTTCCCAATAAATACATACAATACAAGGATTGTGGGAGCACTCCAATTAGGCTAATTTACAAATACATTTAGCGGAAGTGCTACTGATATACTTGATAATTACTGCAAATCCTTAAAAGTGCATATTTTAAAGTGTTAACAACAAGAAAACAAAGACATCATGGCACTCTCATATTGCTACCCATAAATGGCTTTATTTGGTAGAAATCTGATCAACTATTTAAAGTAGCCCTAGTCCTAGCTAAATAAAGTGATTCAGTGTAAACAAGTGACAGTGTAGTAAATGTGCAGAAAAAATGGTGTGATTTTATCCATCTGCTCCCTTAAGCTTCCAGATCAGCCTAAACCTGAGTATAAACCAAGAGTAGACTATTAGGATGATTTTTAAGGTAAAATTTCTCAGTTTATACTCGGTATATATGGCACAGTTGTTTCATCTCTCATCTAAGAAGCATTTGAAGGGTATCTTTACTCGATTTTCAAAAATTCTACCTTTGGGTACAGCAAGATCTTACTGCTCCAAACCTTTTTTCGGATTTTAAATCTGAGCTGTAGATCCTGAGAAATCATAATTTTCTCAGGAAACTCCAGGAACAGAAATTATTCTATGTGACCCAAACCTGACCTCATTGCCTGCCTGCCTGCCAGCACACTTTCTGTAACAATTAGAGAATCAACTGAGAAAAGAAGATAGAGGGGAGGAAGGGGGAGCTGTTTAAGCAGAGCAGTGTCCATGGTGAAGCTGTGCAAAAATTCTAAGTGTTGCAGACACTACAAGAAGGCTGTGAGTAAGAGGGTGGGGGGGAATAAGGAGCAATCACACCAAACATTAATAATTTAATGATAAAGCAAGGACAGATAAATATGTGAGTACCCCATTTTACATCTCTCAAACTGTAGTTTCAGAAAATGTAAAGTTGTTTCAGTGAGTATTGTGACCCTTTAATGGACAATATTCATTGAGTCTGACTGGTGCTAGTGTCTTAAGGTATTAATCCAGAACACCTCTCTCCTGGAGAGTGTCAGGGCTCTATCCCCACCTCTTCTGGTGATTGGTACATGTTCTATTCCCATAAACTTGAGATCTGATACTTGATCTCAAGTTTAAAATGTTTAGCCACTGGTTTTGTTTTTTATCTCTATGTGCAGTCTGTACATCCGATCTATGGCTGTCCATCCTTATTCTTAAGGTTAACTGTGTTCCTACAACAATTAGGTTCCAGGGCACATGGTTACATATATCCACATGCATAATGGTACATGCTATGTGTTGTTTTATCTATATAATCTTTACATCTTCGGAGAAAGTGGGAATCTCCTGTTACACATGAACTCACATGACTTGCATTTTAAAACACAGATTGCTCAGTCCTTTCATCCAGGTGGTGTTTTTTTATATGAATGAATAGAGTCTGCTTTAACCAATCTGTCTGTTTTTTCCCTATCTTAAAGTGATTGTCGCTCCTTCAGTAAGTTTATTCAAGCCTCTCATCTGCTTGTAATTTTCTCTAGTTTTCTATCAAACTGTGTTTCCATATTCCTATTGTTATATGTTGTAATGCGTAAAAAAGTTTTTTTTGTTTTCCCATTTCTCTCTTGCTTTGGAATAGCTCTAATGCTTTATCTAGAATTGTAGGGAATTTAGTGTACACTTGTTTTATTTGGAATTCTTTGTGTAGTTTGTTTGAATTATTCTGTATCACTCTACAAAATTGGGCTATGGGTTGTGATTTTTTTATGTAGGTGGGTAGTGGCTGTGTTGTAACAATCTATTTCTGGTAATGTCCTTATTCAACAGGGTGTATCCAATTGCATGTTTTTGCAACTTACAAAATGTCCAGGAATTCTATTTTTCCGGGGCTACAGTCGTATGCAATCTTATCAGCCCTCAAGTTTATTCAGTTCTTCAACCATCAGATCGAGGTTACTTTTTTTGGGCCATGTCATATCAAGAAAACATCATCTAGAAATCTGTAATAATGTAAAATCATTTCAGTGTGACTTTAACCCCTTGCTTGCAGCGGCTGTGCGAGTCTTGCAGAAGACAACCGTGCATCCCCACTCATTTTATTCACCAGTCAGTGTGATCAAATTCCATCTAATACTGGGCGTTATATACTTACATAAGGGTATGCTTGTGAAGGTTCTCATTCACCAGGTCATGGTATATCTGTTGTATTCAATTAGATCAACTGGACTTGAAGTTTAGTTCTTGAACGTTTCGCTAGTCATCATCAAAAGTCTTCTGCAACTGATATACATTAGATTTATTGGGAATCATATTAGCAGGGCTTTGCTACACCAAAATCACTTAACTGAATTGGTTAGAACAGAAGTGTTGAACTTGTACTTGAATGTAAAATCATTTCAGTGTGACTTTAACACCATGGGCACGGCTTGTGCGAGTCTTGCAGAAGACAACCGTGCATCCACGGTTCTTGCTGTATCTACAGGTGCTATTTTTGAAAATTCTTTTTAGAGTTTAGAGTAAAGATACCCTTTAAGTGAGCTAAAAAGAATATTGTTTTAGTCAGCAGTTTATTCGCTACAAATGAAAATGTATTTTAACATAAGCATTTCTTTCTTCTTTGTGTCAATAAATCAATTTAAATAGGACTACTTTTTAAAAAGGCTTTGTGTAAGAATCATTAAATCAAACCTAACATGGGACGGTAAGGAGTATACTCGACCCTGTCTCACCTCTAAAATAATAATAATAAGCCAATTTCTTTAATCTTCCTTTAAAAGACTAGTCTGTGAATTCTTTAGTAGATTATTTTCTAAAAGTGTGCAAATAAACGTTACAGGGATGATTTAAATGGTGTAGTGGAAATTACCAATATTGGATGGCGTATTATAAATCTGCTCAGAGGCTTGCAGCATATTTCATTTGCTTGAATTTAACTATATGGTTTGTAACTAAGATCATTTGAAGCCTAGTAACTATATTTTATGTTATATTTAAAGAGCTAAAAAAAACCTATAATTTTAAAACAGAACACCTAATAATTCCACATGCAAAAATAGAAACCAATTCAATCTGCAATATACATCATGTAGCCACTTTAACACAAACCTTGGCGCCATTTGCATACTAAAAATCAAATCATCATTTCAATAAAATGCAAATGAACCTTGCAGTATGCAGATACATATGTAAAAGTTGAAGGTGACAACCCTGATATTGACTTGTGAAGTTTTCCATGTGATGTTTTTCAAGTTGTTAATCCTTTATCTTTACAAGTTTACCTTATATCAACATAACTGGCATGTATAATTATACTTATTATTTCTTATGCTTACAAAACTGTTGAGTTTCGTTTTTGAATTTTCGAAATTTTCGCAAATTCAAAAGTTCGAAAATTCGAGTTTCAATTTTTGAAAATTGTCTACTTTTGATTTTTGATTTTCGAAAATCGTCTACTTTTGATTTTTGAAAATTGCCTACTTTTGATTTTCAATCTTCGAAAATCATCTACTTTTGCTAAAAATCGAAAATTCAAAAAATTCGGGTTCGATTTTTTAGCAAAAGTAGATGATTTTCGAAAATCAAAAGTTGACGATTTTTGAAAATCGAAAGTAGACGATTATCGGAAATTGAAAGTAGAAGATTTTCAAAAATCGAAAGTAGATGGTTTTCGAAAAATCAAAAATCAAAAGTAGACGATTTTCAAAAATTGAAACTCGAATTTTCGAACTTTCGAATTTCCGAAAATTTTAAAAAATCCGAGTTCCGTGAAATTGGGAGTTCCGAAACCCTCAAATTCGATTTGAAACTGAGTTCTATTTGAAACCACATTACATCTCTAATGAAGAAACCCGTGGATAACTTCAAGAGTATGTATATTAAGTATCATACGGTTGCTATGTACTTTGCACCAGGTACATCATTTCTAGGCAAAACATTTTTATTTCTAAGACCCAGAGTCATATTAAGTATTGCTAATCCAGACTATGTGTACTCGGGTAACCTCTAGAGTTGTCATGGATCAATTATTTAAAATGACTGGAAAATGTGATGCTAGTCTCCCTATCTAAAACTAACAAAATAAAGATGTAATCAAATGAAGCCAAGTATATTATTCTTCTGACTTAATAGTTTAATGTGGTCTAGACACAGTCTGGCTTAGGTTATATAAAGGAAACTGCATTCTCTAGAGTAAAATTACGTGACAGAGAGGGGGGTTCAATTCCACGAATGCCAGTAAAACTTCCCACACCAGTCTGAAATTTAAGGTGGAACCACAGACATGCATGTAAACAGTAAATAAATAAAAGCTGCAGTAATATCTATTTAGTTATTATGCATCTGTGTAAATTTAACTTGCAAAAGTCTTCTGCATGACTGATATACATTAGATTTATTGGGAAATCTTTTTGACAAAAATGTCTACTTTTGATTTTTGATTTTCGAAAATCGTCTACTTTTGATTTTTGAAAATGCTACTTTTGATTTTCAATCTTCGAAAATCATCTACTTTTGCTAAAAAATCGAATTCAAAAAATTCGGGTTCGATTTTTAGCAACTAAGTAGATGATTTTCGAAAATCTCAAAAGTTCGACGATTTTTGAAAATCGAAAGTAGACGATATCGGAAATTGAAATTAGGAAGATTTTCAAAAATCGAAAGAGGCGATTTTCGGAAAATTAGATTTTCGAAATTGAAAATCAAAAAAGTAGGCAATTTGCAAAAATCGAAAGTAGACGATTTCGAAAAAGCGAAAATCAAAAGTAGACCGATTTTCAAAAAAATTGAAACTCGAATTTTCGAACTTTGAAATTTTCGAAAATTTTAAAAAATCCGAGTCCGTGTGAAATTGGGGGAGAGTAGTCCAAACCCTCAAATTCGTTTGAAACTTGAGTTCTATTGAAACCACATTACATCTCTAATGAAGAAAACACGTGGCTAACTTTCAAGAGTATTGTATATTAAGTATCATTACGGTTGCTATGTATTTGCACCAACGGTACATCATTCTAGGCCAACCCAAAAAACCTTTTTATTTCTAAGACCCAGAGTCCTATAAGATTGCTAATCCAGACTATGTGTACTCGTGGTAACCTCTAGGAGTTGTCAGGGATCAAATATTAAAATTGACTGGAAATGTTGATGCTAGTCTCCCTATCTAAAATAACAAATAAAGAGTAATTTTTTTTTTAATGAAGCCAAAGTATATTATCTTTGACTAATAGTTTAATGTGGTCTAGAACAAGTATGGCTTAGGTTTATATAAAGAGAAACTTGCATTCTATAGAGTAAAATACGTGACAGAGAGGGGGGGGTTCAATTTCAACGAATGCCAGTTAAAATTCCAAACACCAGTCTGAAATAGCGTGGAACCACAGACATGCATGTAAACAGTTTAAATAAATAAAAAGCGCAGTTAATATTCATTGAGTATTATGATCTGTGTAAATTTAACTTGCAAAAGTCTTCTGCCTGACGCTATACATTAGATTTATTGGGAAATCATATTAGCAGGGCTTTGCTACACCAAACCAAATCACTTAACTGAATTGGTTAGACAGAAGTCTTGTACTTGTATGTAAAATCATTTCATGTGACTTTAACCCCTTGCTTGCAGCGCTGTGCGAGTCTTGCAAAGACAACCGTGCATCCACCACTAGTTTATCACCATTGGCAGTGTGACTCAAATTCCATCTAATACTGGGCGTTATATACTTACATAAGGGTATGCTTGTGAAGGTTCTCATTCATCCAGGTCATGGTATATCTGTTGTATTCAATATCAACTGGACTTGAAGTTTAGTTCTTGAAGACGTTTCGCTAGTCATCCGACTGGCTTTCTCAATTCAGAATGACTTTTACAAGAATCTGTGGCAATTATGTACCCTGGAAAATCCCAATTAGCATATCACATGTGGTACATAATTGCCACAGATTCTTGTACAAGTCATTCTGAATTAGAAAGCCAGTCGGATGACTGCATTCTCTAGCATGTCTTCAAGAACTACATTTCAAGTCAAGTTGATCTAATTGAATACAACAGATTTACATAAGGGTAAATTACAGAAATCATTTATCCAGATTCGCACAGCCACAGGTGAATCTCCATAACAGAGATATACCCAGAGCAGCTGTGGCTCTGGGTAAATCTTCTCAAATGTGTTTACATGCAGCCAGAAAGTTAATTTGAATATATATATATATATATATATATATATATATATATATATATATATATATATATATATTAGACTCTAGGCAGTTACATGTTTAACATGTTCAGAGAGGACCCATCTGATTTTGTAATTTGGATTCTCTCTCTGAACACATATTCACCTGGGTTTTTATATCCTTTAGATCAACTAAAATGTCACTGTTTGCTTCACAAAAACAATATTTTAATACATATTTGACAATTTTTTATTGCTTTACTTATATTTTTAACCATTGTGGGGAGGTTTAGGCTTATCTAGTAGATCACTACTACCACATGTTCATAGATATGTTTATCACTAGTCGAGAAGCCTTCTTGCATGTTAGGAGTAGAAAGCTGTGGGGGCCCAACTGATTTTTATTAAACATGTGGAATTACATTTAGAGAGAGAGAGGGTGCAATGTTTCTTCCTATTGTTATTAGCTGTGTGCACTGATGTATATTATCTGTGTAGAAATAAAATGTTGTGCGCTACATTGTGTCCTAGTTCACAAATAAAGTTATTCAGTGCAAACAAAGTGATAGAAACAGTGCAGAAACAACAGTGCACATTGATTAAAACACAGAACTCAGATATAAATTCTTTCTATATTCACCCAGAATTTTGTGTGTTCACTATTTCAAACTGTGTAAGCAGACCTGCTAAGATATCTAATATGCACTTGCATAAACGCATAGCTTAGATAGAACACTGGGAGGTGGTTGTCTGTCTGTCACTAGAAAATCTACAAATAAAAAAAACTACAATAACACAGGGGCTAATATATAATATGTCCTCATAAGCAGAGAACCACTAGCATAGAAAGCACAGAAATGAGCCTGTGTTGGTAAATGTAAACTTTATGCTGACTGTGCAAATATGTAAGAACAATAGGCAGACACACAGTAAAGATATTTGAAAGATGCAGATCCTGTCAATTTTTAAAGATCAGGCACATGTGCTTCCCACAACTCTGCAAACTCCCCTATAGGGACTCTACTGCAGCCAGGGAAATTTTAGGTATTTACCGAAATGACTAGGCCATCGGGAACGATCAGCAGCTGTGCACTCGTATCGGATGGAACCAGGGCTTTATCGTTAGTGTGTGCACCTAGCTTTAATCTTATTTACAGAATTCAGTAGGCATTATATAGCCTGTGGAGATACATTGGGTACACATACATATAATGATAATAGGTAAATCCCGTGGGGAACAAAGGGATTTACCATTATTGTCTGTGTGTAGAGGCAGAAACCGACCAACCGCAGTGTCACCATTACGGCCGGTCTGAAAAGACGGAAAATATCCGGTCGGTATCCGTTTCCTTAGTTAAATTAAAGTAAAGATAGACGATCATTCTGTGTATGGCTACATGGGTCCCCATGTGCGGTTCCCACCACATGTGTTCCGGCAGATACCAATGTGATCTGTCAGCACACATGCTGTGGGAATCGCATGTGTATGGCAACCGTAAACCATAAACAGCAAAATATCTGGAATTGCCGCTATCGTAATTGATGCAGGTTTCCAGCCGCCTAAGAAGAATAGCATGTTACATTTTGCAAGAAGCTAAAAACTGTATATCTGCTAGCAATGACATTTACAATGTGGGTTTTAATAACTGCAGTGCTAGCTATAAAAATAAGAAATAAATTTGTAGTTTTAGATCAGCTGAATACTCAGCAACCAGGGTTTGCATTCAGCAGGAAAACTGCAGATATGTCCATGGGTATAATATATGCAAAGGTTTCATAAACATCATAAAATGTTTTCATGGACATCAAACTTCTTGGTTGTATCTCTTTTAACAACAAAGAGTCACCAATCAGGAAAAAACACTACTGTAACACAATTCTATGTATGGTGGAAATACTGTCATACATGTTTTACTGTGATGGTAAATTGTACATAACACAGTACTTTGCAATAGAAATTTTCTGTCGAGTATTTTTTAATGTAAAATATAGAGGGGGGCGATGTAATACAAAAAGAGTTAAACGCACGCTTCCTGTGTAATAGCATGTTAGCATGGGTTTAACTTATACTTTGCATAGTGTATGTTTTTGTGTTAACAGCACAAGACACCTGATGCAAAATGCAGAATGTTCTTTTTTTACCTACTTTTTAGCGCAAAAGCAAACATTTTTTAAATGCTGGCATTAGACTGTATCTCCTAACCTTGTGGGCTCCCATGATGCAGTAAATCACACAAGTGATAACTGCAGTGTGTGAAACCAGGAAGGAAGAGGAGTGTGGAAGGTATTGCTTGCTAGTAGGTGTCAAAGGAAATCTTTCTGAATTTAAAGGGTATGTCTACCCTGAAAATGAACTTTTAGGATCAGGTAGGTAAACCCCCCTCCCCCCCCCCCACACACACCCTTAACCGCCAATATATTTCTTCAAAAAAGTTTAGATCACTACTTACAGCCCTTACATTCCTAGCCCCATATAATATCATATTATCTGCACCTGGCATACTTTATAAACAAATGGGTTTTAGTATACATTACTGTGATCACATGAAAAAAAGCCTTCCAACCACGTCAAGGTAACCCCAGTCTGGAAGGTCCTAACTTCTAACCTTTTTTACTTCAATTACCATTAGCAAACTTTTGCATTTCTCATAGTTGTGCACTGGATCCATATAACAGGCTTTCTCACCCCCCCCCCGCCCTTTGTTTGCTTTTTAAAATGAGGGAAGAGGCCATCTATCCAGTGCTTTATATTAAAGGCATAGGACCTCCCATAAAAGGGGCGTGTTGGAGGTGCTATAACCACATGGAAGCTTGACCTGGCTTCCCAATAAATACATACAATACAAGGATTGTGGGAGCACTCCAATTAGGCTAATTTACAAATACATTTAGCGGAAGTGCTACTGATATACTTGAATAATTACTGCAAATCCTTAAAAGTGCATATTTTAAAGTGTTACAAACAAGAAACAAAAGACATCATGGCACTCTCATATTGCTATCCTAAAATGGCTTTATTTGGTAGAAATCTGATCAACTATTTAAAGTAGCCCTAGTCCAGCATAAATAAAGTGATTCAGTGTAACAAAGTGACAGTGTAGTAAATGTGCAGAAAAAATGGTGTGATTTTATCCATCTGCTCCCTTAAGCTTCCAGATCACCCTAAACCTGAGTATAAACCAAGAGTAGACTATTAGGATGATTTTTAAGGTAAAATTTCTCAGTTTATACTCGGGTATATATGGCACAGTTGTTCATCTCTCATCTAAGAAGCATTTGAAGGGTATCTTTACTCGGATTTTCAAAAATTCTACCTTTGGGTACAGCAAGATCTTACTGCTCCAAACCTTTTTTCGGATTTTAAATCTGAGCTGTAGATCCTGAGAAATCATAATTTTCTCAGGAACTCCAGGAACAGAAATTATTCTATGTGACCCAAACCTGACCTCATTGCCTGCCTGCCTGCCAGCACACTTTCTGTAACAATTAAGAGAATCAACTGAGAAAAGAAGATAGAGGGGAGGAAGGGGGAGCTGTTTAAGCAGAGCAGTGTCCATGGTGAAGCTGTGCAAAAATTCTAAGTGTTGCACACTACAAGAAGGCTGTGAGTAAGGGAGGGTGGGGGGGAATAAGGAGCAACACCAAACATTAATAATTTAATGATAAAGCAAGGACAGATAAATATGTGAGTACCACCATTTTACATCTCTCAAACTGTAGTTTCAGAAAATGTAAAGTTGTTTCAGTGAGTATTGTGACCCTTTAATGGACAATATTCATTGAGTCTGACTGGTGCTAGTGTCTTAAGGTATTTAATCCAGAACACCTCTCTCCTGGAGAGTGTCAGGGCTCTATCCCCACCTCTTCTGGTGATTGGTACATGTTCTATTCCCATAAACTTGAGATCTGATACTTGATCTCAAGTTTAAAATGTTTAGCCCCTGGTTTTGTTTTTTATCTCTATGTGCAGTCTGTACATCCGATCTATGGCTGTCCATCCTTATTCTTAAGGTTAACTGTGTTCCTACAACAATTAGGTTCCAAGGGCACATGGTTACATATATCACATGCATAATGACATGCTATGTGTTGTTTTATCTATATAATCTTTACATCTTCGGATGAAAGTGGGAATCTCCTGTTAACATGAACTCACATGACTTGACTTGCATTTTAAAACACAGATTGCTCAGTCCTTTCATCCAGGTGGTGTTTTTTTTTATATGAATGAATAGAGTCTGCTTTAACCAATCTGTCGTTTTTTTCCCTATCTTAAAGGTGATTGTCAGCTCCTTCAGTAATGTTATTCAAGCCTCTCATCTGCTTGTAATTTTCTTCTAGTTTTCTATCAAACTGTGTTTCCATATTCCTATTGTTATATGTTGTAATGCGAAAAAAGTTTTTTTTTGTTTTCCCATTTCTCTCTTTGCTTTGGAATAGCTCTAATGCTTTATCTAGAATTGTAGGGAATTTAGTGTACACTTGTTTTATTTGGAATTCTTTTGTAGTTTGTTTGAATTATTCTGTATCACTCTACAAATTGGGCTATGGGTTGTGATTTTTTTATGTAGGTGGGTAGTGGCTGTTTGTAGTGTACAATCTATTTCTGGTAATGTCCTTATTCAACAGGGTGTATTCCAATTGCATGTTTTTGCAACTTACGAAAATGTCCAGGAATTCTATTTTTCCGGGGCTACAGTCGTATGCAAATCTTATCATGCCCTCAAGTTTATTCAGTTCTTCAACCATCAGATCGAGGTTACTTTTTTTGGCCATGTCATATCAAGAACACATCTAGAAATCTGTAATAGAGAATAAAATTTTCCATATATTTACTCAAGATATGTTTCTTTTCATATTGCTAGATATACAGATTAGCATACGCTGGGGCAATGCCCATCCCAAAATGTTGTGGGAATAATAGATAAAAGTTCATATAATAAATCTTTGTAAGCTGGTGATCCACGACATCAATTTTGATAATTTCCTTAATTGTCATTATTCCTTCATGATGTGGGATATGGTATATAAACTTGCCACATCCATTGCTACCAACCATATTTCCTTCCCCTGTGGTAGTACAGTTTTTTTCCTTAGAAAGTGCATAGAAATGTCTCTGTTTTCTGTAAGATTTTTTTTATACGTTTTGTTTGCATTTTAAGTTTTTGAAAGATTCAGTGTGATGTACTAAGGTAAGTATAATACCTCAGTATGTTTTGCTGTGTGGATACAGTCAATATAAAAATAATAAATTGCAGGTTTTGCTTAATAAAAAACAAGGTAAATCCAATCTGAACATATTTATCCCTTATAAATTACCATCTATACAAAGAAGTAAAAGCATTTAGTGAAAAAAAATTGTACAGCACTCACAAATTTGGAATTTTTGCCAACTTCTCTTTGCAAAAAGTTTGAATCCCATTGTTATCTCTACCATACAAAGCTCTCTTTAGGTCACCTTACAGATTTTCAACCGGATTAAGATCTGGACTCTGGCTGAACTAATCTAAAATATTGACCCTCTGTAGTTGAAGCTATTGATTTGTTAATTTAGATATAATGCTGTAGGTTATTGTTATGTTGAAAGGAGAAGTTCATCTTCAGCTTCCTAGCAGATGCTTAAAGGTTTTGTGACAAATAGTCGTATACACAGGGCTATTTATGATTTTAATCACGTTGACCAAAGTACCAGTTCTATACCCGCTCCCAATATTTTTCTTCCGGTGCAGATAAAACACTTGATTCGACTGATGTTTAGAGGTTTTTTGACTACTTAACTTCAACACCATTAACACTGTGAAAGCTAATAAAACAAAATTGTATTAATCTTATAAACAACACATTTTAGAAAATGTTTCATTCTTAAACCCTTGATAAAATGTATACCTTTAAGGGGAACTGTGGTCTCCATATAGGGAGGGTAAATATTTTAGATTAGTCCAGTCAGAACCCAATCTTAATCTGATTGAAAATCTGTGAGTTGACCTAAAGAGATTTTTGTACAGGAGAAGCTAATAGAATTCAGATATTTTTACATGTTATGACTCCATTACATATTTATGTGGGGCTTTGGGCTTTAAGGGGGGGATTTATATGGGTATCTATACAGTTTTTATAGATATAATTCCTGTAATAATTATATGAACTTTGTATTACTGACTGTACAAATCATCATAATATATTTGCACAACAACACCAATATTATTCTATATGCTTGCCCTCTTTAAGGCATATGACACAATTACCAGAGATTTACATATAGCTAGTGAACTTTTAATTAGTGCAATGGGGGTTTATATGGATGTTTGGATTGTCTTTAATAAAATTACTGTGTATACTGTGATATTCAAAATCACCTATCCGTATTTTCTAATCCCAAGAAAGCACTTTTAACTCCTTTTACTATTCAGGTGTGGAGTTTGGGAAAGATAAGTAAATTGGCCTTTAATGCAGAATTAAAATACCCATTTAATTTATTTGTTTGAGCTGAACAGGCACTGTAGAATAGCTTGTGGCAGCTGCCCAAGTGGCTTTTGTGGTACCTGCACAACCGCGACAATAAGGGTTGTATGTAAAATCATTTCAGTGTGACTTTAACCCCTTGCTTGCAGCAGCTGTGCGAGTCTTGCAGAAGACAACCGTGCATCCACCACTAGTTATTCACCATTGGCAGTGTGACTCAAATTCCATCTAATACTGGGCGTTATATACTTAGACTACTAAGGGTTGCTTGTGAAGGTTCTCATTCATCCAGGTCATGGTATATCTGTTGTATCAATTAGATCAACTGGACTTGAAGTTTAGTTCTTGAAGACGTTCGCTAGTCATCCGACTGCTTTCTCATTCAGAATGACTTTTACAAGAATCTGTGGCAATTATGTACCCTGGAAAATCCCAATTAGCATATCACATGTGGTACATAATTGCCACAGATTCTTGTACAAGTCATTCTGAATTGAGAAAGCCAGTCGGATGACTAGCATTCTCTAGCATGTCTTCAGAACTACATTTCAAGTCCAGTTGATCAATTGAATACAACAGATTTACATAAGGGTAAATTACAGAAATCATTTATCCAGATTCGCACAGCCACAGTGAATCTCCATACACAGAATATCCCAGAGCAGCTGTGGCTCTGGTAAATCTTCTCAAATGTGTTTACATGCAGCCAGAAAGTTAATTTGATATATATATATATATATATATATATATATATATATATATAGACTCTAGGCAGTTACATGTTTATACATTGTTCAGAGAGGACCCATCTGATTTATGTAATTTTGGATTCTCTCTCAACACATATTCACCTGTTTTTATATCCTTTAGATCAACTAGAAATGTCACTGTTGCTTCACAAAAACAATATTTTAAATACATATTTGACAATTTTTTATTGCTTTACTTATATTTTAACCATTGTGGGGAGGTTATAGGCTTATCTAGTAGATCACTACTACACACATGTTCATAGATATATTTTATCACTAGTCGAGGAAGCCTTCTTGCATGTTAGGAGTAAGAAAGCTGTGGGGAGCCCAACTGATTTTTATTAAACATGTGGAATTACATTTAGAGAGAGAGAGGGTGCAATGTTTCTTCCTATTGTTATTAGCTGTGTGCACTGATTGTAATTATCTGTGTAGAAAATAAAATGTTGTGCGCTACATTGTGCCTAGTTCACAAATAAAGTTATTCAGTGCAAACAAAGTGAAGAAACAGTGCAGAAACAACAGTGCACATTGATTAAAAACACAGAACTCAGATATAGAATTCTTCTATATTCACCCAGAATTTTGTGTGTTCACTATTTCAAACTGTGTAAGCAGACCTGCTAAGATATCCAAATATGCACTTGCATAAACGCATAGCTTAGATAGAACACTGGGAGGTGGTTGTCTGTCTGTCACTAGAAATCTACAATAAAAAAAACTACAATAACCACGGGGCTAATATAATATGTCCTCATAAGCAGAGAACCACTAGCATAGAAAGCACAGAAATGAGCCTTGTGTGGTAAATGTAACTTTATGCTGACTGTGCAAATATGTAAGAAACAATAGGCAGACACACAGTAAGAATATTTGAAAGATGCAGATCCTGTCAATTTTTAAAGATCAGGGAACACATGTGCTTCCCACAACTGCTGCAAACTCCCCTATAGGGACTCTACTGCAGCCAAGGGAAATTTTAGGTATTTACCGAAATGACTAGGCCATCGGGAACGATCAGCAGCTGTGCACTCGTATCGGATGGAACCAGGGCTTTATCGTTAGTGTGTGCACCTAGCTTTAATCTTATTTACAGAATTACAGTAGGCATTATATAGCCTGTGGAGATACATTGAAGGTACACATACATAATGATAATAGTTAAATCCCGTGGGGGAACAAAGGGATTTAGCCATTATTGTCTGTGTGTAGAGGCAGAAAACCGACCAACCGCAGTGTCACCATTACGGCCGGTCTGAAAAGACGGAAAATATCCGGTCGGTATCCGTTTCCTTTAGTTAAAGTAAAGTAAAGATAGACGATCATTCTGTGTATGGCTACATGGGTCCCCATGTGCGGTTCCCACCACATGTGTTCCGGCAGATACCAATGTGATCTGTCAGCACACATGCTGTGGGAATCGCATGTGTATGGCAACCGTAAACCATAAACAGCAAATATCTGGAATTGCCCTATCGTAATTGATGCAGGTTCCAGCCAGCCTAAGAAGAATAGCATGTTACATTTTGCAAGAAGCTAAACACTGTATATCTGCTAGCAATGACATTTACAATGTGGGTTTAATAACTGCAGTGCTAGCTATAAAAATAGAAAATTAAATTTGTAGTTTATGATCAGCTGATACTCAGCAACCAGGGTTTGCATTCAGCAGGAAAACTGCAGATATGTCCATGGGTATAATATATGCAAAGGTTTCATAAACATCATAAAATGTTTTCATGGACATCAAACTTCTTGGTTGTATCTCTTTTAACAACAAAGAGTCACCAATCAGGAAAAAACACTACTGTAACACAATTCTATGTATGGTGGAAATACTTGTCATACAGTGTTTACTGTGATGGTAAATTGTACATATACACAGTACTTTGCAATAGAAATTTTCTGTCGAGTATTTTTTAATGTAAATATAGAGGGGGCGATGTAATACAAAAATGAGTTAAACGACCGCTTCCTGTGTAATAGCATGTTGCATGGGTTTAACTTATACTTTGCATAGTGTAGTGTTTTGTGTTAACACACAAGAACCTGATGCAAAATGCAGAATGTTCATTTTTTACCTACTTTTTAGCGCAAAAGCAAACATTTTTTAAATGCTGGCATTAGACTGTATCTCCTAACCTTGTGGGCTCCCATGATGCAGTAAATCACACAAGTGATAACTGCAGTGTGTGAAACCAGGAAGGAAGAGGAGTGTGGAAGGTATTGCTTGCTAGTAGGTGTCAAAGGAAATCTTTCTGAATTTAAAGGTATGTCTACCCTGAAAATGAACTTTTAGGATCAGGTAGGTAAACCCCCCTCCCCCCCCCCCCACACACCCCTTAACCGCCAATATATTTCTTCAAAAAAGTTTAGATCACTACTTACAGCCCTTACATTCCTAGCCCCATATAATATCATATTATCTGCACACTGGCATACTTTATAAACAAATGGGTTTTAGTATACATTACTGTGATCACATGAAAGAAAAGCCTTCCAACCACGTCAAGGTAACCCCATTCTGGAAGGTCCTAACTTCTAACCTTTTTTACTTCAATTACCATTAGCAAACTTTTGCATTTCTCATAGTTGTGCACTGGATCCATATAACAGGCTTTCTCACCCCCCCCCCCGCCCTTTGGCTTTTTAAAATGAGGGAAGAGGCCATCTATCCAGTGCTTTATATTAAAGGCATAGGACCTCCCATAAAAGGGGCGTGTTGGAGGTGCTATAACCACATGGAAGCTTGACCTGGCTTCCCAATAAATACATACAATACAAGGATTGTGGGAGCACTCCAATTAGGCTAATTTACAAATACATTTAGCGGAAGTGCTACTGATATACTTGAATAATTACTGCAAATCCTTAAAAGTGCATATTTTAAAGTGTTAACAACAAGAAAACAAAGACATCATGGCACTCTCATATTGCTATCCATAAAATGGCTTTATTTTGTAGAAATCTGATCAACTATTTAAAGTAGCCCTAGTCCTACATAAATAAAGTGATTCAGTGTAAAACAAGTGACAGTGTAGTAAATGTGCAAAAAAAAGGTGTGATTTTATCCATCTGCTCCCTTAAGCTTCCAGATCAGCCTAAACCTGAGTATAAACCAAGAGTAACTATTAGGATGATTTTTAAGGTAAAATTTCTCAGTTTATACTCGGGTATATATGGCACAGTTGTTCATCTCTCATCTAAGAAGCATTTGAAGGGTATCTTTACTCGGATTTTCAAAAATTCTACCTTTGGGTACAGCAAGATCTTACTGCTCCAAACCTTTTTTCGGATTTTAAATCTGAGCTGTAGATCCTGAGAAATCATAATTTTCTCAGGAAACTCCAGGAACAGAAATTATTCTATGTGACCCAAACCTGACCTCATTGCCTGCCTGCCTGCCAGCACACTTTCTGTAACAATTAAGAGATCAACTGAAAGAAAGAAGATAGAGGGGAGGAAGGGGGAGCTGTTTAAGCAGAGCAGTGTCCATGGTGAAGCTGTGCAAAAATTCTAAGTGTTGCAGACACTACAAGAAGGCTGTGAGTAAGGGAGGGTGGGGGGAAATAAGGAGCAATCACCAAACATTAATAATTTATATAAAGCAAGGACAGATAAATATGTGAGTACCACCATTTTACATCTCTCAAACTGTAGTTTCAGAAAATGTAAAGTTGTTTCAGTGAGTATTGTAACCCTTTAATGGACAATATTCATTGAGTCTGACTGTGCTAGTGTCTTAAGGTATTTAATCCAGAACACCTCTCTCCTGAGAGTGTCAGGGCTCTATCCCCACCTCTTCTGGTGATTGGTACATGTTCTATTCCCCATAACTTGAGATCTGATACTTGATCTCAAGTTTAAAATGTTTAGCCACTGGTTTTGTTTTTTATCTCTATGTGCAGTCTGTACATCCGATCTATGGCTGTCCATCCTTATTCTAAGGTTAACTGTTGTTCCTACAACAATTAGGTTCCAAGGGCACATGGTTACATATACCACATGCATAATGGTACAGCTATGTGTTGTTTTATCTATATAATCTTTACATCTTCGGATGAAAGTGGGAATCTCCTGTTACACATGAACTCACATGACTTGCATTTTAAAACACAGATTGCTCAGTCCTTTCATCCGGGTGGTGTTTTTTTTTTATATGAATGAATAGAGTCTGCTTTAACCACTGTCTGTTTTTTTCCCTATCTTAAAGTGATTGTCAGCTCCTTCAGTATGTTATTCAAGCCTCTCATCTGCTTGTAATTTTCTCTAGTTTTCTATCAAACTGTGTTTCCATATTCCTATTGTTATATTGTAATGCAGTAAAAAAGTTTTTTTTGTTTTCCCATTTCTCTCTTGCTTTGGAATAGCTCTAATGCTTTTCTAGAATTGTAGGATATTTAGTGTACACTTGTTTTATTTGGAATTCTTTGTAAGTTTTGTTTGAATTATTCGTATCACTCTACAAAATTGGGCTATGGGTTGTGATTTTTTTATGTAGGTGGGTAGTGGCTGTTGTAGTGTACAATCTATTTCTGGTAATGTCCTTATTCAACAGGGTGTATTCCAATTGCATGTTTTTGCAACTTACGAAAATGTCCAGGAATTCTATTTTTCCGGGGCTACAGTCGTATGCAAATCTTATCATGCCCTCAAGTTTATTCAGTTCTTCAACCATCAGATCGAGGTTACTTTTTTTGGCCATGTCATATCAAGAAACACATCATCTAGAAATCTGTAATAGAGAATAATTTTTCCATATATTTACTCAAGATATGTTTCTTTTCATATTGCTAGATATACAGATTAGCATACGCTGGGGCAATCCATCCCAAAATGTTGGTGGGAATAATAGATAAAAGTTCAATAATAAAATCTTTGTAAGCTGGTGATCCACGAGCATCATTTTTGATAATTTCCTTAATTGTCATTATTCCTTCATGATGTGGGATATTGGTATATAAACTTGCCACATCCATTGCTACCAACCATATTTCCTTCCCCTGTGGTAGTACAGTTTTTTTCCTTAGAAAGTGCATAGAATATGTCTCTGTTTTCTGTAAGATTTTTTTTATACTGTTTTGTTTGCATTTTAAGTTTTTGAAAGATTCAGTGTGATGTACTAAGGTAAGTTAATACCTCAGTATGTTTTGCTGTGTGGATACAGTCAATATAAAAATAATAAAATTGCAGGTTTTGCTTAATAAAAAACAAGGTAAATCCATCTGAACATATTTATCCCTTATAAATTACCATCTATACAAAGAAGTAACAGCAATTTAGTGAAAAAAAAATGTACAGCACTCAGCAAATTTGGAATTTTTGCCAACTTCTCTTTGCAAAAAAGTTTGAATCCCATTGTTATCTCTACCATACAAAGCTCTCTTTAGGTCACCTTACAGATTTTCAACCGGATTAAGATCTGGACTCTGGCTGAACTAATCTAAAATATTGACCCTCTGTAGTTGAAGCTATTGATTTGTTAATTTAGATAAATGCTGTAGGTTATTGTTATGTTGAAAGGAGAAGTTCATCTTCACTTCCTAGCAGATGCTTAAAGGTTTTGTGACAAAATAGTCGTATACACAGGGCTATTTATGATTTTAATCACGTTGACCAAAGTACCAGTTCTATAACCGCTCCCAATATTTTTCTTCCGGTGCAGATAAACACTTGATTCGACTGATGTTTAGAGGTGTTATTGACTATTAACTTCAACACCATTAACACTGTGAAAGCTAATAAAACAAAATTGTATTAATCTTATAAACACACACATTTTAGGAAATGTTTCATTCTTAAACCCTTGATAAATGTATACCTTTAAGGGGAACTGTGGTCTCCATATAAGGGGGTAAATATTTTAGATTAGTCCAGTCAGAACCCAAATCTTAATCTGATTGAAAATCGTGGTTGACCTAAAGAGATTTTTGTACAGGAGAAGCTAATAGAATTCAGATATTTTTTACATGTTATGACTCCATTACATATTTTTATGGGCTTTGGGCTTTAGGGGGGGATTATATGGGTATCTATACAGTTTTTATAGATATAATTCCTGTATATAATTATATGAACTTTGTATTACTGACTGTACAAATCATCATAAATATTTGCACACACCAAATGATTTTATTCTATATGCTTTGCCCTCTTTAAGGCATATGACACAATTACCAGAGATTTACATATAGCTAGTGAACTTTTAATTAGTGCACATGGGGGTTTATATGGATGTGTGGATTGTCTTTAATAAAATTACTGTGTATACTGTGATATTCAAAATCACCTATCCGTATTTTCTAATCCCAAAAAGCACTTTTAACTCCTGGTTACTATTCAGGTTGGAGTTTGGGAGATAAGTAAATTGGCCTTTAATGCAGAATTAAAATACCCAGTTAATTTATTTGTTTGAGCTGAACAGGCACTGTAGAATAGCTTGTGGCAGCTGCCCAAGTGGCTTTTGTGGTACCTGCACAACCGCGACAAGTAAGGGGTTAAAGTTGTTATTATGATCAATGAATAGGTTAGAGCAAACCCAGGTTTGCTGCATAGTGGGCCAGCGAATAATTGGGTTTTTGTATGTGTCTAGATGACACAATACAGAAACAGAGCACACACACAATTTAAAAATAAAAGCTCTAAAAGAATTAAATTTATTTTAATGTCATAGTGCTAAAATCCCCCCCACACACCCACACCCTACACAGACACATATATAAACAATTATTGATAATACTTGCACCAACCTTCAGTTTCCAAGGCAACTAAAATTCTATACTTAAATTATCAAACAGTTATTTTTAGGTTAATAAACGCAAAAACGTACCACCGACCCCACAAACACAGGCACCCCTACACCAACCCAACATACTCTTCCAATGGCCATACCTAAACCATCAAAAAGTTAGTTTTACAGCCACAAACACAACATTTTTAACCCTAATAAAACACAGGACAGACATACTAATGTACCGCAACACCCAACCTACCTTTGATTTTCCTGACAACCATATAAAAATACATGTATTTAATCAGAATGAATTCTGAAATTGAAATGCCTTCTTTCATTGCTATGCAAGATTTATTAAGTTTTAAAAACCTGCAGCACACGACATAGATTTAATTCCAAAATGTGGCCTAGTTTATTTCTTTAATCTTCCTTCCTAGTTTTAAAACTACAAATTTTCAAGATTTTAGAGCTGCCTATTATAATGGTTGATATTATTTTTTTAAGAAAGAAGACTCTCAGGACAAAGCATACCTTTTTATTTTATTTCTGAGAGAAGAATGACAAATGATTATATATATGGGAAACATCAAGCTATTAACCATTCTGCTATTATGGTATAAAATATTGACGTTGTATTGAAATATTCAGAAAGGTCTTTCCCCAGATAATATAATATTATGGGACCCTTAGGTTCACTTGAGAGAGAATGCATATATCTAATCCATGAATTTAGAGGACAGCCAGGAAGCTTAGAAGATGTATAACCTTTAAAAATTGAAAATTTGAACATTTTTAAGACATGCCAACTGTTTTTATTATTGGTTTTTGTGTATTTAAGAAAATGTTTTAAATTCAGATTGAAAGTAAAAATGAATCTCTTTGTCTAAGTGAATCTTTTCCTGCTTCACTAATTTAGATTTTGCTGCGCACACAGGGTCTAGAACATTAAGAAGCTAAGCTAGCTATTTGCACCAAGTATTACATCTGTCATTTCTAACATTATTTATACATTTTTTTGAGCCATGAACAATTCCTAAAAGAGGGGACCAGTGCCAAAATATACATTACTGGAATATTATGTTCATCTTATCATTGTTCCTTTTCATTAGTTAACTTTCTTCAGCCCCTATGTGTGTTTTGTTTTTGTTTTTTTTCGTGTAGCAAATATATTTACATTATTGCATCTGCAGTTAATAACATATACATATTTAGTTTCATGGCTAATGATGAATTAGAAGTAGAAGAAAAAACAAAAATGGGCCGACCCTCCCATTAACACACCAGGGTTAGTTTAGGTCCTCACCTAGTAGTTTGGTCCTAACCCTGGTAGTGTTAATGGGAGTGGGGAATAATTTTTCTTATGTTATCTCTGTTTAATAATGAATTCACTAATATTCACAAATATTATCACTAATAAACTGAGAAATCCAGAGAGAAAGTGGGCACCTCAGTTCAGTTTTTGCTTGTGCTATAGCTGAGGACTGACTGAGGTAGCACCTTTAAAGAAATTAGCAAGTTGCCATTGTGGTGTGCCTAGGCCCAAACTGAGTATAATGGGAGTGGGAGTCTGAGGTCTGTATTGTTGTCTTTAAATGTATCAAGTGTATTTTTGCATTAATATGTATATTTTCTTGTTTAAAAAGTCTAAAAATACAAGTAAGCAGAGGGCGTGGCCTGAAGTAGGATGCGCACCCCCAGAGCTCCATTTGAAGCAGCAATCTTGAATAGGAGATCTACTTCTACTTGACTAGAGATAGCCGAACTATATAAGTTCGGTCCGTTTTTGAACTTTCGAACTTCAGAGAAAGTTCGAAAGTTTGAATTCGGACCCATTCAAGTCATGGGGGAGTGATAGTTCGAAAAATTTGAGTGATTTACAGCTAAACTAACAATGGTAACTTACTGTAATGGCTGTGACACCTGGGAATGGTCTGGGGAACATTTCACATCTCCAAAACTTGTTAACACTTCCTAAAGTCAGACGGACAATTTTCGGGTTTTGCGCAAGCTACATTCGACGATATATTCGAGGATTATCGAACAAATGAGCGATCCTTCCTATTAGTGAACATTCCTCCTAGGCTTTAGCGAATGAAGGGTTGGATATGTAGTGGTTAAAGGCACTGCCTTTGACGTGAGAGACCGGGTTCGAAACCTGGCTAGGGGCAGCTATACAAATGTTTTGATTATTATAATACCCTAGTAATATAATAACCATATTATAACCTGGTAATTATATAGGTTATTATATTACTAGGTTATCATATGGTTATTATATTACTAGGTTATTATATGGTTATTATATTACTAGGTTATTATATTGCTAGGGTATTATAATATAATAACCATATGACCAGTAATATAAACCATATATAACCTAGTAATATAACAATATTATTTACTAGGGTATTATATGGTTATAATATTACTAGGTTATTATATGGGTCTTATATTACTAGGATATTATAATATCCAAAATTAGTACAGCTGCCCCCAGCTAGGATTCGAACCCTGGTCTCCCATGTCAAAGGTGGTGCCTTTAACCAATACACTATCCACCACTACATATATGGATAATATTACTATGTTACTTATGTTATTATATAGACTACATAACCTAGTAAATATCATCCATAGAATGTAGTGGCTGGATAGTGTACTGGTTAAAGGCCACCACCTTTGACCTTGGAGACCAGGTTTCGAATCCTGGCTTGGGGCAGCTATACAAATTTTGGATTATTATAATACCCTAGTAATATAATAACCATATCATACCCTATAATACTATAACCAGATAATACCTAGCTGTATAATAGTGTTATATTACTAGTTTAGCATATGATTATTATATTACTAGGTTATTATATGGTTATTATGTTACTAGGTTATTATGGTTATTATATTATAATACCCTAGTAATATAATAACCTAGTAATATAATAACCATAGTAACCTAGTAATATGATAACCATAAATAACCTAGTAATATAATAACCATATATAACCTCATAATATAATAACTATTATATTACCGGTACTAGGTTATTATATGACTAGGGTATTATAATAATCCAACACTTGTATAGCTGCCCCTAGCCAGGATTCTAACCCTGGTCTCCCATGTCAAAGGCAGCGCTTTAACCACTACATTATCCAGCCACTAGATTACACTTTACTACATTCTAGTTAGTGAATGGCCCATAAATTCGATAATTATCGAATTACTATCGAAGTCAGGAAACATCGAAAGTCAGAGAAATCTGGGTCTGGATAGTTCGAGAAGTCCGAGTCCATTCAAACTCATAAGTTCGTCTCGAACTCGGGCTCGAGTTCCAGTCCCATCCCTACTTCTGAGCAGAAAACCTCCTACCTTCCCTGCAACATGTCTCCTAAAACCCACAGACACGGCTTACAGAGATTTGCAGGTAAGCTGGAAAAATACTGCTGGAAAGATGGCGCAGACCATGCCACCAGACACCCCCATGGCAGACAACACCATTGCTACTTGGCCAATCCACATTGACTTCAAAACTGGACAAAGTTAAAATAACATCCTCCTGCTATGCCTATTGCAATCAATATGGCAATAAGATAGACCTGAAAACAGACACGGCCGCAATAATCTCCATTCTGTGAGATTATCAAGAAACCAAAGGCTCAAACCCCCCAGTTTCTGGAAAAACTACTAATACACATGTATGGTAGGGAACACCATTTTCTCAACACCTTTGTGGTGAGCGGGCCCACCAAATGTAACTTTCCATATGCTAGAAATTATGTCTCCGTCCAGCCCTCACATGTATGAGTATTAAATAATGTTGTCCCCACCCCTTAGAACTCTGACCAGATTTTTACAATATGTTAAAAAACACACGCTGATATAATTGTGCTACTCAAGATCCACCTAAATGGTCAGCAACTAATGACCCTTAAGAAATATTGGGTCAGATGAACCTACTACTCATAATTCACTTCCTCCATAGGTGTGGCACCGTGAGTGGTGAAATTGGTACAGTTCGAGCTGGTGGATTGAGGCTTGATCGACAAGGTACCATAATATTATTTATGCTAAAATACAGTCAAGACCTTTACTCATTCTAGCTTCATATGTCCCCCTGCAATTTGACATGATGGCCTACATGTTGGTATCCAGTTTTTGACAAACCAAACTGGTATTCCATCCATATGGATGGGAGATTTTAACATGGTGACAGTATTTTCACAGGACCGGTCTCCATCCCCCTGACTGGATACCACCCTTCAATCCCACCACTGATTTGGCAAGGTAATGCATCTCTCCTCTTATGATAGACACCTGGCACTCCTTTTATACAAGCACTCAAGCATTTTCATATTTTTCTGGGTCCCACAGTATAAGTTCCCATATTGATATAATCTTTGGGCATGCATGCTGGTCCCAAGCTGATGGAGGCTGGTATAGACCCTAGAATACTAGAATCGACCATACAGCATGCGGATGGAGTTGGTCTGGTACAGTTCTTCCCCCTCAACCCCAGCATTGAGACTAAACCCCTTTTGGCTGGGCCTTATTCTGAAGGGTAAGTCGCTCCATTGAGTTGGGGGATTTCTTAGCCAAAATGATAACACTGCACGTGCAATACAGGTTTGGAAACATTCAAATCCTTCTAGAATGATCCTCAGCTTTGCGATCAATAAATTAATACGGTCCTCTGCTTAGATAGAATTAGCCGCCACTGGGGCTCTAAGCCCAATCAGAATTCTTAAACAACCCCACCCCAGTCAAAGCTTCTGCCCTCAAATTACCAACTAGAACATCATAAAGCTAAAAAATCCCAATTTTTTCGCTCCAATAGTGAACATGTTGACATGTGAATGTTGTGGCAAACTTTTAGCATACATGGCAAATAAGCAACATATAGCACCAACAGTGATTAAAACTCTCACCAATAGGCCAAATTATAAATGAACCCCGGGGTCTGAAATACCTAGCCAATACTATGCCAAACTAAACTCTTCAACACTAAGACATACCCCAGAGGAGATCCAAACTTTTTTAAGCATTTTACCTCTCCCACATCTGGAAAACTAATCACAGAAATTAAAATTCAGGAGACCGTCTATGTCCTATCACATAAAAAGACCCCAGAAACAGATGTCTTCCATCTGTATTTTATGTTACTTACCTTAAATATTCCTCAAACTACTAGAGTTATATACTGTAAATCAATTTGTCTCTATCCCTCCCTCTATGCAAGAACATTTATTATCCTCATACCTAAGCCCGGGAAAGACCCCTTACTCCTATATCCTTAGACCCATTTCCTTACTACAAATGGATGTGAAAATTAGCAAAACTTTTAAAACTAAGGCTCAATAAATATATAACTTTCTATCATACACCCAGACCCGACTGGTTTATCCCAGGGAAAAACCCTTTACTCAACACCTATAGACTCCTTGACACAAGCCATAATGATATGGGCACATGTTATGTAGTCACACTAGACACTGCCTGAGTGTTTACTCAGTGAAGTGGCCTTTCTCTGGCAGGTTCTGCAATGGTTTTGGGTTTGACCACTAACTTTGTGAAATGGCTCCAAATTTCCAGAATACAGGATACTGACTAACAACACAATCTCACCAACCGTCTTATTAAACAGAGGCATTCAACAGGGTTGTCCCCTTTCCCCCCCTTCTGTATGCTATTGGGGTGGAGCCTCTAGCAGTCCACTGCGATCCCATCCTGATATTCGAGGCCTGAAGAAGAGGGGCTGGTAGACCCAGTAAGACTGTACGCAGACGACATGTTTTATACCTAGGTGACAGAGCCCCTCCCTTGAGACCTCACTACAAGTAATTAACAGATATGGAGATAATCTGGACAAAATCCCAAATATTGCCCATAGATAGCGAGAAGCACCACAGAACCCCATAACATTAAACAGGGCAAGTTCAATTAAATAACTGGGTATCCAATTTTCTAGATGCACTGGAGACTCCCTGACTTTGAATATCAAACCCCTTATATGTCTAGTTAAATCTCAAATTGGTCCAAATTACCTCTGGGGTGGTGGCTTGGCCAATCTAATCAAAATGATTTGGTTGCCAAAAATTATATACATTACATCTTTTTGCCACTAAAATATTCAAAATTATGGAAGCCATACTCAAAACATTTGGGGGGCTGGGCGGCAAAATTAAACAGGCCACTCGTAAGAACCATCTGACCTTGGTCGGCTTAGCCGTCTCAGATCTGCGATTATGCTATGCAGCCGCTTAGCTCTCCACCTCTATCATTGGTCATATGCTAGATCAGATAGAGTCTAGGGGGCATATTTTATAAAGGATTGCTATTTTCGCTATCGCATGACATCGCAATGACAAAAGCGCTATTTTTGCCTTATTTATAAACTCGCTCATTTTCGCTTTTGCCTTTGCGAAAAGTATCGCTGTGGGATAGTTTTCGCCCTATTCATTGCGTTAAGTGTGGTATCACTGCGAAAGAGAGATGCTCTCTAGTGTAATTTTCAGAGTTATCTTTGTCACTTTTTTTATTTACGGCCATTGCCGTTTTCTCCCTTTTGTTGCATTTTTGCAGTTTTAACAGGATTTTCGCCACATCATTTCTTACTGGATGTTCCATTAACATGACTATTCCTTACACAGCACTATGGTATGTCCCATATTAATGTAACTGGTTCGATATTTAGCTGCAGTTTGCTGAAAATAAGCAATACTAAAAAAATTTTTCCTATTAATAAAAGAGAAAATTCCACCTTTTAGTTTTACACTATTTATCCTATTAATAAAATAGAGAAAATTCACCTTTTGAGTTTCACTATAATCCTTTAATGAAATAGAGAAAATTCACCTTTGAGTTTTACACTATCATATCCTATTAATAAAATAGAGAAAATTTGCCTTTTGAGTTTTATACTATTTATATCTTTGCTGAAAAAAACACCACATTTTTTTTTAAATAACAAAGAGGTGTTCTATGTGTATTAACCAATTAATACTACTTTGAAAAAACCCAGGGAGTATTACCTATTTACCATCATATGTGCTGAGCTTTTTCAGCATTTTAGTGCTACTTTTTGCTACATAATTTTCGCTTTTGATGAAAATTCGCCTTTTTAATAACTGATGAAAGGAAAAGATAAAGTTTAAAATTATGGTAAAGGCTGGTGGGGAAAAAAAGCAAAATAATGTCCCTTTATAAACATGTCCCTCACCCCCATTTGATTTTTTTTATGGTAATAAAGAAATCAGACATTAAAATTTTTTTTTTTTAAAGCGAAAAATTAACCTTAAAAAAAGCGAAATCGCAGATTGTATTACAGTAATGCTGGAAAATATCTCCACCCCCCGAGTACTTATTATTATTGAGAAACACTCCCACAATGTACTGACACATTTTATAAATATGCTTGAGCTGTTACCGCAGCACTTACCGCAGCGATATAATGGCGAAAAGCGAAATGTAGCGGTAATGACCTTTCGCCACTGGTTATCACTGCTTTATAAATAGCGAAAAGGCCAAATTAGGCGAAAACCCTGCGTTAAAGAAGGCAAAAAGTTTAACAAACCTTTTATATATGCCCCTAGGTCTTGCTTGATGTCCTCAATGCCTGTACAGCCATGAGCCTATTAGATCTTGTCACTAGAGGATATTGGGGCAAACATCTGTCTGATAAACTGACCCTGTTCTCCTGCAAGCATTAAGAACCTGGGATTTAGCAATAAACTGTACCCCGTTATGGTATAACAAATTGTTACTTGAATTTATAACTATACTGCAAACAAAACATGGTCGAAATACAAAATCTCTAGGATTTCCCATCTTTGATCAATTACAATAGGAATATGAACTACAAATAGGATAGGCATGCATTCCAATTACAATTTCGGAACCATTCCTAGACTTTGTCAACAATCCCCTGACTGGCCTATTGGCTGCTACTTACTCCTCTAAAATAATTTCAGGGTTGTATCACTGCCTCCATTTCCCTACCCATATTCTCATGCTCTTCTGAGAAACAAACATGGGATCCGATTTGAACCTTTGGTGGTGGGAGATTGGGAAGACGCTTTGTGGCCCATACACTAGTCTCCCCCAAAGTGTCAGACAGCATGTCACAGCTCTTTAGCCATCATAGAGCTTATTTAAAACTCCATGTTACAAACCTAACTATGATCCAAATTGCCCTAAATGCCTACTTGTGTCCAGCAATCTGGGTATGCCCAGGATCCAGTTTTCACAACAGATAATCCAATTCCCCTGTGATCACATGGGTTCCCCAGTTGGCTAGACCACAAATTGGGAGGAGCTGGTCTCCGATTTCTCCGTACCTCCTCAACGAGACTCTATTCATGCTAAAAAGCTGATAGCAAAGACCTGGATACAAGCAATTCCTACATTAATACATGGAAAGCAAGCATTAATGTAACCCTTCCTACAGAAACTAATTTACACCCACCAAAGTTGCCCTATAAACTTGATAAGATCTGTCTTAGATGGGAAACATGAGGAGGCACTTGCAATACTGACTGACCCAAAACTGGATAATGAGCAGTGGCCTTTTACGTTTGTACCTACTGTATAGCTCTAAAATATAGAAATGTATAGAAAATAGGTAGATTATCTATAAAATTAAGGTTTAATTATATTGTTATAAAGATGCATGATGCAATGTACAATGACAGGGAAAATATTACCAGTTTTTGGTATTACCTTTCTCAACATGAAAAAACATTTTGCTAATATTCTCCCATCCTCTTAAACAAAACTGTACTGTATAATTGCAATTGGTATCTGAACCTGTTCCATCATTCAATAAAATTTCTTCTGCTGGAGGGGATAAAAAAAAAAATCACGTAATATTACTTTAATAAGTTAACAATTTGTTATAGCACTTACATAGACAAGAGTGACTGCACTCCCAAGATAAATGTAGGAATATGTCCTTTATTAATTACAGTACAGGACAACTAGTTAAAAACACACCTCAAATCTTCGTGAGTAGTAAATACACAAATTATAGTCAGTTATAATCAATACACAGTATCATATATAGTAAAAGTGAGCCAGTACATAAATAAAAATGCAGTAGGACACTCTGTTTATAACATAAACTGGAGCTTCCTCCTTCACAAATTTTAGCATCTCAATTTTTACTTCATATTTTAAAAACTAATAACAAGAGACAATATTCCTCTACATTTTATTGGCTGGGTGCACAGATAAATATTAGCTGTAAATGATATTATATTTATTTTACATCTCATACCACAGTGCCTATTTGATATCAGCGTTTTTTAAAATCCATAGGCTTTATTATTATTTAGCCCACCCTTTGCAGCTGTAACAGCACAGGTTTAGGAGTGTGTTTTATGGGAATATTTACCATTCTTCCAGAAAAGTATTTGTGAGGTCAGATACTGATGTTGGACAGGTCGGAGCTCACAGTTTTGTGATTTCATTCATCCCACAGATGTTCTACACCAAATATGGACCTGCTTTTTGGACTCGAAGGGACAAGAAGGGGCAATCCCCAAAATGTTCCCACAAAGTTTGGTAGAATGTGTCTGTATTATGAAGCATTCAGAATTTTCTCCTTCACTGTAACAAGGGCCAAGCACAACTCCTAAAGAACAACTCCACATAAACTACTGTATACAGCTGGCAATGGCGTAAAAGTACCATTCTTCTGGAATCCCACCAAACTCAGCCTCATTCATTGGATTTTCAGATACAGCCCAGTGTCGCCATACTTTATAACCACTGCATGTTTTGCATTGCATTTGTAGGCTTGTGCAGTTCCTTGGCCTAAAAAACTGTATTGTAAATTAAATATAGTGAATAACCCACCTATACTAGGTTTCAGGGTTGCGCTTGGGGCCCCAGAATATACAAAAAATACTATAAGGAACCCCCCCACCCCCCGGCACAAAGCACTTAAGTACCAAAAAAGTAGCTTCAAAGGATATAAAATCCATAGCTTAATTGGCAAAGTCAATAGACAAAGCACACCAAACAGACATATATACATATGAAGTGCATAAGTGATTATTAAAAATGTGAAAAAAAAACAAGGGAGTGGGGAGGTTGGCATCCCCTGCTGGAATCCTCTCAAAGAATCAAAAAAAAAGATAAAATAATGTCCAAATCCTGTTATAAATCCCCACAGTAACCGGATAGGTCCCAACAGTCTAAAGGAATAATTATAACTACTGCACTTAAACCCTGAATGTAGTCTTTATACGTCCCAATTAGACAAACAGGCTTACACAGATGTATAAGCCCAAATTGCAAGTGAATGATAAAGCCAGGGAAGTAGTTGTACTCCCAAAGTCATTTTTTGTCTGGTTCCCTTATAAGAGAGAGCAAACCCTTCCCAACTCATCAGGACTTTTGTGTACCTTCCAGACACCTTACTTTAACCTGCAGTAGAACATGGGCTATGGATTCCTATACTTTACGTTTGAATATGACAAATTAGAAATCCCTTACTTGTCATACGATTCTAACATTTTGATGATAAGATATTAAATGAAATCTATAGAAAACTCACCCTAAGAAACACACTTTTAAGATACAATAGTAGCCATCCCAACCTCTTTTGAAAGGCATACCCTGAGCCAATTCACTGGAATAGCAAATATGTTCAATTGGGAATCGTTCAATGATAAAGCTATGCTCTATGGGATAACTTCTGATCCGGGAAAGCAGTGTGACTCAAATTCCATCTAATACTGGGCGTTATATACTTACATAAGGGTATGCTTGTGAAGGTTCTCATTCATCCAGGTCATGGTATATCTGTTGTATTCAATTAGATCAACTGGACTTGAAGTTTAGTTCTTGAAGACGTTTCGCTAGTCATCATCAAAAGTCTTCTGCATGACTGATATACATTAGATTTATTGGGAAATCCATGTCCAGTTAAAATGGAGAAACAACATTTTAAAATAATTTGGCTGGATCTTATCATTTATGACAGTGCGCAGGAAAGAAGGAAAACTGATTTTGTTACTTAGAGCTGCAAAGGCCGAACCATAACTTATCTGGAATAGATGACAAATATCTAAACATTTTCAGAACTATTAACCATTTGTGTGCTATTCTAATGGTCCAATCTTGAAATGGCCATGTACAAGCATTGAAAATGTGGATGCATATTGAGGATATTTGTCATTTAGAACACATTGTTCACCAACAAAATGACAGACCCCCCCGTCTAACTGACCATTATTAATTATTTAAATTTTCATTAGGTTCTGGCACAGAGTATATGGAACATACTGGAGCCACTGCCAGATAACAGGTACATATGAGCAATCCTCCCAAACAATTCAAAAACCCATAAACAATAAAAATATTAATATTAAAAACACGAGGTAAGTAACCAAAGAACCTAGAAAAACAGCTGCAGATGTAAAACTACGTAATTAAACCAATTAAATTAACCAATAAAGCACTTTTCCTTGTACAATAAGTCTAATCGAATGAAGCAGACCAAGTGTACCTCGACCAAGTAACCCAACACTCCTTTACATGAAACAGCTGTATGGAGGTTGGCTATCCTCTCTCGGAAAGTCGTAATTGTCACAAATGTGAGTGGTATTTTAACTCCCATAGGTAACATCTATGGCAGCATTATTTATCTCCAATTATTAGCATTTTCGACCAATATGGCAGCATATATGGCAGCACCCACCTAGTTTAACCCAGAGGCACTCACAGGGTTAAAAAGATTTTGGATTTACACAAGTTCTATTTTCCCACCTCCATATGTTTGTTAAGGAGGATCTTAGCTCAGCAGGATATCTGAGGTTCAAAAGGCAATAGGTGTTAAACATTACACCAGCAACCAGTATGGCCCCAGACTTTCAGAGCACACAAACAGCAGGAGGTCTACTGCTTGAAACAAAGCTAAAACCAGATGTCAGTCCACAGTTAATTCATATTTCATAATAATTCAGGGGAAACAATTATGTAATCTTTTCACAAATAATGTCAGCTTATGTTGGAATTAAGCTGCAGCTTAGATCCTCTGTAACAATCATATGAAGATAGAAAAAGAGAAATTTTGTAAATCCAGAGTCTTTTTAACCCTGCCATAATGGTTGGCAATGCTATTAAATGGAGATAAATTGAAAATGCTGCCATCATAGATCTTACCTATAGGAGTTTAAATAACACTCATGTTCGTGACTGTTATTAGACTTAGACTTATTATAAGAAAATCTGCAACAATTTTTCTAGATTTTCTGGTTACTTACCTGGTTGTATTTTTAATATTAATGTTTTTATTGTTTATGGGTTTTTTCAATTGTTTAGATGAATTCCTCATATGTATCTGTTATCTGGCAGTACCTCCAGTATCTATTTGTGTCCAATCACTGCCCCATGGAAGCCCATGACTGGTACTAGATATAAATAGTTAGATGATAACTAAAAGGATTTCTGCAGTACCTCTGATAATTGGCTGAATATGCCTTTGATAAGCTGGTCAGATAAGAATGCTTAGGTGATGCAACCCTTTATGGTTGTTGAGCCAAAGATCTGTCTCACATGCTGGGGCAGTGATACTGGGGGCTCGGCATGGTTTGATGGATATTGATATGGGATAAGAGTTTGGTGATAATTATGGTTTTATATGTTGCACATGTGAGGGGTTGTAGAGGCGGGATTTCAATGCTATTTAATGTAATGGGATTTTGTGATTGGCTAGTCCTGCCGACAACCCATATAGGGTTGAAACGAGTTACGATTATACCTAAATAAAGACAGATTGTATAAAGAAGACCCATGTTTTTCTATTATTTGGAGTGGAGAGACACCATTCTGTGTGAAGTGCTATCAGGTAGTATGAATTTGAATATATATATATATATATATATATATATATATATATATATATATAGACTCTAGGCAGTTACATGTTTATACATGTTCAGAGAGGACCCATCTGATTTATGTAATTTTGGATTCTCTCTCTGAACACATATTCACCTGGGTTTTTATATCCTTTAGATCAACTAGAAATGTCACTGTTGCTTCACAAAAACAAATATTTTAAATACATATTTGACAATTTTTTATTGCTTTACTTATATTTTTAACCATTGTGGGGAGGTTATAGGCTTATCTAGTAGATCACTACTACACACATGTTCATAGATATAGTTTATCACTAGTCGAGGAAGCCTTCTTGCATGTTAGGAGTAAGAAAGCTGTGGGGAGCCCAACTGATTTTTATTAAACATGTGGAATTACATTTAGAGAGAGAGAGGGTGCAATGTTTCTTCCTATTGTTATTAGCTGTGTGCACTGATGTATATTATCTGTGTAGAAAATAAAATGTTGTGCGCTACATTGTGTCCTAGTTCACAAATAAAGTTATTCAGTGCAAACAAAGTGATAGAAACAGTGCAGAAACAACAGTGCACATTGATTAAAAACACAGAACTCAGATATAGAATTCTTTCTATATTCACCCAGAATTTTGTGTGTTCACTATTTCAAACTGTGTAAGCAGACCTGCTAAGATATCCAATATGCACTTGCATAAACGCATAGCTTAGATAGAACACTGGGAGGTGGTTGTCTGTCTGTCACTAGAAAATCTACAAATAAAAAAAACTACAATAACACAGGGGCTAATATAATATGTCCTCATAAGCAGAGAACCACTAGCATAGAAAGCACAGAAATGAGCCTTGTGTTGGTAAATGTAAACTTTATGCTGACTGTGCAAATATGTAAGAAACAATAGGCAGACACACAGTAAAGATATTTGAAAGATGCAGATCCTGTCAATTTTTAAAGATCAGGGAACACATGTGCTTCCCACAACTGCTGCAAACTCCCCTATAGGGACTCTACTGCAGCCAAGGGAAATTTTAGGTATTTACCGAAATGACTAGGCCATCGGGAACGATCAGCAGCTGTGCACTCGTATCGGATGGAACCAGGGCTTTATCGTTAGTGTGTGCACCTAGCTTTAATCTTATTTACAGAATTACAGTAGGCATTATATAGCCTGTGGAGATACATTGAAGGTACACATACATAATAATGATAATAGGTAAATCCCGTGGGGGAACAAAGGGATTTAGCCATTATTGTCTGTGTGTAGAGGCAGAAACCGACCAACCGCAGTGTCACCATTACGGCCGGTCTGAAAAGACGGAAAATATCCGGTCGGTATCCGTTTCCTTTAGTTAAAGTAAAAGTAAAGATAGACGATCATTCTGTGTATGGCTACATGGGTCCCCATGTGCGGTTCCCACCACATGTGTTCCGGCAGATACCAATGTGATCTGTCAGCACACATGCTGTGGGAATCGCATGTGTATGGCAACCGTAAACCATAAACAGCAAAATATCTGGAATTGCCGCTATCGTAATTGATGCAGGTTTCCAGCCAGCCTAAGAAGAATAGCATGTTACATTTTGCAAGAAGCTAAAAACTGTATATCTGCTAGCAATGACATTTACAATGTGGGTTTTAATAACTGCAGTGCTAGCTATAAAAATAGAAAATTAAATTTGTAGTTTATGATCAGCTGAATACTCAGCAACCAGGGTTTGCATTCAGCAGGAAAACTGCAGATATGTCCATGGGTATAAATATATGCAAAGGTTTCATAAACATCATAAAATGTTTTCATGGACATCAAACTTCTTGGTTGTATCTCTTTTATACAACAAAGAGTCACCAATCAGGAAAAAACACTACTGTAACACAATTCTATGTATGGTGGAAATACTGTCATACAGTGTTTACTGTGATGGTAAATTGTACATATACACAGTACTTTGCAATAGAAATTTTCTGTCGAGTATTTTTTAATGTAAAATATAGAGGGGGCGATGTAATACAAAAATGAGTTAAACGCACGCTTCCTGTGTAATAGCATGTTAGCATGGGTTTAACTTATACTTTGCATAGTGTAGTGTTTTGTGTTAACAGCACAAGAACCTGATGCAAAATGCAGAATGTTCATTTTTTACCTACTTTTTAGCGCAAAAGCAAACATTTTTTAAATGCTGGCATTAGACTGTATCTCCTAACCTTGTGGGCTCCCATGATGCAGTAAATCACACAAGTGATAACTGCAGTGTGTGAAACCAGGAAGGAAGAGGAGTGTGGAAGGTATTGCTTGCTAGTAGGTGTCAAAGGAAATCTTTCTGAATTTAAAGGGTATGTCTACCCTGAAAATGAACTTTTAGGATCAGGTAGGTAAACCCCCCTCCCCCCCCCCACACACACACCCTTAACCGCCAATATATTTCTTCAAAAAAAGTTTAGATCACTACTTACAGCCCTTACATTCCTAGGCCCCATATAATATCATATTATCTGCACACTGGCATACTTTATAAACAAATGGGTTTTAGTATACATTACTGTGATCACATGAAAGAAAAGCCTTCCAACCACGTCAAGGTAACCCCAGTCTGGAAGGTCCTAACTTCTAACCTTTTTTACTTCAATTACCATTAGCAAACTTTTGCATTTCTCATAGTTGTGCACTGGATCCATATAACAGGCTTTCTCACCCCCCCCCCGCCCTTTGGCTTTTTAAAATGAGGGAAGAGGCCATCTATCCAGTGCTTTATATTAAAGGCATAGGACCTCCCATAAAAGGGGCGTGTTGGAGGTGCTATAACCACATGGAAGCTTGACCTGGCTTCCCAATAAATACATACAATACAAGGATTGTGGGAGCACTCCAATTAGGCTAATTTACAAATACATTTAGCGGAAGTGCTACTGATATACTTGAATAATTACTGCAAATCCTTAAAAGTGCATATTTTAAAGTGTTAACAAACAAGAAAACAAAGACATCATGGCACTCTCATATTGCTATCCATAAAATGGCTTTATTTGGTAGAAATCTGATCAACTATTTAAAGTAGCCCTAGTCCTAGCATAAATAAAGTGATTCAGTGTAAACAAAGTGACAGTGTAGTAAATGTGCAGAAAAAATGGTGTGATTTTATCCATCTGCTCCCTTAAGCTTCCAGATCAGCCTAAACCTGAGTATAAACCAAGAGTAGACTATTAGGATGATTTTTAAGGTAAAATTTCTCAGTTTATACTCGGGTATATATGGCACAGTTGTTCATCTCTCATCTAAGAAGCATTTGAAGGGTATCTTTACTCGGATTTTCAAAAATTCTACCTTTGGGTACAGCAAGATCTTACTGCTCCAAACCTTTTTTCGGATTTTAAATCTGAGCTGTAGATCCTGAGAAATCATAATTTTCTCAGGAAACTCCAGGAACAGAAATTATTCTATGTGACCCAAACCTGACCTCATTGCCTGCCTGCCTGCCAGCACACTTTCTGTAACAATTAAGAGAATCAACTGAGAAAAGAAGATAGAGGGGAGGAAGGGGGAGCTGTTTAAGCAGAGCAGTGTCCATGGTGAAGCTGTGCAAAAATTCTAAGTGTTGCAGACACTACAAGAAGGCTGTGAGTAAGGGAGGGTGGGGGGGAATAAGGAGCAATCACCAAACATTAATAATTTAATGATAAAGCAAGGACAGATAAATATGTGAGTACCACCATTTTACATCTCTCAAACTGTAGTTTCAGAAAATGTAAAGTTGTTTCAGTGAGTATTGTGACCCTTTAATGGACAATATTCATTGAGTCTGACTGGTGCTAGTGTCTTAAGGTATTTAATCCAGAACACCTCTCTCCTGGAGAGTGTCAGGGCTCTATCCCCACCTCTTCTGGTGATTGGTACATGTTCTATTCCCATAAACTTGAGATCTGATACTTGATCTCAAGTTTAAAATGTTTAGCCACTGGTTTTGTTTTTTATCTCTATGTGCAGTCTGTACATCCGATCTATGGCTGTCCATCCTTATTCTTAAGGTTAACTGTGTTCCTACAACAATTAGGTTCCAAGGGCACATGGTTACATATATCACATGCATAATGGTACATGCTATGTGTTGTTTTATCTATATAATCTTTACATCTTCGGATGAAAGTGGGAATCTCCTGTTAACATGAACTCACATGACTTGCATTTTAAAACACAGATTGCTCAGTCCTTTCATCCAGGTGGTGTTTTTTTTTATATGAATGAATAGAGTCTGCTTTAACCAATCTGTCTGTTTTTTCCCTATCTTAAAGGTGATTGTCAGCTCCTTCAGTAATGTTATTCAAGCCTCTCATCTGCTTGTAATTTTCTCTAGTTTTCTATCAAACTGTGTTTCCATATTCCTATTGTTATATGTTGTAATGCAGTAAAAAAGTTTTTTTTGTTTTCCCATTTCTCTCTTTGCTTTGGAATAGCTCTAATGCTTTATCTAGAATTGTAGGGAATTTAGTGTACACTTGTTTTATTTGGAATTCTTTTGTAGTTTTGTTTGAATTATTCTGTATCACTCTACAAAATTGGGCTATGGGTTGTGATTTTTTTATGTAGGTGGGTAGTGGCTGTTGTAGTGTAACAATCTATTTCTGGTAATGTCCTTATTCAACAGGGTGTATTCCAATTGCATGTTTTTGCAACTTACGAAAATGTCCAGGAATTCTATTTTTCCGGGGCTACAGTCGTATGCAAATCTTATCATGCCCTCAAGTTTATTCAGTTCTTCAACCATCAGATCGAGGTTACTTTTTTTGGCCATGTCATATCAAGAAAACATCATCTAGAAATCTGTAATAGAGAATAAAATTTTCCATATATTTACTCAAGATATGTTTCTTTTCATATTGCTAGATATACAGATTAGCATACGCTGGGGCAATGCCCATCCCAAAATGTTGGTGGGAATAATAGATAAAAGTTCAATAATAAAATCTTTGTAAGCTGGTGATCCACGAGCATCAATTTTGATAATTTCCTTAATTGTCATTATTCCTTCATGATGTGGGATATTGGTATATAAACTTGCCACATCCATTGCTACCAACCATATTTCCTTCCCCTGTGGTAGTACAGTTTTTTTCCTTAGAAAGTGCATAGAATATGTCTCTGTTTTCTGTAAGATTTTTTTTATACGTTTTGTTTGCATTTTAAGTTTTTGAAAGATTCAGTGTGATGTACTAAGGTAAGTATAATACCTCAGTATGTTTTGCTGTGTGGATACAGTCAATATAAAAATAATAAAATTGCAGGTTTTGCTTAATAAAAAAACAAGGTAAATCCAATCTGAACATATTTATCCCTTATAAAATTACCATCTATACAAAGAAGTAAACAGCAATTTAGTGAAAAAAAAATGTACAGCACTCAGCAAATTTGGAATTTTTGCCAACTTCTCTTTGCAAAAAAGTTTGAATCCCATTGTTATCTCTACCATACAAAGCTCTCTTTAGGTCACCTTACAGATTTTCAACCGGATTAAGATCTGGACTCTGGCTGAACTAATCTAAAATATTGACCCTCTGTAGTTGAAGCTATTGATTTGTTAATTTAGATATAATGCTGTAGGTTATTGTTATGTTGAAAGGAGAAGTTCATCTTCAGCTTCCTAGCAGATGCTTAAAGGTTTTGTGACAAAATAGTCGTATACACAGGGCTATTTATGATTTTAATCACGTTGACCAAAGTACCAGTTCTATAACCGCTCCCAATATTTTTCTTCCGGTGCAGATAAAACACTTGATTCGACTGATGTTTAGAGGTGTTTATTGACTATTAACTTCAACACCATTAACACTGTGAAAGCTAATAAAAACAAAATTGTATTAATCTTATAAACAACACATTTTAGGAAATGTTTCATTCTTAAACCCTTGATAAAATGTATACCTTTAAGGGGAACTGTGGTCTCCATATAAGGAGGGTAAATATTTTAGATTAGTCCAGTCAGAACCCAAATCTTAATCTGATTGAAAATCTGTGAGTTGACCTAAAGAGATTTTTGTACAGGAGAAGCTAATAGAATTCAGATATTTTTACATGTTATGACTCCATTACATATTTATGTATGGGCTTTGGGCTTTAAGGGGGGGATTTATATGGGTATCTATACAGTTTTTATAGATATAATTCCTGTATATAATTATATGAACTTTGTATTACTGAGCTGTACAAATCATCATAATATATTTGCACAACACCAAATGATTTTATTCTATATGCTTGCCCTCTTTAAGGCATATGACACAATTACCAGAGATTTACATATAGCTAGTGAACTTTTAATTAGTGCACATGGGGGTTTATATGGATGTGTGGATTGTCTTTAATAAAATTACTGTGTATACTGTGATATTCAAAATCACCTATCCGTATTTTCTAATCCCAAGAAAGCACTTTTAACTCCTGGTTACTATTCAGGTGTGGAGTTTGGGAAAGATAAGTATAATTGGCCTTTAATGCAGAATTAAAATACCCAGTTAATTTATTTGTTTGAGCTGAACAGGCACTGTAGAATAGCTTGTGGCAGCTGCCCAAGTGGCTTTTGTGGTACCTGCACAACCGCGACAAGTAAGGGGTTAAAGTTGTTATTATGATCAATGAATAGGTTAGAGCAAACCCAGGTTTGCTGCATAGTGGGCCAGCGAATAATTGGGTTTTTGTATGTGTCTAGATGACACAAATACAGAAACAGAGCACACACACAATTTAAAAATAAAAGCTCTAAAAGAATTAAATTTATTTTTAATGTCATAAGTGCTAAAATATCCCCCCCACACACACACACCCTACACAGACACATATATAAACAATTATTGATAATACCTTGCACCAACCTTCAGTTTCCAAGGCAACTAAAATTCTATACTTAAATTATCAAACAGTTATTTTTAGGTTAATAAAACGCAAAAACGTACCACCGACCCGCACAAACACAGGCACCCCTACACCAACCCAAACATACTCTTCCAATGGCCATACCTAAACCATCAAAAAAGTTAGTTTTACAGCCACAAACACAACATTTTTAACCCTAATAAAACACAGGGACAGACATACTAATGTACCGCAACACCCAACCTACACTTTGATTTTCCTGACAACCAATAATAAAAATACATGTATTTAATCAGAATGAATTCTGAAATTGAAATGCCTTCTTTCATTGCTATTGCAAGATTTATTAAGTTTTAAAACCTGCAGCACACAGACATAGATTTAATTCCAAAATGTGGCCTAGTTTATTCTTTAATCTTCCTTCCTAGTTTTAAAACTACAAATTTTCAAGATTTTAGAGCTGCCTATTATAATGGTTGATATTATTTTATTTAAGAAAGGAGCACTCTCAGGACAAAAGCATACCTTTTATTTTATTTCTGAGAGAAGAATGACAAATGATTATATATATGGGAAACATCAAGCTATTAACCATTCTGCTATTATGGTATAAAATATTGACGTGTGATTGAAATATTCAGAAAGGTCTTTCCCCAGATAATATAATATTATGGGACCCTTAGGGTTCACTTGAGAGAGAATGCATATATCTAATCCATGAATTTAGAGGACAGCCAGGAATGCTTATGAAGATGTATAACCTTTAAAAAATTGAAAATTTGAACATTTTTAGACATGCCAACTGTTTTTATTATTGGTTTTTGTGTATTTAAGAAAATGTTTTAAATTCAGATTGAAAGTAAAAATGAATCTCTTTGTCTAAAGTGAATCTTTTCCTGCTTCACTAATTTAGATTTTGCTGCGCACAGCAGGGTCTAGAACATTAAGAAGCTAAGCTAGCTATTTGCACCAAGTATTACATCTGTCATTTCTAACATTATTTATACATTTTTTTGAGCCATGAACAATTACTAAAAGATGGGACCAGTGCCAAAATATACATTACTGGAATATTATGTTCATCTTATCATTGTTCCTTTTCATTTAGTTAACTTTCTTCAGCCCCTATGTGTGTTTTGTTTTTGTTTTTTTCGTGTAGCAAATATATTTACATTATTGCATCTGCAGTTAATAACATATACATATTTTAGTTTCATGGCTAATGATGAAATTAGAAGTAGAAGAAAAAAACAAAAATGGGCCGACCCTCCCATTAACACAATCCAGGGTTAGTTTAGGTCCTCACCTAGTAGTTTAGGTCCTAACCCTGGTAGTGTTAATGGGAGTGGGGAATAATTTTTCTTATGTATATCTCTGTTTAATAATGAATTCACTAATATTCACAAATATTATTCACTAATAAACTGAGAAATCCAGAGAGAAAGTGGGCACCTCAGTTCAGTTTTTTGCTTGTGCTATAGCTGAGGACTGACTGAGGTAGCACCTTTAAAGAAATTAGCAAGTTGCCATTGTGTGTGCCTAGGCCCAAACTGAGTATAATGGGAGTGGGGAGTCTGAGGTCTGTATTGTTGTTCTTTAAATGTATCAAGTGTATTTTTGCATTAATATGTATATTTTCTTGTTTAAAAAGTCTAAAAATACAAGTAAGCAGAGGGCGTGGCCTGAAGTAGGATGCGCACCCCCAGAGCTCCATTTGAAGCAGCAATCTTGAATAGGAGATCTACTTCTGACTAGAGATAGCCGAACTATATAAAGTTCGGTCCGTTTTTGAACTTTCGAACTTCAGAGAAAGTTCGAAAGTTTGAATTCGGACCCATTCAAGTCAATGGGGGAGTGATAGTTCGAAAAATTTGAGTGATTTACAGCTAAACTAACAATGGTAACTTACTGTAAATGGCTGTGACACCTGGGAAATGGTCTGGGGAACATTTCACTATCTCCAAAACTTGTTAAAACACTTCCTAAAGTCAGACGGACAATTTTCGGGTTTTGCGCAAGCTACATTCGACGATATATTCGAGGATTATCGAACAAATGAGCGATCCTTCCTATTAGTGAACATTCCTTCCTAGGCTTAGCGAATGAAGGGTTGGATAGTGTAGTGGTTAAAGGCACTGCCTTTGACGTGAGAGACCAGGGTTCGAAACCTGGCTAGGGGCAGCTATACAAATGTTTTGATTATTATAATACCCTAGTAATATAATAACCATATTATAACCTGGTAATATAATATAGGTTATTATATTACTAGGTTATCATATGGTTATTATATTACTAGGTTATTATATGGTTATTATATTACTAGGTTATTATATTGCTAGGGTATTATAATATAATAACCATAATGACCTAGTAATATAATAACCATATAATAACCTAGTAATATAACAATATTATATTACTAGGGTATTATATGGTTATAATATTACTAGGTTATTATATGGGTCTTATATTACTAGGATATTATAATAATCCAAAATTAGTACAGCTGCCCCCAGCTAGGATTCGAACCCTGGTCTCCCATGTCAAAGGTGGTGCCTTTAACCAATACACTATCCAGCCACTACATTATATGGATAATATATTACTAGGTTATCTTATGGTTATTATATGACTACATAACCTAGTAATATATCATCCATAGAATGTAGTGGCTGGATAGTGTACTGGTTAAAGGCACCACCTTTGACCTTGGAGACCAGGGTTCGAATCCTGGCTTGGGGCAGCTATACAAATTTTGGATTATTATAATACCCTAGTAATATAATAACCATATCATAACCTAGTAATACTATAACCAGATAATACTCTAGCTGTATAATAGTGTTATATTACTAGTTTAGCATATGATTATTATATTACTAGGTTATTATATGGTTATTATGTTACTAGGTTATTATGGTTATTATATTATAATACCCTAGTAATATAATAACCTAGTAATATAATAACCATAGTAACCTAGTAATATGATAACCATATAATAACCTAGTAATATAATAACCATATAATAACCTAATAATATAATAACAATATTATATTACCGGTACTAGGTTATTATATGACTAGGGTATTATAATAATCCAAACACTTGTATAGCTGCCCCTAGCCAGGATTCTAACCCTGGTCTCCCATGTCAAAGGCAGCGCTTTAACCACTACATTATCCAGCCACTAGATTACACTTTACTACATTCTAGTTAGTGAATGGCCCATAAATTCGATAATTATCGAATTTACGATCGAAAGTCAGGAAACATCGAAAGTCAGAGAAATCTGGGTCTGGGATAGTTCGAGAAGTCCGAGTCCATTCAAACTCATAAAGTTCGTCTCGAACTCGGGCTCGAGTTCCAGTCCATCCCTACTTCTGAGCAGAAAACCTCCCTACCTTCCCTGCAGACATGTCTCCTAAAAAACCCACAGACACGGCTTACAGAGAATTTGCAGGTAAGCTGGAAAAATACTGCTGGAAAGATGGCGCAGACCATGCCACCAGACACCCCCATGGCAGACAACACCATTGCTACTTGCCAATCCACATTGACTTCAAAACTGGACAAAGTTAAAATAGACATATCCCTGCTATGCCTATTGCAATCAATACTGGCAAAATAAGATGACCTGGAAAACAGACACGGCCGCAATAATCTCCATTCTGTGAGATTATCAGAGAAAGCCAAAGGCTCAAACCCACCCCAGTTTCTGGAAGAACTACTAATACACATGTATGGTAGGGAACACCATTTTCTCAACACCTTTGTGGTGGAGCGGGCCCACCAAATGTAACTTTCCATATGCTAGGAAATTTATGTCTCCGTCCAGCCTCACATGTATGAGTATTAAATAATGTTGTCCCACCGCCTTAGAACTCTGACCAGATTTTACAATATGTTAAAAAACAACACGCTGATATAATTGTGCTACTCAAGATCCACCTAAATGGTCAGCAACTAATGACCCTTAAGAAATATTGGGTCAGATGAACCTACTACTCATAATTCACTTCCTCCATAGGTGTGGCACCGTGAGTGGTGAAATTGGTACAGTTCGAGCTGGTGGATCTGAGGCTTGATCGACAAGGTACCATAATATTATTATATGCTAAAATACAGTCAAGACCATTACTCATTCTAGCTTCATATGTCCCCCTGCAATTTGACATGATGGCACTACATGTTGGTATCCAGTTTTTGACAAACCAAACTGGTATTCCATCCATATGGATGGGAGATTTTAACATGGTGACAGATATTTCACAGGACCGTCTCCATCCCCCTGACTGGATACCACCCTTCAATCCCACCACTGGATTTGGCAAGGTAATGCAGTCTCTCCTTATGATAGACACCTGGCACTCCTTTTATACAAGCACTCAAGCATTTTCATATTTTTCTGGGTCCCACAGTATAAGTTCCCATATTGATATAATCTTTGGGCATGCTATGCTGGTCCCAAGGCTGATGGAGGCTGGTATAGACCCTAGAATACTAGAATCTGACCATACAGCATGCTGGATGGAGTTGGTCTGGTACAGTTCTTCCCCCTCAACCCCAGCAATGGAGACTAAACCCCTTTTGGCTGGGCCTTATTTCTGAAGGGTAAGGTCGCTCCATTGAGTTGGGGGATTTCTTAGCCAGAAATGATAACACTGCACGTGCAATACAGGTTTGGGAAACATTCAAAATCCATTCTAGAATGATCCTCAGCTTTGCGATCAATAAATTAATACGGTCCTCTGCTTAGATAGAATTAGCCGCCACTGGGGCTCTAAGCCCAATCAGAATTCTTAAACAACCCCACCCCAGTCAAAGCTTCTGCCCTCAAATTACCAACTAGAACATCATAAAGCTAAAAAATCCCAATTTTTTCGCTCCAATAGTGAACATGGTGACATGTTGAATGTTGTGGCAAACTTTTAGCATACATGGCAAATAAGCAACATATAGCACCAACAGTGATTAAACTACTCTCACCAATAGGCCAAATTATAAATGAACCCCTGGAGGTCATGAAATACCTAGCCAAATACTATGCCAAACTAAACTCTTCAACACTAAGACATACCCCAGAGGAGATCCAAACTTTTTTAAGCATTTTACCTCTCCCACATCTGGAAAAACTAATCACAGAAATTGAAATTCAGGAGACCGTCTATGTCCTATCACATAAAAAGACCCCAGAAACAGATGGTCTTCCATCTGTATTTTATGTTACTTACCTTTAAATTCCTCAAACTACTAGAGTTATATACTGTAAATCAATTTGTCTCTATCCCTCCCTCTATGCAAGAAGCATTTATTATCCTCATACCTAAGCCCGGGAAAGACCCCTTACTCCCGTAATCCTTAAGACCCATTTCCTTACTACAAATGGATGTGAAAATATTAGCAAAACTTTTAAAACTAAGGCTCAATAAATATATAACTTCTATCATACACCCAGACCCGACTGGGTTTATCCCAGGGAAAAACCCTTTACTCAACACCTATAGACTCCTTGACACAAGCCATAATGATATGGGCACATGTTATGTAGTCACACTAGACACTGCCTGAGTGTTTGACTCAGTGAAGTGGCCTTTTCTCTGGCAGGTTCTGCATGGTTTTGGGTTTGACCCTAACTTTGTGAAATGGCTCCAAATTTCCAGAATACAGGATACTGACTAACAACACAATCTCACCAACCGTCTTATTAAACAGAGGCATTCAACAGGGTTGTCCCCTTTCCCCCCCTTCTGTATGCTATTGTGGTGGAGCCTCTAGCAGTCCAACTGCGATCCCATCCTGATATTCGAGGCCTGAAGAAGAGGGGTCTGGTAGAACCAGTAAGACTGTACGCAGACGACATGTTATTATACCTAGGTGACCAGAGCCCCTCCCTTGAGACCTCACTACAAGTAATTAACAGATATGGAGAATAATCTGGACAAAATCCCAAATATTGCCCATAGATAGCGAGAAGCACCACAGAACCCCATAACATTAAACAGGGCAAGTTCAATTAAATAACTGGGTATCCAATTTTCTAGATGCACTGGAGACTCCCTGACTTTGAATATCAAACCCCTTATATGTCTAGTTAAATCTCAAAATTGGTCCAAATTACCTCTGGGGGTGGTGGGCTTGGCCAATCTAATCAAAATGATTTGGTTGCCAAAAATTATATACATATACATCTTTTTGCCACTAAAATATTTCAAAATTATGGAAGCCATACTCAAAACATTTGGGGGGCTGGGCGGCATAAATTAAACAGGCCCACTCGTAAGAACCATCTGACCTTGGTCGGCTTAGCCGTCTCAGATCTGCGATTATGCTATGCAGCCGCTTAGCTCTCCCACCTCTATCATTGGTCATATGCTGAGTCAGATAGAGTCTAGGGGGCATATTTATAAAGGATTGCTATTTTCGCTATCGCATGACATCGCAATGACAAAAAGCGCTATTTTTGCCTTATTTATAAACTCGCTCATTTTCGCTTTTGCCTTTGCAGAAAAGTATCGCTGTGGAGATAGTTTTCGCCCTATTCATTGCGTTAAGTGTGGTATCACTGCGAAAAGAGAGATGCTCTCTAGTGTAATTTCAGAGTTATCTTTGTCACTTTTTTTATTTACGGCCATTGCCGTTTTCTCCCTTTTGTTGCATTTTTTGCAGTTTTAACAGGATTTTCGCCAAACATCATTTCTTACTGGAATGTTCCATTAACATGACTATTCCTTACACAGCACTATGGTATGTTCCCATATTAATGTAACTGGTTCGATATTTAGCTGCAGTTTGCTGAAAATAAGCAATACTAAAAAAATGTTTCCTATTAATAAAATAGAGAAAATTCACCTTTTGAGTTTTACACTATTATATCCTATTAATAAAATAGAGAAAATTCACCTTTTGAGTTTTACACTATAATCCTTTTAATGAAATAGAGAAAATTCACCTTTTGAGTTTTACACTATCATATCCTATTAATAAAATAGAGAAAATTTGCCTTTTGAGTTTTATACTATTTATATCTTTGGCTGAAAAAAAACACCACATTTTTATTTTAAATAACAAAGAAAGGTGTTCTATGTGTATTAACCAATTTAATACTACTTTGAAAAAACCCCAGGGAGTATTACCTATTTACCATCATATGTGCTGAGCTTTTTCAGCATTATTAGTGCTACTTTTTGCTACATAATTTTCGCTTTTGATGAAAATTCGCCTTTTTAATAACTGATGAAAGGAAAAGATTAAAGTTTAAAAATTATGGTAAAGGCTGGTGGGGAAAAAAAGCAAAAATAATGTCCCTTTATAAACATGTCCCTCAGACCCCCATTTGATTTTATTGGTAAATAAAGAAAATCAGAACATTAAAATTTTTTTTTTTTAAAAGCGAAAAATTAACCTTAAAAAAAGCGAAATCGCAGATTGTATTACAGTAAATGCTGGAAAATAGTCTAACACCCCCCGAGTACTTATTAGTATTGAGAAACACTCCACAATGTACTGACACATTTTATAAATATGCTTGAGCTGTTACCGCAGCACTTACCGCAGCGATATATGGCGAAAAGCGAAATGTAGCGGTAATGACCTTTCGCCACTGGTTATCACTGCTTTATAAATAGCGAAAAGGCCAAATTAGGCGAAAACCCTGCGTTAAAGAAGGCAAAAAGTTTAACAAACCTTTATAAATATGCCCCTAGGTCTTGCTTGATGTCCTCAATGCCTGTACAGCCATGAGCCTATTAGATCTTGTCACTAGAGGATATTGGGGCAAACATCTGTCTGATAAACTGTACCCTGTTCTCCTGCAAGCATTAAGAACCTGGGATTTAGCAATAAAACTGTACCCCGTTATGGTATAACAAATTGTTACTTGAATTTATAACTATACTGCAAACAGAAACATGGTCGAAATACAAAATCTCTAGGATTTCCCATCTTTGATCAATTACAATAGGAATATGAACTACCAAATAGGATAGGCATGCATTCCAAGTACAATTTCGGAACCATTCCCTAGACTTTGTCAACAATCCCCTGACTGGCCTATTGGCTGCTACTTACTCCTCTAAAATAATTTCAGGGTTGTATCACTGCCTCCATTTCCCTACCGCATATTCTCATGCTCTTCTGAAGAAACAAACATGGGAATCCGATTTTGAACCTTTGAGTGTGGAGGATTGGGAAGACGCTTTTGTGGCCCATACACTAGTCTCCCCCAAAGTGTCAGACAGCATGTCACAGCTCTTTAGCCATCATAGAGCTTATTTAAAACTCTCATGTTACAAACCTAACTATGATCCAAATTGCCCTAAATGCCTACTTGTTCCAGCAATCTGGGTATGCCCGAGGATCCAAGGGTTTTCACAACAGATAATCCAATTCCCCTGTGATCACATGGGTTCCCCAGTTGGGCTAGACCACAAAATATGGGAGGAGCTGGTCTCCGATTTCTCCGTACGCTCCTCAACGAGACTCTATTCTATGCTAAAAAGCTGATAGCAAAGACCTGGATACAAGCAATTCCTACATTAATACAATGGAAAGCAGCCATTAATGTAACCCTTCCATACAAGAAACTAATTTACACCCACCAAAGTTGCCCTATAAACTATGATAAGATCTGTCTTAGATGGGAAACATGAAGGAGGCACTTGCAATGACTGACCCAAAACTGGATAAATGAGCAGTGGCCTTTTACGTGTGTACCTACTGTATAGCTCTAAAATATAGAAATGTATAGAAAATAGGTAGATTATCTTATAAAATTAAGGTTTAATTATATTGTATAAAGATGCATGATGCAATGTACAATGACAGGGAAAAATAATTAACAGTTTTTGGTATTAACCTTTCTCAACACTGAAAAAACATTTTGCATAATATTCTCCCAATCCTCTTAAACAAAACTGTACTGTATAATTGCAATTGGTATCTGAACCTGTTCCATCATTCAATAAAAATTCTTCTGGCTGGAGGGGATAAAAAAAAAATACAAGTAAATATTACTTTAATAAGTTAACAATTTGTTATAGCACTTACAGAGACAAAGAGTGACTGCACTCCCAAGATAAATGTAGGAATATGTCCTTTATTAATATACAGTACAGGGACACTAAGTTAAAAACACACCTCAAATCTATCGTGAGTAGTAAATACACATTAATTATAGTCAGTTATAATCATATACACAGTAATCATATATAGTAAAAGTGAGCCAGTACATAAATAAAAATGCAGTAGGACACTCTGTTATAACATAAACTGGAGCTTCCTCCTTCACAAATTTTAGCATCTCAATTTTTACTTCATAATTTAGAAAACTAATAACAAGAGACAATATTCCCTCTACATTTTATTGGCTGGGTGCACAGATAAATATTAGCTGTAAATGATATTATATTTATTTTACATCTCATACCACAGTGCCTATTTGATATCAGCGTTTTTAAAATCCATAGGCTTTATTATTAAGTTAGCCCACCCTTTGCAGCTGTAACAGCACAAGGTTTAGGAGTGTGTTTATGGGAATATTTGACCATTCTTCCAGAAAAGTATTTGTGAGGTCAGATACTGATGTTGGACAAGGTCTGGCTCACAGTTTGTGATTTCATTCATCCCACAGATGTTCTACCAAATATGGACCTTGCTTTTTGGACTCGAAGGGGACAAGAAGGGGCAATCCCCAAAATGTTCCCACAAAGTTGGTAGAATGTGTCTGTATTATGAAGCATTCAGAATTTTCCTTCACTGTAACAAGGGCCAAGCACAACTCCTAAAGAACAACTCCACATACAACTACTGTATACAGCTGGCAAAATTCAGTAAAAGTACCATTCTTCTGGAATCCACCAAACTCAGCCTCATTCATTGGATTTTCAGATACAGCCCAGTGTCGCCATACTTTATACCACTGCATGTTTTGCATTGCATTGTAAGGCTTGGATGCAGTTCCTTGGCCATAAAAAACTGTATGTAAATTAAATATAGTGAATAACCCACCTATACTAGGTTTCAGGGTTGCGCTTGGGGCCCCAGAATATACAATAAAATACTATAAGGAACCCCCCCACCCCGGCACAAAGCACTTAAGTACCAAAAAAGTAGCTCAAAGGATATAAAATCCATAGCTTAATTGGCAAAGTCAATAGACAAAGCACACCAAACAGACATATAATACATATGAAGTGCATAAGTGATTATAAAAATGTGAAAAAAAACAAGGGAGTGGGGAGGGTTGGCATCCCTGCTGGAATCCTCTAAAGAATAAAAAAAAAAGATAAAAATAATGTCCAAATCCTGTTATAAATCCCCACAGTAACCGGATAGTGTCCCAACAGTCTAAAGGAAATATATTAATAACATACTGCACTTAAACCCTGAATGTAGTCTTTATACGTCCAATTAGACAAACAGGCTTACCAACAGATGTATAGCCCAAATTGCAAGTGAATGATAAAGCCAGGGAAAGTAGTTGTACTCCCAAAGTCATTTTTGTCTGGATTCCCTTATAAGAGAGAGCAAACCCTTCCCAGACTCAGTCAGGACTTTTGTGTACCTTCAGACACCTTACTTTAACCTGCAGTAGAATGGGTCTATGGATTCTATACTTTACGTTTGAATATGACAAATTAGAAATACCCTTACTTGTCATACGATTCTAACATTTTGATGATAAGATATTAAATGAGATCTATAGAAAACTCACAACTAAGAAACACACTTTTAAGATACAATAGTAGCCATCCCAAACCTCTTTTGAAAGGCATACCCATGAGCCAATTCACTGGAATTAGAAGAATATGTTCCAATTGGGAATCGTTCAATGATAAAGCTATGCTCCTATGGGATAACCTTCTGAATCAGGGTTATGACAGTACGGTCATAAAAAAACTCAAGAGCTGTGAGTTTGGAATGTAAATTTATTGGTTTCTAAAAATAAAAATAATAAGAAATGTCACCCTGAAAAATTAAGGAGTAATACTCCAAGATATGATAAGAAAGATAATTTTGACTTTTCCTTTAATTTTATCACTGCATAAACCAGGGAATCAGATATGATTTTTAACATCATTAAACAATATTAGCCAGTTTTGATGGCTGATCCGGTCTTGACAACGGTATCACCCAAACGACCGGGTATTACCTATCGAAAATCTAAACCACTGGCCAATTTTGCAGCTCCCAGTATGATATCTAAACAGCAAATTGGCAATATGAATTGGTTATCCCAAAGAGGAATGTTCAAATGCGGGAGAACTAAATTTAGAAGTTGCTTTTCTGTTACAGTTGCAAAGGACTTTGTGTCCATGCACACCAAAATAACGTACCTAATATGCAGCTACATAAATTGTAGATCGCAATTTGTGATTTATTTGATTACATGTGGGGTCTCCAATATGTTGGTAAGACAAACCGGTTTCTAAAAGACCACCTTTATGAACATATGAACTCAATTAATATTAGAGATACCCCTACAGCCTTAGGCTGTCACAGTTTGATCTGCGACCCTACACATGAAAGTTCCCTATTGGGCATTGAACATGTAAAGATTGGGTGTAGAGTAGGTGACAGAGAGCTTACCTTAGCTAAAAGGGAGGTCTGGTGGATTTTAGAACTACAAACTCGGTGGCCCAGAGGTCTTAATAAGGACTGAGAGGTCACTTGTTTTATTTAGACCCCCAGTTTTAAAAGATCATAGGCATACATACATACATACATACATACATACATAATAGGCATTTGGTCTTTCCCTTTACATACATATATTATTTGTAATATGATCATGTTTTATCTATGGGTCACCGTTTAGAATGGAGTGCTCCTTTTAGGGAACATTTCATTTGATAGTGGCGACGGTATTTTATTTCTTCATGGGATTTATTTATATGGAGCTATCTGTCTTATTGACTATTACATTATATTATTATGTTTATACCATCTTGTTTTAATAATACTCGTAGCCAATTCCTTCAATAGGTTTATATTTTTATTGATATCTATATATCTGTATTGGTTTACATACCTTTTGATGCATAGATCTTCCTATGTTTTTGTTAATTTCTTTATACATATATTAGGTGCTATGCATTATTCCCTGTAGTATTACTTACCATCAGATTTATTTCCTTTATTCATTCAGATCTGTCTCCATATGCTGTCTTCTTAGTCGTCTTTACATGTATATACATACTCTTCAGGAGAATTATATTATGTTTCCATTTAGATATATTTCGGGAGATATGTTTCAGTAGATTCTAATTTAATACATGTTTGGATATATACAGACTTTTTTGTATTGTTTTTATACTGTATTTTGTATAGAGTTATTGTGTGTTTTAATGTGTTTTGTTCCTATCCACATCGTTGCTTATCTTGAACTGCAGGGGTTAATTATCCCTCTAATTGCCTATCACCTGATAGCTAGTGTTTTGTCACTGATATAAACTCAGCCCAGTAGTGGAAGGTTCAACGCCCCTCTGATGAAGTGACGGTACAAGCGTCACGAAACGTGTCAGGGCTTTTCCTCCATGCAGTCTGATTTTAATTGTTGTCAATAAAGGCTTTATTTTAAGGTTACATCGGGATTGAGTTTTTTGGTCTGTTCATACTTCTATTTGTATTGCATGCTGATTCTTTGGAGTGTTTCCAGAATCTCCAGGACAGACTCTCCCCTGTTAGCTACGCGGTGGTATAAACGGAGATAATGTAGCACATTGACTGTTCTCTCTCTATGGATTCTATACTTCCTCTCCTGGTTCACTAAACAACTGTAATAACGATAGTGTAATAACTGTAATAACGATAGTGAATAGACACAACACTCTTACCCCTCACCAAAGGTGGAGCATTTTTGCAGAGCTTAGCCACAAGCTTTGTTAGGGATCTTCTTTATCAGCTGCAGCTTAAAGGGACATAATCAAAATTACTATTCTGACTCCTCTTGGACCTTTCTATCTGCTCTGAATGGAGTTGGACACAATCACTCATGGCAAATATTGTTACACTCACCAAGACGCTTGAAATGTACATATTCGCTTTATTCACGTGGATCAACAAATGTTGGAGGTCAAAAAGAACTTCCCTTCCCAACCTCTGTAGCAGCTTCTTACACACAGAAAATAGGAACAAGAAAGAGGCATGATGGGATTATTCAAGATTATTGAATACTATAGCCTATAGTCACAAGGTGGCAGTATAACAACTATATGCATATAAAGACATTATCAAAAAAGAATATAACAAACATAATTAACTGCTGGGACAGGACAGCACAATCACACATATCATCTTATTACAATAACAATTATACCAGCATGGCCTTCATGTACAACATTATATCATATTGTGTTCCCAACCCAATGTTCAACATAATAATGCGGCATACCGTTAAACAAATCAACATTTTACAGTACAACATATACTTGTAGGAAGTATGAAAATTACATTTCGGTATTTAAACTCTTGGGATGTGCGATTTTAAAGGGCATGTCCTCCCCAAAACTTAAATTTAACCCACTGCTGGCCCCACTGTGTAGTGATTAAAAAATCCTTTTGGTTGTCCTGCAGTATCTAGTCAAAGCCCAGAAAACTGAATAGTAGGAGCCCCTCTGTGTGTAAAAAGTTTTCTGCCCCTTTTTTCTGTCCTCCTGGAGGACTCTGGCATGTGTAGAGAAGACCATCCCCCCTCTGGATCCCTTGTCTCTGCAGTGATAGTGTAAAAAATAAACTTTTTTGTAGTGTAGCCCTAACCGCCAGGTTTAAATCTTAAAAAACTGGCCAGAAACATACTTACCAACCTTTGTTCTTACTACAAGCTTAAGGAGAGGTGGACCAAAAGGAGCAAAAAGCTGTGTCATGTCGCATGCGTACTGATGTTACATGCAGCAAGGTTGCACGCGTGGCTCGACCGGTTTTAAAGCAACAGCTTGCCAATAACCTAATTTTTTTTTAAGGTGTACATATCCTTTAAACAAACAGTCAGACTTAACCTTAAAGGATAAGTGCACTGTAAAATGAAGTTATGTGCATGACGTCACGGCGCACGTGACATGACGTCAGTGCGTGCGTCACATCAATCTTGTCCGTTCAGGATCAATAGAAACCCCCCGAAAACCTAGACCTCACAAAACCGTTCAACTCTGCTCCTAAATGTACTTATCAGCCCTCGTCCGTTCAGGATCAATAGAAACACCCTGAAAACCTAGACCTCACAAAACCGTTCAACTCTGCTCCTAAATGGATATAGAATATGCAGGGAGGCACACTCAAGTAGAAATTAATAGCAAGCTTTCATTTATTGAGTGCTCAACATACAAGCCAGAGACACTAAATGTACTTATCAGCCCTTGTTTCTTTGTCTGCCTTCCATGCATGGGTCAGACCGACAGCATCATCAGTGATTGGCTGAGACATTGCGTCTCAGCCAGTCACTTATTTAATGCATAATTTTTTTTATATTACTCTAGGTAAATCTCCCTATCTGTTTGCTTAGCAGCTATTCGCTGTTTTTTCCCCCCAGAAAAGAGTGGGACTGTGTGTAGCATCCATCCATCTCCACTATACCAATAAAAAATATAGTAATGATATAAACATCTCATTACATATTCCTGTGCTTATCACATTTGTTTATAAAGGTTAAACCCTGGCTTACATATAAACAGGATTTTACTAGTGTTCAGTAAACAGCAGCTTAACATAAAGGCTCACTTAAATATTTATTTTGAAATAGCTGGAATAGAAAAATAAATGACAATTTTCTTGTTGCTCTTTTCACTAGACATCCAATTAAGCCTTAAAATGTCACATACATTTAGAAATATAATTTGGCATGGAGCCTATAGCCTGTGTTTGCTTGGTGTCATATAAATGTCAGGGTTGATTGTTGGTCCCAATACATCATTGATTTTAATGTACTGTGGTGAATTTTTATACTTCTGCTAAAGAGTCTCCACTGGATAACATATTAAATGAAGGCATTTTGCTTTACTAAGCATTTAGTAAATTCTTCTGTTGTCTGCTAGTTGCTGAAACGAGATAACAAAGGTGAGCTTAATGTTACATGTGCTTTAAAATTTACTTTCACAGCACAGCGTGGCTTACAGGATGACTACATCAAACAGATGAGACAAAACAATTGCTTTCTTTCTAAATAGCTTTAGATGGTGAGTTTATTGGTATATAGGTTCACTTCAACTTAACAACAGAAAATGCTGCTTTTTTATGTAAGAAAAAAAAAAGGTAGAAGTTCATAGAAGAGCGCACCCAAAGGACTTCTATATGAAATTATTTATTTAACAATGTGCCAACATGTTTCTGCACATATATGGCCATCGTCAGGACTTATACATACATGACCTCATTCATTAGGCTTCAAAGAGGGACACAAAGGAGAAGTGTGCTATTACCTAGCTTAGGAATCCGTGGAAGCGTTACCGTGTTATTGGGGAATTTCAGGATGTTTTTCCCCATTGATAGGGTCATGTGATGAAATCAAATACCAACTAGCACTTTCTGTATGAAATGAAACTACAGATTGTGTCTCTCTAAATCATAATTTTAAACTGATATTGGTGACTTTTTAATACTATACTTAAATTATTATATTATTCTATCTATCACACTTTAGCTGGCTACACACATTCCCTATAAAGGGCCAATCCCGTCAGCACCGACAAGGTTACACACATTCCCTATAAAGGGCCAATCCCGTCAGCACCGACAAGGTTGGCCCTTTATCGGTAAAGTGTGTACCACCAAAATGATTGTTCCTGACACCAACAAATGTTCCACCAGCTTAAATTTGGCAGGCTCATTCATTGCACCTTACTTACAAAAGTTAAGAAGGTTTCGTTTCGAAACTCCACCTGTAACGCCCTCACTCACTCATCACTAATTCTCCAACTTGCCGTGGAGGCAGACAGCTTAAATTTGGCAGGCTCATTCATTGCACCTTACTTACAAAAGTGTATACAGTACTATATAATTACTATAGCATAAATAATATATAAATGGGAAACTTTATATAGTATGAATAACTAATTATATTTTATATTGACCTAGGGCAGGTTTACATGTTGTAGCATGTTCAGAGAGGGACCCATTCTGATTATGTTGATTGTGGGGATTCCTCTCGGAACACATAGTCACCTGTGTCTGTTATATCCTTTTTAGAAACTAGAATTCCACTGCGTTGCTTTTATTTCTCACAAACAATATTTAATAACATATTTTGAACAATTTTTGCTATTGCTTACTTATATTTTTAACTCATTGGGGGGAGGTTATAGCTTATCTAGTAGAATCATCTCACTACTACACAATGTTATAGATATATGTTATGCACTAGTCGAGGAAGACTTCTTACTGCAGTTAAGGAGGTAAGAAGTGGGTGGAAGCCCAACTGATTTTTATTAAACATGTGGAATTACATTTAGAGAGAAGAGAGGTGGCAATGTTCTTCCTATGTTTATGTAGCTGTGTGCCCTGATCTTGTAGTACATACTGTGAGTAGAAAATTAAATTGCGGTTTGTGCGCTACCTTGGGCTCCTGTTCACAAATACAGTTATTCAGTGCAACAAAGTGTAGAAACTCGTGCAGAAACCTACTAGTGCACATCTATTTAGCTGAACACAGAACTTCATGATATAGTGAAACCTCTTTCTATATTCACTCCAGAAATTTGTGTGTTCACTATTTCAACATCTGTGTAACTAGCAGACCTGTTTTAAGATAGTCTACTGTAGTGCCTTGCATAAATAAACGCCTGTCTTATAGAACACTGGGAGGTTGGTATTGTTCTGTCGGTCACTAACACATAAAAGTAAATCTACAAATACAAAAAAACTACAATAAACACAGGGGCTCAATATAATATGTTCCTCCAATCAAGCCGAGAAACCCTAGCATATAACGTAGAAGAATGGCCTTGTGTTTGTGTAAATGTAAACGTTATGCTGACTGTCAATATGTAGAAACAATAGCAGACACACTAAGAATATTTAAAGATGCAGATCCTGTCAATTTTTAAAGATCAAGGGACACATGTGCTCCCACCACTGCTGCAAACTCCCTATAGGGACCATTCTTTATACTGGCAGCAGGGAAAGTTTGTATTTACCGCAATGACTAGGCCATCGGGAACGATCAGCAGCTGTGCCACTCGTAATCGGATGGAACCAGGGCCTTTACGTAGTTTGTGCACCAGCTTTAATCCTTATTTACCGATTACGTAGGCATTATATAGCCTGTGGAGATAATTGAAGTACACCATACTAAGAATGACTAATAGGTTAAATCCCGTGGGGGATACAAGGGATTTAGCATTATGCTGTGTGTAAGAGGAGCAGAAACCGTACCCACTCGCAGTGTCACCATTACGGTCCGGTCTGAAAAGCGGCAACATATCGGTCGGTATCCGTTGTCATCTCTTTAAGTTAACAGCAGTAAAGTATAGACCTACATTCTGTGGTATGTGCTACTGGGTACCCCATTGTGGGGCCTTTTCCACCACATGTGTTCCGGCGATACGCAATGTGATCTGTCCAGCAAAACACATGCGGGGAATCGCATGTTTATGGCAACCGTAAACCAATAACAGACAAATATCCTGCGAATTGGCCAGTATCGTAATTGATGCAGTTCCAGCCACCTAAGAAGACATAGCTGTTTACATTTTGCAAGAAGACTAAAACTGTATATCTTCTACATTATGACATTACCAATGGTGGGTTTTATAACTCAGTGGCTAGCTATAAAAATAGAAATTAAACTTTGTAGTTTATTGATCAGCTGGAATACTCCAACCAGGGTTTGGTTCAGCAGAAACTGGCAAGCATATAGTCCATGGGTCAAATATATGCACAGGTTTCCTAACATCATAAAAATGTTTTCTGGACATCAAACTTCTGGTTTGATTCTCTTTTATACCAAAGATCCACCATCAGAAAAACACTAACTGTAACCACAATCTAATTATGGTGGAACTACCTGTCATACCAGTGTTTACGTGATGGAAATTGTACATCAACCAGTTACTTTTCCAATAGAATTTCTTCTTGTCGAGTATTTGTTTAATGTAAAATATAGAGGGGGGCGATGTAATACAAAATGAGTTAAACGTCACGCTTCCTGGTTTAATAGTCATGTGAGCAATGCGGTTTACACTTATTTTGCATGGTAGATGTAATTTTGTGTGGTAACAGCACAATGAACCTGAATGCAATGCAGATGTTCATTTTATCCTACTTTTTAGCGCAAAAGCAAACATTTTTTAATGCGGCATTAGACGTACCTCCTCACCTGTGGGCTCCCATGATGCAAGTACAATCACACAAAGGATAACTGCAGTGTGTGAAACCGACGGAGATGGATGTGGAAGGTTTGCTGCTATTAGGTGTCAAAGAAATCTTTCCTTTCTGAAATTTAAGAGGTATGTCTACCCTGAAATGACTTTCTAGGATCATGGTGGTAACCCCCCTCCCCCCCCCCCACACACCACCCTTAACGCCAATAATTTCTTCAAAACAAAGTTTAGATCACACTTACAGCCCTTACATCTAGGCCCCATATAATCATATTATCTGCCCACTGGCATACTTTATACCAAATGTTTTTAGTAACATTACTGTGATCACCGAATGAACGAAGAAGCCTCCAACCACGTCAAGGTAACCCAGTCTGGAAGGTCCTAACTTCTAACCTTTTTTACTTCAATTACCATTAGCAAACTTTTTGCATTTCTCATATAGTTGGCACTGGATCCATATACAGCTTTCCACCCCCCCCCCGCCCCTTTGGCTTTAAAATGAGGGAAGAGAGCCATCTATCCAGTGCTTTATATTAAAGGCATAGGACCTCCCATAAAAGGGGCGTGTTGGGAGGTGCTATAACCACATACCTGAAGCTGACCTGGCTTCCCAATAAATACTCCATACAAGGATGTGGGAGCACTCCAATTAGGCTATTTCCAAATACATTTATCGGAAGTGCTACTGATTATACTTGAATAATTACTGCAAATCTTAAAAGTGCATATTTAAAGTTTAACAAACAAGAAAACAAAGACATCATGAACTCTCATATTGCTCTTGCATCCATAAACTGGCTTATTTGGTAGAAATCTGATCAAACTATTTAAAGTAGCCCTAGTCCTAGCATAAATAAAGTATCAGTGTAAACAATGACAGTGTAGTAAATGTGCAGAAAAAAAAAACTGGTGTGTATTTTATCCATGCCTCCCTTAAGCTTCCAGATCAGCCTAAACCTGAGTATAAACCAAGAGTATACGCTATTGATGATTTTAAGGTAAATGTTTCTCAGTTTAACTCGGGTATATATGGCACAGTGTATTCATCTCTCATCTAAGAGCATTTGAAGGGTATCTTTTACTCGGATTTTTCAAAAATCTAACCTTTGGGTACAGCAAGATCTTACTGCTCCAAACCTTTTTTTCGGATTTTAAATCTGCAGCTGTAATCCTGAGAATTCATAATTTTCTCAGGAAACTCCAGTAACAGAATTATTCTATGTGATCCAACCGTCCTGACCTCATGGCCTGCCTTCCGGCCAGCACACTTTCTGTAACAATTAGAAGAATCAACTGAGAAAAGATAGAGGGAGGAAGGGAGCTGTTTTAAGCAGAGCATTGTCCCATGGTGAAGCTGTGCAAAAATTCTAAGTGTTGCAGACACTACAAGAAGGCTGTGAGTAGGGGGGGTGGTGGGGATAAAGGAGCAATCACCAACAATTAATAATTTAATGATAAGCAAGGACAGATAAATATGTGAGTACCACCATTTTACATCTCTCAAACTGTAGTATATCAGAAAATGTAAAGTTGTTTCATGGAGTATTGTGACCCTTTAATGGACAATATTCTGGATCTGACTGTGCTAGTGTCTAAGGTATTTAATCCAGAACACCTCTCTCCTGAGGTGTCACAGGGCTCTATCCCCACCTTCTTGTGATTGGTACATGTTCTTCATTCCCATAAACTTGAGATCTCGATACTTGATCTCAAGTTTAAAATGTTTAGCCACTGGTTTTGTTTTTTATCTCTATGTGCGTCTGTACCATCCGATTATGGCTGTCCATCCTTATTCTTAAGGTTCTGTGTTCCTACAACATTTAGGTTCCAAGGGCACATGGTTATCATATACAGCATGCAATGAGTACATGCTATTGGTTGTTTTATCTATGTAATCTTACATCTTCGGATGAAAGTGGGAATCCTCCTGTTAACATGATCTCACATGACTTGCATTAAAACACAGATGTGCTCAGTCCTTTCATCCAGGTGGTGTTTTTTTTTATATGAATGAATAGAGTCTGCTTTAACCAACTGTCTGTTTTTTCCTCTATCTTAAAGTTATTTGCTGCTCCTTCAGTTTGTATATTCAAGCCTCTCATCTGCTTGAAATTTTCTCTTAGTTTTCTATCAAACTGTGTTTCCATTTCCTATTGTTATATGTTGTAAATGCAGTAAAAAAGTTTTTTTGTTTCCCATTTCTCTCTTTGCTTTGGAATAGCTCTATGCTTTAATCTAGTAATTGTAGGGATTTAGTGTAACACTGTTTTATTTTGGAATCTTTTTGTAGTTTTGTTTGAATTATTCTGTATCACTCTACAATTGGGCTATGGTTTGTGATTTTTTTATGTAGGTGGGTAGTGGCTGTTGTAGTGTAACATCTATTTCTGGTAATGCTGTCTTATTCAACAGGTGTATTCCAATTGCATGTTTTTGCAACTTACGAAAATGTCCTGGAATTTCTATTTTTCCGGGGCTACAGTCGTATGCAAATCTTATCATCCGCCTCAAAGTTTATTCAGTTCTTCAACATCAATCGAGGTTACTTTTTTGGCCATGCATATCAAGAAAACATCATCTAAAATCTGTAATAGAGAATGAAAATTTTCCATATATTTACTCAAGATATGTTTCTTTTCATATTGCTAGATATACAGATTAGCATACGCTGGGGCAATGCCCATCCCAAAATGTTGGTGGGAATAATAGATAACAGTTCAATATAAACTCTTTGTAAGCTGGTGATCCACGAGCATCAATTTGATAATTTCCTTAATTGTCATTATTCCTTCATGATGTGGGATATTGTATATATAACTTGCCACATCCATTGCTACCAACCATATCCTCCCCTGTGGGTAGTACAGTTTTTTTCCTTAGAAAGTGCATATAGAATATGTCTCTGTTTCTGTAAGATTATTTTTTTATACGTTTTGGTTTGCATTTAAGTTTTTGAAAGATTCAGTGTGATTTAATAGTAAGTATAATACCTCGTATGTTTGTGCTGTGGGATACAGCAATATAACAATACATAAAATTGCAGGTTTTGCTTATAAAAAAAACAAAGGTAATCCAATCTGAACATATTTATCCCTTATAAAATTACCTCTAATACAAGAAGTAAACAGCATTTAGTGACAAAAAAATGTACAGCACTCATCAAATTTGGAATTTTGCCACTTCTCTTTCAGCAAAAATGTTGAATCCCATTGTTATCTCTACCATACAAAGCTCTCTTGGCACCCTTACAGATTTTCAACCGGATTAGATCTGGACTCTGGCTGAACTATCTAAATATTGACCCTCTTAGTGAGCTATGATTTGTTAATTTAGAATAATGCTGTAGGTTATTGTATGTTGAAAGGAGAAGTTTCATTTCAGCTTCTAGCGATGCTTAAAGGTTTTGGTGACAAAATAGTCGTATCACAGGGCTATTTATGATTTTATCACGTTGACCAAAGTCCAGTCATAACCGCTTCCCAATATTTTTCTTCCGTGCAGATAAAACACTTGATTCACTGGTGTTTTAAGGTGTTTATTGACTATTACTTCAACAACACATTAACACTGTGAAAGCTAATAAAAACAAATTGTTTAATCTTATAACACAACATTTTAGGAATGTTTTCATTCTTAAACCCTTGATAAAATGTATACTTTAAGGGGAACTGTGGTCTCCATATAAGGAGGGTAAAATATTTTAGTATTAGTCATCACAGAACCCAATCTTAAATCTGATTGAAAATCTGTGAGTTGACCTAAAGATTTTTTGTACAGGAGAAGCTAATAGAATTCAGATATTTTTATTGACATGTTATGACTCCATTACATATTTATGTATGGCTTTGGGCTTAGGGGGGATTTATATGGGTAATCTATACAGTTTTTATAGAATAATTCCTGTATATATTATATGAACTTTGTATTCCTGAGCTGGTACAAATCACTCATAATATATTTGCACACACACCAAATGATTTTATTCCTATATGCTTGCCCTCTTTAAGGCATATGACACAATTACCAGAGATTTACATATGCTAGTGAACTTTTAATTAGTGCACACTGGGGTTTATATGGATGTGTGGATTGTCTTTATAAAAATTACTGTGTACTGTGATTTCAAAATCACCTATCCGTATTTTCTAATCCCAAGAAAGCACTTTTAACTCCTGGTTACTATTCAGGTGTGAGTTTGGGAAAGATAGTTAATTGGCCTTTAATGCAGATTAAAATACCCAGTTAATTTATTTGTTGAGCTGACGGCACTGAGAATAGCTTGTGGCAGCGTCCCACAGTGGCTTTTGTGTACCTGCACAACCGCGACAAGTAAGGGGTTAAGTTGTTATATGATCAATGAATGTTTAGAGCAAACCCAGGTTTGCTGCATGTGGCCAGCGAATAATTGGGTTTTTGTATGTGTCTAGATGACACAATACAGAAACAGAGCACACACACAATTTAAAAATAAAAGCTCTAAAATAATTAATTTATTTTAATGTCATAAGTGTAAATATCCCCCCACCACACACACACCCTACACAGACACTATATATACATCAATTGATATGACCTTGCACCAACCTTTCAGTTTCTCAGGCAACTAAAAATTCTATACTTAATTATCAAACAGTTATTTTTAGGTTAATAAAACGCAAAAACGTTACCACCGACCCGCCACAAACCCAGCACCCCCTACACCAACAACACAACCATACTCTCCAATGGCCATACCAAACCATCAAAAAAGTTAGTTTTTACAGCCCAACACAACATTTTTAACCCTAATAAACACAGGACAGACATACTAATGTACCGCAACCCAACCTACACTTTGATTTTCCTGACCAACCAATAATAAAATACATGTATTTAATCAGAAGATGTCTGAAATGAATGCCTTCTTTCATGCTATTGCAAGATTTATTAAGTTTTAAAACCTGCAGCAACACGACATAGATTAATTCCAAATGTGGCCTAGTTTATTCTTAATCTTCCTTTCCTAGGTTTTAAAACTACAAATTTTCAGATTTGAGCTGCCTATTATATATGGTTGAATGTAGTATATTTATATTATATTTAGAAAGGAGCACTCTCAGACAAAAGCATACCTTTTTTTTTATTTCTGAGAGAAGAATGACAAATGTTATATATCATGGGAAACATCAAGCTATTAACCCTGCTATTCATATGGTATAAATATTGACGTGATTGAAATATTCAGAAAGGTCTTTCCCCAGATAATTATATTATGGGACCTAGGTGTTCACTTGAGAGAACATGCATCTATACTAATCCATGAATTTAGAGGACAGCCAGGAATGCTTATGAAGAGGTATACACCTTTAAAAAATTGAAAATTTGAACTTTTTAGACTATGCCAACTGTTTTATATGTTATTGGTTTGTGTATTTAAGAAAAGTTTTAAAATTCATATTGAAGTAAAAATGACTCTATTTGTCTAAGTGATCTTTTCCTGCTTCACCTAATTTAGATTTTGCGCGCCACAGCAGTTCTAGAACATTAAGAAGCAAGCTAGCGACGCACCACTATTACATCTTGTCATTTCAACATGATTTATACATTTTTTTGAGCCATGAACAATTATAAAATGATGGGACCGTGTCCCAAAATAACATAACTGGAATTAGTTTCACGTGCATTGTTCCTTCATTAGAACCCAGCCCCGTGGGTGGGTGTTGGTGTTTTTTCGTGTAGCAAATTATTACATTATTGCACCTCTGCAGGTAATACTATACATATTTTAGTTTCATGGCTAATGATGAAATTAGAAGTAGAAGAAAAAACAAAAATGGGCCGACCCTCCCATTAACCATCCAGGTTAGTTTAGGTCCTCACCTAGAGTTTAGGTCACTACCCGGTAGTGTAATGGGAGTGGGGAATATTTTCTTATGTATATCTCTGTTTAATAATGAATTCACTAATATTCACCAATATTATCACTAAAACTGAGAAATCCAGAGGGAAGTGGGCACCCTCAGTATCAGTTTTTTGCTTGTGCTATATTTTAGTGCTGTAGCACTGAGGGAGCACCTTTAAAGAAATTAGCAAGTTGCCATTGTGTGTGCCTGGCCAACTCTGAGTATACTGGTGGAGTGGGGAGTCTGACGGTTGTATTGTTGTTCTTTAAAATGTAACAAGTGTATTTTTGCATTAATATGTATATTTCCTTGTTTAAAAGTCTAAAAAATACAAGTAAGCAGAGGGCGTGCCTGAAGTAGGATGCGCACCCCAGAGCCCTTATTGAGCACAATCTTGAATAGGAGATCTACTTCTGACTTGAGAGATAAGCCCGAACTATATAAAGTTCGTCCGTTTTGACTTTCGACTTCAGAGAAAGTTCGAAAGTTTGAAGCTCGGACCCATCAAGTCAATGGGGAGTGATAGTTCGAAAATTTTGATTGATTTACAGCTAACTAACATGGTAACTTACTGTAATGGCTGTGACAACCTGGGAATGGTACTGGGGAACATTCACTATCTCCAAAACTTGTTAAAACACACTCCTAAGAGTCAGACGGGACAATTTCTCGTCTTGCGCAAGCTACATTGCGACATATATTCGAGACTTATCGAACCAAAAGGAGCGTCAGTCCTCACTAGTGAACATCCTTCACTAGGCTTAGCGACATGAAGGGTTGATATGTGTAGTGTGTTAAAGAAAGGCACTGCCTTTGACGGGAGAGACCAGGGTTCGAACCTGGCTAGGGCAGCTATACAAAGTGTTGACTTATTATAATACCCTAGTAATAGAATATACCAATAGTTAAGATACTGGGTATATAATATAGGTTATATTTACTAGGTTATCATATGGTTATTGATATTCTAGGTTATTATAGGGTTATTGATACTTAGTAGTTATATTATATTGCTAGGGTATCTATAATATAATAACCTAATGACCTAGTAATAAATAACCCTATCTAACCGTAATATAACAATCTTAATTACTAGTATTACTATGGTTATAATATTACTAGGTTATTATATGGGTCTTATATTACTAGGATATTATAATAATCCAAAATTAGTACAGCGCCCCCAGCTAGAGTTCGACACCTGGTCTCCCATGTCAAAGGTGGGCGCTTTAACCATACCACTATCCGCCCTACATTATATGGATAATTATTCTGTTATCTTATGGTATTATTAATACTACTACCTAGTAAAATCTCCATAGAATGTAAGTGGCTGGATATGGTACTTGCTAAAGGCACCCCACTTTGGCCTTTGAAGACCAGGGTTCGAATCCTGGCTTGGGCAGCTATACAAAATTTTGGATTATTATATACCCTAGTTAATATAATAACCATAGCAAACGATAACCGATGTAATACTATCAATAAAACCAATAGATACTCTAGCTGTATAATATGTTTATATTACTAGTTAGCTATGATTATTATATACTAGTTTTATATGGTTATTATGTTACTAGTCTTATTATGGTTATTAATTATAATACCCTAGTAATATATAACCTAGTAATATAAATAACCATAAGTACCTAGTAATATAGATAACCATATAATAACCTAAGTAATATAATAACCATTATAATAACCTAATAATATAATAAACAATATTATATTTACCGGTACTAGGTTATTATATGTACTAGGTATTATAATAATCCAAACACTTGTATAGCTGCCCCTACCAGGATTCTAACCCTGGTCTCCCTGTCAAAGGCAGTCGCTTAACCACTACATTATCCAGCCACTAGATTACACTTTACACATTCTAGTTAGTGAATGGCCCATAAATCGATAATTATCGAATTTACGATCGAAGATCAGGAAACATCGAAAGTCAGAGAAATCTGGGGTCTGGGAAGTTTCGAGAAGTCCGAGTCCATTCAAACTCATAAATTTCGTCTCGAACATGGGCTCGAGTTCCAGTCCACTCCCTACTCTGAGCAAAACCTCCCTACCTCCCTGCAGACATGTCTCCTAAAAACCCCCAGACACGGCTACAGAGAATTTGCGTAACTGGAAAAATACTGCTAGAAGATGGCGCAGACCATGCACCAGACACCCCCATGGCAGACAACACCATTGCTACTGCCAATCCACATTGACTTCACCAACTGGACAAAGTTAAAATAGACATATCCTGTCTATGCCTATTGCAATCAATACTGGCAAAATAAGATGACCTGGAAAACAGACACGGCCGCATAACTCCATTCGTGAGATTTATCAGAGAAAGCCAAAGGCTCAAACCCACCCGTTTCTGGAAGAACTACTAATACACATTTATGGTAGGAACACCATTTCTCAACACCTTTGTGGTGAGCCGGGCCCACCAAATGTAACTTTCCATATGCTAGGAATTTATGTCTCCGTCCAGCCTCACTGTATGAGTATTAAATAATGTTGTCCCACGCCTTAGAACTCTGACCAGATTTACAATATGTTAAAAAACACACGCTGATATAATTGTGCTACTCAGATCCACCTAAATGGTCATGCAACTAATACCCTTAAGAAATATTGGGTCAGATGAACCTACTACTCATAATTCACTTCCTCCATAGGTGGGGCACCGTGAGTGGTGAAATTGGTAACAGTTCGAGCGGTGGATCTGAGGCTTGATCGACAAGGTACCATAATATTATTATATGCTAAAATACAGTCAGCAGACCATTACTCATCTAGCTTCATATGTCCCCCTGCAATTTGACATGATGGCACTACATGTTGGTATCCAGTTTTTGACAACCAAACGGTATTCCATCCATTGGATGGGAGATTTTAACATGGTGACAGATATTTCACAGCGACCGTCTCCATCCCCTGACTGGATACCACCCTTCAATCCCACCACTGGATTTGGCAAGGTATTGCAGTCTCTCCTTATGATAGACACCTGCCACTCCTTTTAACAAGCACTCAAGCATTTTCATATTTTTTGGGTCCCACAGTATAAGTTCCCATATTGATTAAATCTTGGGCATGCTATGCTGGTCCCAAGGCTGATGGAGGCTGGTATAGACCCTAGAATACTAGAATCTGACCATACGCATGCTGGATGGAGTTGGTCTGGTACAGTTCTTCCCCCTCAACCCCAGCAATGGGAGACTAAACCCTCTTTGGCTGGGCCTTATTTCTGAAGGGTAAGTCGCTCCTTGAGTTGGGGATTTCTTAGCCAGAAATGATAACACTGCACGTGCAATACAGGCTTTGGGAACATTCAAACCTTCTAGAATGATCCTCAGCTTTGCGATCAATAATTAATACGGTCCCTCTGCTTAGATAGAATTAGCCGCCACTGGGCCTCTAAGCCCATCAGAATTCTTAACACCCCACCCAGTCAAAGCTCTGCCCTCAAATTACCAACTAGAACATCATAAGCTAAAAATCCCAATTTTTTCGCTCCAATAGTGAACATGGTGACATGTTGAATGTTGTGGCAAACTTTTAGCATACATGGCAATAAGCAACATATAGCACCAACGTGATTAAACTACTCTCACCAATAGGCCAAATTATAAATGACACCCCTGAGGTCATGAATACCTGCACAATACTATGCCAAACTAAACTCTTCAACACTAAGACATACCCCAGAGGAGATCCAAACTTTTTTAAGCATTTTTACTCTCCCACATCTGGAAAAACTAATCACAGAAATTGAAATTCAGGAGACCGTCTCTGTCCTATCACTATAAAAGACCCCAGACACATGGTCTTCCTCCATCGTTATTTTATGTTACTTACCTTTAAATCTCCTCAAACTACTAGAGTTAGTTATATACTGTAAATCAATTTGTCTCTATCCCTCCCTCATGCAAGAAGCATTTATTATCCTCATACCTAAGCCGAAAGACCCCTTACTCCCGAATCCTTAAGACCCATTTCCTTACTACAAATGGATGTGAAAATATTAGCAAACTTTTAAAACTAAGCTCATAAATATATAACTTCTTCATACACCCCGACCCGACTGGGTTTATCCCAGGGAAAAACCCTTTACTCAACACCTATAGACTCCTTGACACAAGCCATAATGATATGGCACATGTTTATGTAGTCACACTAGACCTGCCTGAGTGTTTGACTCAGTGAAGTGGCCTTTTCTCTGGCAGGTTCTGCATGGTTTTGGGTTTGACCCTAACTTTGTGGAAATGGCTCCAAATTTCCAGAATACGGATACTGACTAACACACAACACATTCACCACCGTCTTATTAAACAGAGGCATTCAACAGGTTGTCCCCTTTCCCCCCCTTCTGTAGCTATTGTGGTGGAGCCTCTAGCAGTCCAACTGCGATCCCATCCTGATTTCGAGGCCTGAAGAGAGGGTCTGGTAGAACCAGTAAACTGTACCAACGACATGTTTATACCTAGTGACCAGAGCCCCTCCCTTAGACCTCACTCAACAGTAATAACAGATATGGAGATAATCTGGACAAAAATCCCAAATATTGCCCATAGTAGCTGCGAAGCACCACAGAACCCCATACATTAACGGGCAATTCAATTAAATAACTGGTATCCAATTTTTCTAGATGCACTGGAGACCCCTGACTTTGAATATCAAACCCCTTATATGTCTAGTTAATCTCAAAATTGGTCCAAATACCTCTGGGGTGGTGGGCTTGGCCATCTAATCAAAATGATTTGGTTGCCAAAAATTATACATTATACATCTTTTGCCACTAAAATATTTCAAATTATGGAAGCCATACTCAAAACATTTGGGGGGCTGGGCGGCATAAATTAAACAGGCCCACTCGTAAGAACCATCTGACCTTGGTCGGCTATGCCGTCTCAGATCTGCGATTATGCTATGCAGCCGCTAGCTCTCCCCTCTATCATTGGTCATTGCTGATCTGATTAGACGTCTAGGGGGCATATTTATAAAGGATTGTATTTTGTTTCGCTTCGATGAATCTGCACCAATGACAAAAGCGCTATTTTTGCCTTATTTATAAACTCGCTCATTTTCGCTTTTGCTTTGCAGAAAAGTATCGCTGTGGAGATAGTTTTTCGCCCTATTCATTGCGTTAGTGATGTACTTGTCACTTGCGAAAAGAGAGATGCTCTCTAGTGTAATTTCAGAGTTATCTTTGTTCACTTTTTTATTTTACGGCCATTGCCGTTTTCTCCCTTTTGTTGCATTTTTTGCAGTTTTTAACAGATTTTCGCCAACATCATTTCTTACTGGAATGTTCCATTAACATGACTATCCTCTTACACAGCACTATGGTATGTTCCCATTTAATGTAACTGTTCGATATTTAGCTGCAGTTTGCTGAATAAGCAGATACTAAAAAATGTTTCCTATTAATAAAATAGAGAAAATTCACCTTTTGAGTTTTACACTATTATATCCTATTAATAAATAGAGAAAATTCACCTTTTGAGTTTTACACTATAATCCTTTTATGAAATAGAGAAATTCACCTTTTGATTTTTACACATCATATCCTATTATAAAAATAGAGAAAATTTGCCTTTTGAGTTTTATACTATTTTATATCTTTGGTGAAAAAAACCACCACATTTTATTTTTAATAAAAGAAGGTGTTCTATGTGTATTAACCAATTTAATACTACTTTGAAAAACCCCAGGAGTATACCTATTTACCATCATATGTGCTAGACTTTTTCAGCATTGTTAGTGCTACTTTTTGCTACATAATTCGCTTTTGTGATGAAATTCGCCTTTTTTATAGTAGACTGATGAAGGAAAGAGAAAGTTTAAACTTATTTATTACTTGTAATCATAATGGTTTAGGTTGGGGCTAAAAGCTTGAATAAAAATAAATCCCAGAATCCGGAATAAACGAAAGGCCCACCACGATTTGAATTTATTGGTAATGAAATAAAGACCTGTATAGCATGATTTCGGATTAGACAAAACATAACATTTTTTTTTTTTTAAAGCGAAAAATTACCTAAAAAAAGCGAAATCGCAGATTGTATTACAGTAATTGCTGGAAATAGTCTAACACCCCCCGAGTACTTATTAGTATTGAGAACCTCCACAATGTACTGACACATTTTTTACTAAATATCTTAGCTGTTACCGCAGCACTTACCGCAGCGATATATGCGAAAAGCGAAATGTAGCGGTAATGACCTTTCGCCACTGGTTTCACTGCTTTATAAATAGCGAAAAGGCCAAATTAGGCAAAACCCTGCGTTAAAGAAGGCAAAAATGTTTAACAAACCTTTTAAATATGCCCCTAGGTCTTGCTTGATGTCCTCAATGCCTGTACAGCCAGACCTATTAGATCTTGTCACTAGAGGATATTGGGGCAACATCTGTGATAACTGTACCTGTTCTCCTGCAGCATTAGAACCTGGGATTTAGCAATAAAACTGTACCGTTATGGTATAACAAATTGTTACTTAATTATACTATACTGCAACAAACAGGGTCGAATACAAAATCTCTAGGATTTCCCATCTTTGATCAATTACAATAGGAATATGAACTACCAATAGGTATGGCATGCATTCCAATACAATTTCGGAACCATTCCCTAGACTTTGTCAACAATCCCCTGACTGGCCTATTGGCTGCTACTTACTCCTCTAAAATAATTTCAGGGTTGTATCACTGCCTCCATTTCCCTACCGCATATTCTCATGCTCTTCTGAAGAAACAAACATGGGAATCCGATTTTGACCTTTGAGTGTGGAGGATTGGGAAGACGCTTTTGTGGCCCATACACTAGTCTCCCCCAAAGTGTCAGACAGCATGTCACAGCTCTTATCCATCATAGAGCTTATTTAAAACTCTCATGTTACAAACCTAACTATGATCCAAATTGCCCTAAATGCCTACTTGTTCCAGCAATCTGGGTATCCCAGGTCCCAGGGTTTTTCACAACAGATAATCCAATCTCCCCTGTGATCACATGGGTTCCCCAGTTGGGCTAGACCACAAAATTGGGAGGAGCTGGTCTCCGATTTCTCCGTACGCTCCTCAACGAGACTCTATCTATGCTAAAAAGCTATAGCAAAGACCTGGATACAAGCAATTCCTACATTAATACATGGAACAGCCATTAATGTAACCCTTCCATACAAGAAACTTTTACACCCACCAAAGTTGCCCTATAAACTATGATAAGATCTGTCTTAGATGGGAAACATGAAGAGGCACTTGCAATGACTGACCCAAACTGGATAAATGAAGTGGCCTTTTACGTGTGTACCTACTGTATAGCTCTAAAATATAGAAATTTATAGAAAATAGGTAATTATCTTATAAAATTAAGGTTTAATTAGATTTGTTAAAGATGCATGATGCAATGTACAATGACAGGGAAAAAAATTAACAGTTTTTGGTATTACCTTTCTCAACACTGAAAAAACATTTTGCATAATATTCTCCCAATCCTCTTAAACAAACTGTACTGTATATTGCAATTGGTATCTGAACCTGTTCTCATTCCATAAAAATTCCTGGCTGGAGGTATAAAAAAAATACAAGTAAATATTACTTTAATAAGTTAACAATTTGTTTAGCACTTACAGAGACAAAGAGTGAACTGCACTCCCAATATAATGTAGGAATATGTCCTTTATTAATACAGTACAGGGACACTAAGTTAAAAACACACCTCAAATCTATCGTGAGTAGTAAATACACTTAATTATAGTCGTTATAATCATTACACAGTATTCATATTAGTAAAAGTGAGCCAGTCATAATAAAAATGCAGTAGGACACTCTGTTATAACATAAACTGGAGCTTCTCCTTCACAATTTTAGCATCTCAATTTTTACTTCATAATTTAGAAAACTAATAACAAGAGACAATATTCCCTCTACATTTTTGGCTGGGTGCACAGATAAATATTAGCTGTAATGAATATTATATTTATTTACATCTCATCCACAGTGCCTATTGATATCAGCGTTTTTAAAATCCTAGGCTTTATATTAAGTTAGCCCACCCTTTGCAGCTGTACAGCACAAGGTTTAGGAGTGTGTTTATGGGAATATTTGACCATTCTTCCAGAAAAGTATTTGTGAGGTCAGATACTGATGTTGGACAAGGTCTGGCTCACAGTTTTTGATTTCATTCATCCCACAGATGTTCTACTACCAAATATGGACCTTGCTTTTTGACTCGAAGGGACAAGAAGGGGCAATCCCAAATGTTCCCACAAAGTTGGTAGAATGTGTCTGTATTATGAAGCATTCAGAATTTTCCTTCACTGTACAGGGCCAAGCACAACTCCTAAAGAACAACTCCACATACAACTACTGTTATACAGCTGGCAAAATTCAGTAAAAGTACCATTCTCTTGAATCCACCAAACTCAGCCTCATTCATTGGATTTCAGATACACCCATGTCGCCATACTTTATACCACTGCATGTTTTGCATTGCATTGTAAGGCTTGGATGCAGTTCCTTGGCCATAAAACTGTATGTAAATTAAATATAGTGAAACCCCACCTATACTAGGTTTCAGGGTTGCGCTTGGGGCCCCAGAAATACAATAAATACTATAAGGAACCCCCCACCCCGGCACAAAGCACTTAAGTACCAAAAAGTGCTCAAAGGATATAAAATCCATAGCTTAATTGGCAAAGTCAATAGACAAAGCACACCACAGACATATAATACTATGAAGTGCATAAGTTATTATAAAAATGTGAAAAACAAGGGAGTGGGAGGGTTGGCATCCTGCTGGAATCCTCTAAGAATAAAAAAAAAAGATAAAAATAATGTCCAAATCCTGTTATAAATCCCCACATAACCGGATAGTGTCCCAACAGTCTAAAGGAATATATTAATAACATACTGCACTTAAACCCTGAATGTAGTCTTTTATCGTCCAATTAGACAACAGGCTTACCAACAGATGTATATGCCCAAATTGCAAGTGAATGATAAAGCCAGGGAAAGTATATTGTACTCCCCAAAGTCATTTTTGTCTGGATTCCCTTATAAGAGAGAGCAAACCCTTCCCAGACTCAGTCAGAGATTTGTGTACCTTCAGACACCTTACTTTAACCTGCAGTAGAATGGGTCTTATTCTATACTTACGTTTGAATATGACAAATTAAGAATACCCTTACTTGTCTACGATCTTTCTAACATTTTGATATAAGATATTAAATGAGATCTATAGAAAACCACAACTAAGAAACACACTTTTAAGATACAATAGTGCCACTCCCAAACCTCTTTTGAAAGGCATACCCATGAGCCAATTCACTGGAATTAGAAGAATATGTTCCAATTGGGAATCGTTCAATGATAAAGCTATGCTCCTATGGATAACCTTCTGATCAGGTTATGACAGTACGGTCATAAAAAACTCAAGAGCTGGAGTTTGGAATGTAAATTTATTGGTTTCTAAAAATAAAATAATAAGAATTTCACCCTGAAAAATTAGGAGTAATACTCCAAGTATGATAGAAAAGATAATTTTGACTTTTCCTTTATTTTATCACTGCATAAACCAGGAAATCATATGATTTTAACATCATTAAACAATATAGCCAGTTTTGATGGCTGATCCGGTCTTGACACGGTATCACCCAAACGACCGGGTATTACCTATCGAAAATCTAACCACTGGCCAATTTTGCAGCTCCCAGTATGATATCTAAACAGCAAATTGGCAATATGATTGGTTATCCCAAAGAGGAATGTTCAAATGCGGGAGAACTAAATTTAGAAGTTGCTTTTCTGTTACAGTTGCAAAGGACTTTGTGTCCATCCACACCAAAAATACGTACCTAATATGCAGCTACATAAATTGTGATCGCAATTTGTGATTTATTTGATTACATGTGGGTCTCCAATATGTTGGTAAGACAAACCGTTTCTAAAGACCACCTTTATGAACATATGAACTCAATTATTATTAGAGATACCCCTACAAGCCTTAGGCTGTCACAGTTTGATCTGCGACCCTACACATGAAAGTTCCCTATTGGGCATTGAACATGTAAAGATTGGGTGTAGAGTAGTGACAGAGAGCTTACCTTAGCTAAAAGGAGGTCTGGTGGATTTTAGAACTACAAACTAACTCGGTGGCCCAGAGGTCTTAATAGGACTAGAGGTCACTTTTTTTATTAGACCCCCAGTTTTAAAAGATCATAGGCATACATACAACATACATACATACTACATATAGGCATTGGTCTTTCCCTTTACATACATATATTATTTGTAATATTCATGTTTTATCTAGGGTCACCGTTTAGAATGGAGTGCTCCTTTTAGGGAAACATTTCATTTGATGTGGCGACGGTATTTTTATTTCTTCATGGGATTTATTTATATGGACGTTATCTGTCTTATTGACTATTACATTATATTATTATGTTATACCATCTTGTTTTAATAACTCGTAGCCAATTCCTTCAATAGGTTTATATTTTTTTGATATCATATATCTGTATTGGTTTACATACCTTTTGATGCATAGATCTTCCTATGTTTTTTTTTAATTTCTTTATACATATATTAGGTGCTATGCATTATTCCCTGTAGTATTACTTACCATCAGATTTATTTCCTTTATTCATTCAGATCTGTCTCCATATGCTGTCTTCTTAGTCGTCTTTACATGTATATCATACTCTTCAGGAGAATTATATTGTTTCCATTTAGATTATTTCGGGAGATATGTTTCAGTAGATTCTAATTTAATACATGTTTGGATATATACAGACTTTTTGTATTGTTTTTATACTGTATTTTGTATAGAGTTATTGTGTGTTTTAATGTGTTTTGTTCCTATCCACACGTTGCTTATCTTGAACTGCAGGGTTAATTTATCCCTCTAATTGCCTATCACCGGATAGCTAGTGTTTTGTCACTGATATAAACTCAGCCCAGTAGTGGAAGGTTCAACGCCCCTCTGATGAAGTGACGGTACAAGCGTCAGAAACGTGTCAGGGCTTTTCCTCCATGCAGTCTGATTTTAATTGTTGTCATAAGCTTTATTTTAGGTTACATCGGGATTGAGTTTTTTGGTCGTTCATACTTCTATTTGTATTGCATGCTGATTCTTTGGAGTGTTTCCAGAATCTCCAACAGCACTCTCCCCTGTTAGCTACGCGGTGGTATAAACGGAGATAATGTAGCACATTGACTGTTCTCTCTCTATGGATTCTATACTTCCTCTCCTGGTTCACTAACACTGTAATAACGATAGTGTAATACCTGTAATAACGATGTGAATAGAACACACACTCTTACCCCTCACCAAAGGTGGAGCATTTTTGCAGAGCTTACCACAAGCTTTGTTAGGGATCTTCTTTATCAGCTGCAGCTTAAGGGACATAATCAAAATTACTATTCTGACTCCTCTTGGACCTTTCTATCTGCTCTGAATGGAGTTGGACACAATCACTCATGGCAAATATTGTTACACTCACCAAGACGCTTGAAATGTACTATTCGCTTTATTCACGTGGATCAACAAATGTTGGAGGTCAAAAAGAACTTCCCTTCCCAACCTCTGAGCAGCTTCTTCACACAGAAAATAGGAACAAGAAAGAGGCATGAGGGGATTATTCAAGATTTATTGAATACTATAGCCTATAGTCACAAGGTGGCAGTATAACAACTATATGCATATAAAGACATTATCAAAAAGAATATAACAAACATAATTAACTGCTGGGACAGGACAGCACAATCACACATATCATCTTATTACAATACCAATTATACCAGCATGGCCTTCATGTACAACATTAATCATATTGTGTTCCCAACCCAATGTTCAACATAATATGCGGCATAACCGTTAAACAAATCAACTTTTACAGTACAACATATACTTGTAGGAAGTTGAAAATTACATTTCGGTATTTAAACTCTTGGGAGGTGCGATTTTAAAGGGCATGTCCTCCCAAAACTTAAATTTAAACCCACTGCTGGCCCCACTGTGTAGTGATTAAAAAATCCTTTTGGTTGTCCGGCAGTTCTAGTCAAAGCCCAGAAAACTGAATAGTAGGAGCCCCTCGTGTGTGTAAAAAGTTTCTGCCCCTTTTTTCTGTCCTCCTGGAGGACTCTGGCATGTGTAGAGAAGACCATCCCCCCTCTGGATCCCTTGTCTCTGCAGTGATAGTGTAAAAAATAAACTTTTTTGTAGTGTAGCCCTAACCGCCAGGTTTAAATCTTAAAAAACTGGCCAGAAACATACTTACCAACCTTTGTTCTTACTACAAGCTTAAGGAGAGGTGGACCAAAAGGAGCAAAAAGCTGTGTCATGTCGCATGCGTACTGATGTTACATGCAGCAAGGTTGCACCGTGGCTCGACCGGTTTTAAAGCACAGCTTGCCAATAACCAATTTTTTTTTAAGGTGTACATATCCTTTAAACAAACAGTCAGACTTAACCTTAAAGGATAAGTGCACTGTAAAATGAAGTTATTGCATGACGCCACGGCGCACGTGACATGACGTCAGTGCGTGCGTCACATCATCTTGTCTTCAGGATCAATAGAAACCCCCCGAAAACCTGACCTCACAAAACCGTTCAACTCTGCTCCTAAATGTACTTATCAGCCCTCGTCCGTTCAGATCAATAGAACACCCTGAAAACCTAGACCTCACAAAACCGTTCAACTCTGCTCCTAAATGGATATAGAATATGCAGGGAGGCACACTCAAGTAGAAATTATAGCAAGCTTTCATTATTGAGTGCTCAACATACAAGCCAGAGACACTAAATGTACTTATCAGCCCTTGTTTCTTTGTCTGCCTTCCATGCATGGTCAGACCGACAGCATCATCAGTGATTGGCTGAGACATTGCGTCTCAGCCAGTCACTTATTTAATGCATATTTTTTATATTACTCTAGGTAAATCTCCCTATCTTTTTGCTTAGCAGCTATTCGCTGTTTTTTCCCCCCAAAAGAGTGGGACTGTGTGTAGCATCCATCCATCTCCACTATACCAATAAAAAATATGGTAATGATAATAACATCTCATTACATATTCCTGTGCTTATCACATTGTTTATAAGGTTAAACCCTGCTTACATATAAACGGATTTTACTAGTGTTCAGTAACAGCAGCTTAACATAAAGGCTCACTTAAATATTTATTTTGAAATAGCTGGAATAGAAAATAAATGACAATTTTCTTGTTGCTCTTTTCACTAGACATCCAATTAGCCTTAAATTTCACTATCATTTAAATAATAATTTGGCATGGAGCCTATAGCCTGTGTTTGCTTGGTGTCATATAAATGTCAGGGTTGATTGTTGGTCCCATACATCATTGATTTAAATGTACTGTGGTGAATTTTTATACTTCTGCTAAAGAGTCTCCACTGGATAACATATTAATGAAGGCATTTTGCTTTACTAAGCATTTAGTAAATTCTTCTGTTGTCTGCTAGTTGCTGAAACGAGATAACAAGGTGAGCTTAATGTTACATGTGCTTTAAAATTTACTTTCACAGCACAGCGTGGCTTACAGGATGACTACATCAAACAGATGGACAAAACAATTGCTTTCTTTCTAAATAGCTTTAGATGGTGAGTTTATTGGTATATAGGTCACTTCAACTTAACAACAGAAAATGCTGCTTTTTTATGTAAGAAAAAAAAAGGAAGAGTTCATAGAAGAGCGCACCCAAAGGACTTCTATATGAAATTATTTATTTAACAATGTGCCAACATGTTTCTTGCACTTATATGGCCATCGTCAGGACTTATACATACATGACCTCATTCATTAGGCTTCAAAGGGACACAAAGGAGAAGTGTGCTATTACCTAGCTTAGGAATCCTTGGAAGCGTAACCGCGTGTTATTGGGGAATTTCAGATGTTTTTCCCATTGATAGGTTCATGTGATGAAATCAAACCAACTAGCACTTTCTGTATGAATGAAACTACAGTTGTGTGTCTCTCTAATCATAATTTTAAACTGATATTGGTGACTTTTTAATACTATACTTAAATTATTATATTATTCTATCTATCACACTTTAGCTGGCTACACACATTCCCTATAAAGGGCCAATCCCGTCAGCACCGACAAGGTTGGCCCTTTATCGGTAAAGTGTGTACCACCAAAATGATTGTTCCTGACACCAACAAATGTTCCACAATTGTAGGGAGTATGGCAGTAACAAATGTTCTCCCTATAGTTCATATAGGAAGTACTGTGTGTACTCCCATCTGTCATCTTTGACAGATTGTTAAAGTGTATACCCACCTTACCCACAGTGCGCAGACACACTAAACCCAAGATACCTATATTCCTCCAAGTGGAGCCAGTAAATTTGCAGCCCTAAACCCTAACTGCTTAAAACCGGTAAGTGCAAAAATAAGACTGTTGTTAGAAAATCACATAAGGTTTTATAAATACCTGATAAGAAATAAAAATAAAAAATCTGGAGAGATATAACACTTCGTTTTATTACTCATGGAATTCCTCATTTAACAACTAATATAAAATCAATATTTATCACACGTGTATAATTTATTGCACATATATCCCTTCATATCTATACTAATAAAAGGCAAAGCCCTCACTCACTCACTCACTCACTCATCACTAATTCTCCAACTTGCCGTGGAGGCAGACGGCTTAAATTTGGCAGGCTCATTCATTGCACCTTACTTACAAAAGTTAAGCAGGTTTCGTTTCGATACTAATACAAGGCAAAGCCCTCACTCACTCACTCACTCACCACTAATTCTCCAACTTGCCGTGGAGGCAGACGGCTTAAATTTGGCAGGCTCATTCATTGTACCTTACTTTCAAAAGTTAAGCAGGTTTTGTTTCGAAAAGGCAAAGCCCTCACTCACTCACTCACTCATCACTAATTCTCCAACTTGCCGTGGAGGCACACGGCTTAAATTTGGCAGGCTCATTCATTGCACCTTACTTACAAAAGTTAAGCAGGTTTCGTTACGAAATTCCACCTGTAACGGTGAGTATCTGACATTGCACCTGTAACGGTGAGTATCTGACATTGCACAGACTGGTTGGTCCAATTTCAACCAAATTTGGTATGCATATACTCCTTTACCAGTAAAAGATTAACAAAATATTTTTTTTAGGGTGGGGGTGAATGGGGGGGGGGGGGGATAGAATTTTGAACTCCTGCACACTAACGGCTGGACCGATTTTTACCAAAAATTCAGGGTGTGTGCGGGGACTGGCTGAGGTGTAAGGAGAAGTGTTTGGAGGGTGGACAGAGAGGAATAGTGGGGGGTATTAGGGGCGGACGGGGAGGGGTGGTTGGGGTTATTTTCACCAAAATTTCATAGTTGAATAAAAAATATAATATTAAATTAAAGTTAATGAGTGTTGCATTATCGTAAAGCTTATTGAATTGTCTTTCTTTAATATATCAAGTGCCGAGTGATTACAGCAATCTTGATACATTATTGCTTTCTTACTAAAAACGTAATTTCAATACATCTCCGCTGCGCGGGTATTTTGCTAGTATATTATATACTGCACATAAAATTCATAATATAAACATAATAATCTCCACCATCCTAAATAAGCTATACATGATTATAAAATACTAAACTAATTACATAACAGGTTAAAAACTTTCAGAGAGATTCAATAAAAGTTCTTATCGTTAAAAACGTGCTATTTTTGCCCCAACCAATCAGATGTTAGCTTTCAAATGTTAAATAAGATCTGATTGGTTGGGGCAAAATTAGCACCATTTTTAACGATAAGAACTTTTTTTTGAATCTCCCTGTTTGTATATGTGGAATATGTTGGATAGATAGGTGAAAACTGTCCAGCAGACTATCAATGTATATATCCGTTATCAGTATCAGTCATTCTAAGGCGAAGGTACAGTATAAGATTTATATGAAGGGCTATGTGCAATAAATTATACATGGGTGATAATTTCTTATTGACTATTTAAAAACTGTGTTGGTTAATGTTATTTTGAAATGGAAATTATATTTATATTGGTGTTATTTGAATCACATTGTGGAAAAAAAAAAAAGAATTTCATGAAAGGAAGATAATGGGAAAAGTACTTTGAAAAGTGTTAAAAAACTAGATGATATACACTTACAGTAAAAGCAAGGATGCAAAAAGTCAAGTTGGAAAAATGGTACAATTTACACTAAAGGGTTTTTATCACAAAAAACGGGGACTCCAGTACTCTCTGAATCTCTCTTAAGATTGGGTGAATTCTTGTCCAATTGGCAAACTTTGTGAATGATAATATACTTGAGCAAGGGATGAAGGAAAAATTGCTGCACCACACATCTTTTAGCAAAAGCAAGCAGACAGCATACTCTCTGTGATATATTGTGTGATTGCCCTGCATAGAAACAACTGAGCCCGATAGCCCCTTCATTTAAATTATTTTAATGCTGTTTCAGTTTCGTTTGATGTTAGCACGCAGTTAAGGCTGTATATATAATATTTGAGCCTTTGATTATTTAGCTAAACTATGAATATTACTGCCAAAAAAAAGTTTTCAGTGAGGAAGGGGTAGTAAAGGATTCAAGAGAGGAGAGGGACCATCAAACTCACAACCATTACGATTTTTTGTCATGTTCCTTTTTAACATGTTTGTTACATTTTTAAGTCCAGGAGTCCTCAAAACCCTCAAGGTGTTCTTTGGAAAAGACATTAAATGCATTAAAGTAAAGCAAGCGAAAGAGCAGCAGGGACTTTCGTCTCATAAAAGGCAGGTACTGTTTTAAAGATAAAGTTTGAGAATTACGTCTCTTACGAAGGTAAAACGTTACTAAAGGTTAAAAGTTAGGACCCAGCAGAATAAAGCAAACTGTGACGTGGTTGCTGGGCTTAAAATAATTTGGCCAAGTTATTGAACTAATTGCTTTAATTTAAGGGCAGGCTTTTTAAGTCACAATTCACTGGTAAAGTAAAATGTAAGCAAATTAATTGGTTGTGCACTAGGCTTCTATTTTTTGTATATATCACATACATGTGACAATCCAATGGCAAATGGATAAAGGATAACATGGTGGTCTAATGCATTTCAGGGCCCTTATTGGCCGTTAATCATCGATATGTCTATGATTGTGGGCCATTTAGGAGACTAAAATATATTAGAATATCCTACTAAGTAACTATGTAGAAATACTGTCATTATTCATATGTACCTATTTAACAATATTGCCATTTTTCATTTGGATAATCATAAAATCAATGTAAATTGTTCATATTTAAAACTATTTCAAAACTATGTGAGTAAATGTATTTTTTATAGTGTAAGATATATTTATAGGATAGTATTTGATCACATTGTGCAGACTGGAAAAAAAAAATAAGAATTTCATGTAAGGAAGATAATGGGATTTTTTTTTTTATAGCATGGCCTTTTAGCTAAGTGGGTTAGATAAAAGCACAAGCTTTCAATGCTACTGGGTCCTCTACTCCTGCATTTTGGAAAAAAGAAGCTAAAATATAACATATATATGTACAGTATAAAGGTATAAAGTGACTAAAAAATAGAGTGCATAATTGTCATGGGAGTGGAGGGATAGAAGCAAGGAAAACCAAACCCATAAAATGCTAGATAACGTCTAAAAGCTAATACATTAAAGCTTTTCCATAAATTTATTTCAGTGTGTTTGAGATAGATACAAAAAAAAATTAACCATTGTTCATGTTTATCTGAAAGCTCATCCAATAATACTGATTGATGTTACCAACATTTTGGCTTGATAAAGCCCCATGGTTTAAAGACAAAATGTTGCCTGTTTGTATGAACAACAAATAAAAGCTTTATGGGATTTTGGAGTGCACTGGATACACATGCAAAAATAATTTATTTTTATCGATTGATCCTTGAAGTTTAAGTACCCACTTGTTGATATAGGGAGACCTATAGGATTATTAGGAGATCTAATCAAAGTAAAATATATGCTAAAAAAGACATTACCAATAAATAAAACTTGTCCTGAATAAATATACCAGACTAGTAACATCATCATAGAGGTAGAGTTTAGTATCAGCATATTTAACCTAGTATAAAGTTATATATCAAATGTTACCTGCTCTTCAGCAACCCAAAAATAAAGTTAATCCCTACCATATGGATAGGTAACAGGTACTTATTATACAGAATATTACTTGTACAACAAATGTTGTAAGGAGCAAATAGAACTGTAAGCTATTGTTATTAAGCATTATTGTGTACTTTAAGGTTGTACAATAACGCAATTTTATAGGCAATACCATGCGGTAGTACAATACGGCGCAGTATCTGTGTTTTGCAATATTTTTAGACTTCCGTACTTCTCTTTTGCGTTATCCCTGATTTATTAGAGACACGTTGCCATGAATTAATATTGCAAGACAATGTTGCAGTTCTCATGAATACATTTGGTTCAAAATGTAGATATACTCAACTTCGTTCCTGACTCCTGAGAAATTGATTGAAGAACAGGAGGTAAGGCATAGCTCCTTAACCTCCTGATCTTCAATCAATGCATTAAAGGAATAGTTCACTTTTCCAGTAAACTACCGTATTCCTTCAAAACACTACAGTAATGTATGTATTGTTAAACAAGGGGGAATACCTTATAGTTTTTGAACAAAATTCTTTAAGATTTTGAGTGTTCCAAATCATAGAAAAGTCACTAAATTATTAGACTCACATAACATATGGTACTGTTTTTGATTCATAATAAATGTTTCACACATTGTATGTGTTTCAGGCTTTAAAGATAATTCCAAATTACAATTCTCAGTTCACAGTTCAGACTTTACAAAAATCAATGCACACATATTTGGTCATTTATTTTTTACCATTGGTTGATCACAATAATTGATGCAATTGTTTTTGCTCCATAAATCTTACATTCCTGAATAATTAAGATGTTACAAGCAGCAAAACACATGTTCCTGGACAAATATAACTGGTAGAAAAAACGAAAAATGTGCACCATATGAACAAATTTCTTTTTAACTATTTTTCAGATTTAATGTTGTAAATAGGAATAATAATTATGTTTTCAAACTTAATTTCTATTCTCTGTTATTTCCAGAAGGACAATATTCATGACTAATTATTTAGCATTCTCATTTGTAGAAATGAATTCTCACTAATAGCTGTGATAGTCCCAAGTAAACTAGCTTGAGATTACCGTCAACAGTGGTTGCTGAAACTGACGAGATTCAGGTTCAGCGGAAGCTATTGAACTCAAATCCAATTGATCAGACTTTTTTGAATATTCATTTGCAAATGTAGAAAAATCGGTCACATTTCAAAACCGGGATTCATCACTAATGAAAAGATATGATGTAATATTTATTGTAGTGAATGTTAGTAATGTGTTAAGCAAAACAATGTCCATCTTATCTTTTAGTTAGTAAGCTATGTAGCATTCAATAAACAAATCCACTGGGGTCTGTTTCACCCCCTAATTGATTCAGTCAGATCTGCTCAAGATTTTTAAAATATATATGTATAATGCTGTATTCTTGGAAAGACAATCATGTAAGTAAAATGATGTATCCTAAGGGAGAAAGGATTCAATATTCAATATATGCATTTATGAGCCATTTTGCACTACAAGCAGCGGAGCAGGAGGAAGGACATTGTGGGCAATGTGGGGTGAAGAAGGGGCATGGTTGGGTGCGTTCAGTGGCATCCATGGCCAATTTGAGGATAGGATTTAAGGCCTGACTGTGGGACTCGGGATTTTGTCTCTGCAGTCGGGACAATCCCATCTAAATAGGGATGTCTAGCAACCCTGGCTACAATTTAGAAAATACTAAATATTTCATTTAAGTGCTTATCTGGGCAAAACATAAATCTTACATACATTATCTTAACTAGGTATGAAGTGATCATTATAAATAAATCCAGGAGGCAGGAGACGTTACAGACATTAACTTTTTGTTCAAAAGAGGTATTTTCTTTTACATTTTAATTCACACTATAGTTTTATACTCGCCACTCTTATATCTTTGGTTCTTTGGTCTTCTTAACAGTCCCACCAGAATAGAATATTTTCACCCTTGATCTTATATTTATGATGATTCATTCTTGTCTGCAGCTTTTGCATTTCCCTAAATATATATTATATATTGTTTTGTTTATGATGAAAAAGAGAATAAGAAAAGAAAGTTAAAGCAAGAAGTTCAAAAATGAAAGTGAATAAAACAAAAAAGAACAAATAGTTATTGCTTCAGCACTTCCACCCTTTCCTATGTATCTGTTTGTTACCCACCTTGTCCCCCTTGTACGACTTTTTGTATTCTATATTGTACAGCGCTGCATCCCCTAGTGGCGCTATATAAATAAACATATACATACATACACACCTACATACATTATTACCACTATTATAGCACCCACGTATTCTACATGGCTTTCTGTTTCCATTGTCAGTTGAACAAATCATGACACAATGCCATATGGACTCACTATCTCCTGATATCAATTTTATTAGGACCCACAGGACAGACAGCTCATATTGTGTATTAGATTGAAGGTGTGACCAAGATTTCTGGGAACTTGTACTCTACCCAGAGTTTATGTCCAGAGATCATGTGCTTTGTGTGCTGTACTTCAAGCATACAGGCCAAACAGGAGAAGCTGTCAGCTCATGGAGCCAAAAAGGCAAGTACCAGTAGGTTAGGACCCAGTTAAACAAAGCAACCTTGACGTGGTGACGGGGCTTAAAATAATTTGGCCAACTTATTGAACTAATTGCTTTTATTTATCCAGGCTTTATGGCAGGCTCTTTAAAGTATCAAAGCAGTTTGTATGTATTCTATTTTTGGTCTCCAGTTGCACTTTACTATGGATGTACAACAGCCCTGTGTTTATATATATATATTTATATATATTGTGTATATGCAGTAGATAATTGTTGGTCAAAACAGCTTTTTTTCCAGTGTGTGTATATAAATATCCCAACATTGTTTATCAACCATGGTGTTGCTCCTAAAGATATTGGTATGCATCTCTGCAAAGTAGTGGGTTTTTTTTTCCAATGAAAATGTAGTGATCATTATACATTGCAGCATTTATTTAAAGGTGAAATTGTTTCAGTATTTCATTTACATTATAGTTTGATAGATAGTACTGTATTTCTTAGTCCATTACGTAATGAAGGTAAACTATTCAAGCACATTTCTCTTTTATAGCATCTCCTTCTAAGAAGTATAATCTATCTTTCCAACATCGGAGAAACCCAAAATCACACTGGTTCTAAGCTCTGCTAGTTATCAGAAATGTTGACAAGCATAAATTACGTACATATGTAACATCTATTAACTGAACATATATTGTGATGCAAAAGTATACTGTTTGTGGAATATTGCTGCATGGTCACATAAGATGAGGTGCAATCATAAGTTAATTTTAAAAAATGTTATGCTTGGTTTATACTTAGAACGCTTTTTCTGCCTTATCTGTGGTTTAAACGGATTTTTTGCTAAATAATAGGAACACCATGATTTACTGCAGGAAAGACACATTTAGCACTCATTACTGGGTATCATTAATCCATTATAAAGAGGGAATGCAAGAAGGCATAATTCATTGTAGCGGCAAAAATGTAATGAATGAGTAAAAGGTTGCATAAAATAGTCCTTTCCGAACGTCAGCATTTCCATAATACAGCAGTGCTTCAGCTAATGTAAAAGCAATGTAAGTCTGATTGGTCTGAACCAACTGTGTTCTGTTTATGGGATATGTTCACCCTTTTTACTGTTCTCCTTTTTACCTCAAAGTGTGCCTTATACTTGCTTTTCCCCCCTTGTAATTTCAGGAAAGTATTTTATTTTTTGTTTGTTTGGGCTCACTTCCACATGCAGCATAGCCTGCAGCAAGATTTTCTTGCTGATTTCTTGCTTGTCAATGGTGAAGACTCATGCAGGATGTCATCAGATGCAACCACGCAAACCTCAATATCTTTTTGTCATTCCTGTATAAAGGAAAGATGTTGTTTAGTGATGCAGCACATGCACATTTGACACTTGGTGGTAATCTCAGGGAAGTCTTGCCGAGATAAGAATATGCTGTAAGGTGAACCATAACAAACTAAATCTTAACAAACTGAATACATTGAATTGAATTCATTCAGGAATGAGGGGCAATGAAAATAAGGTAAAAAGGCAGCCAAAAATAAATAAGTAAAAATATAACAGTGAACATATCCTTTAATAATGCAGAATAAAAAAACTTGAAATATCTGTTTTGTAGTTACACTTAAACATTTTGCACTTGGCAGTAATTAATAATTTAGAAAATGTTACTTGCATGCTCTTCAGTTTGCTTGAGTTATTGGAGGACTTGACACTGAACTATTTGTTTCTAGACTTTTGAACTGTGGTGTACATTCTAGTATATTCTGTTAAGTATATAATCACATTTTTTTTTACAGAGACCTTTATTTCATACACACATCTAAGATCAGAAGAGTTGTTAAAATGCCTTCCTATCTACTATGACACATTATCCAACAGTTGCTTTTGCATGACTGTGTTTCTAACATAGTAGAAAGGGGAGCATTTTTTTAATGTCTGGGCAGGGAACATATAAAGATACAAAGATACAAATTCTTACTATAGGCCAATACATGTGTAAGTTTATCGTAGGCCAAGTGAACAAGTTACCCTTTTTGCTGACTAATGTGTGTAAAGACTCTTAGCAACATTGTTTAGACAGATATTTAGACAGATCTCTTAATAAGGAATAACTTTGTTCTTCCATGCTGCTGGAGATCTATTGAATGGACTTTGAAACATTGGGCTTTAAAACAATAACAAATTTATTGGAATAAAACATGATCTACGCAATTCAGCCCTTCAAAGGCAGTCATCAGGATACACCATTTTGTTTTACACTTCTCTTTATAAGTAAGTGCCCTCCCCACCCTAACTTTCCACAACTAATCAACTCCTTTTTTTTTTTTATATATCTCAAGTTCTCTCACTGCTCCCAAATAAAAGCCAAGTTTCTCTCTATTAGATAATTATAGTGAGTTGTTTAACCCACATGGTGACAGGGTGTCCAATGGCCTAATCCACCGGGCTTCCCTCTGTAATAATGTCCTATACCGATCATTATCCTCCTGGTTAGGCACTCAATCTATAGCCATCCATTTGAAGCTAGACAAAAAATGACCAGCCTCTTTAAAATTTTAGTTCCAATGCCCCGTTGCATCCAAAGGGATAAATAATAGAGTACAGGTATAGAGCACTCTTGGGACTTTTCACAGCACAAATGTTTTATTCACAAATCTACGTGTTTCGGCTGCTCTAGCTGAATCAATGTCATCCATCAGTTGATCACGTTATGCTATTAAGCAAGGGGTTAACCTTTGTACCCATACCAAAACATACAAAAAATAGAATTCTAGTGCACAAACAATTCTAATTGCATATTGACTACCTCCATAAGGTTGCTGCTACAAACAGCCTGCTAAACCCTGAATAAATAAAAGCAATTAATTCAATAAATTGGCCAAATTATTTTAAGCCCAGTCACCACATCAAGGTTGCTTTCTTTAACTGGGTCCTAACCTACTTTTTTAACCTATATTGTGTGACCCATACCTAAACATGGCCCACTGATGGATGACATTGATCTTTTTCGTTTTCAAAGACTGTTAAACCTCAAGGATTAGTTCCGAATGTCTACAAAGGAATCCACACCGTTTAGAATCTTGAGCAAATATGAGCCACCGAACACTGCTCCGGCTATAAAGGTATTTTCTAATATCGTAAGAAGTGATTGTGAATTAATGACTAATGATAATTCCAGAATGCATAAACAGAATCTAACCAAAGGTGAGTGACAAGCCCTTGTTGCATTAAGGGAGGACCATAATTTGGTTATAAGTCCCGCCCACAAAGATGGGGCCATAGTACTAATGAATCGCCAATACTATATGGCTGAACTTATGGCTCAACTAAGTGATCCATATAACATATGTACAGCTAGGGGGAGACCCCACTAATGCCCTTAAATTAAAATTGGATACCCTAATTGGCATGGCCCACATGAAAGGTTGGATCAATGAGCAGGAGACTAATTGTCTTACTACTGAGGCTCCAAAAGTGCCATTAATATACACAGTACCAAAGATTTATAAATCTCTGAGGGAATCCTCAGGGAGACCCATTGTGTCAGTTGCTGGATCCATACTCAAACCAGAGTCGAAATTTGTTGATTTTTACATACAGACCTTGGTTACCAATATGAGGTCCTACTTATGTGATAGTAAGCAATTGTTGGAAATCCTGAAGGAGTATAAGGGTCCAATACAGAGCACCAAAGTGTTATCCCTGGATGTACAAAGCCTGTACACAATCATCCCCCAAGTTTGGGGTAGAGGTGTGCAGGCAGGCCTTACTTAAAGCAGGTCATAGGAGCCCTCCAACTGAACTCCTTATGGAATTTCTTCTTTTTACCCTTCAAAATAACTATTTAAGGATAATATTTATAATCAGGTGTCTGGGACCGCTATGGGATCCAATGTTGGTCCCTCCTTTGCCAACCTGTTTATGGAGGCTTTTGAAACCAAATACATATATCTGGAGTTTGACCACAAATTGTTGATTTATAAATGCTATTTTGATGATTTGTTTATTTTGTGGGACGGGCCCCAGGATGATTGTGTTATATTTGTTAATAAACTTAACTCTCATTGTTCAACAGTGAAATTCACTATGGTCTCCCATGAAACAGAAATTGACTACATGGACCTCAGAATAACAAAGGATGCTCATGGATTCAACACCTGTTGTTTACAAAGCCTACTATCAAAAACACGTTGCTACATGCCGAAAGCTATCATCCCCTCCACCAGAAATGAGGTGTCATCTTTTCTCAGTTTCTGAGGGTTCTGTCTGTTAACTCGGACTGTTCTATAGTGAATGAACAATTAAAACAAATGACAGACAAATTTGTTATGAGGGGTTACCATCCAAATTTTACTGAAACCCCAAAAAATAGGGCCATCACCTGTTTTTAAGGGAGGATGTGAAAGAAATAAACAAAAGGAAACAAACACCAGTAAACATTCCCTATTCACTACAGTACTCCTCACATAGTGAGGTAATTAAGAGTAGTTATTTGAATTATAAGAGGAAAAGAGTTGTATAGTAGGCATGATTGATGGAAAGCAGTCAACGCCAATAAAGTGGGTGCACAACCTAGGGCCAATAGGATAAATAGATAAGGAAAGGAAAAATAAAAGAAAGAAAGACAGAAAAACCAAGAACAGAAACAGCCAGAAAAAAAAAAAAAACAAGCAGCAAAAAGGGTCAAGCTAGGTAGTACAAGGGCACAAAACCCTCTCTCAACCTATTTTTGCATACAGGAGAGGCCGTAATCTTAAAATCCTTTTGGTTAAGACAGATATGGCGCCCCCGAAAACAAAAAACCCATCACCTGGTTAACTCACAAAAAAGAGGGATGCCACAAATGTGTGGGTTGCCAGGCTTGTAATTACATGTCCCCCGGTGTGGATTTCCCACACCCCCACGCAGGGAGCAGATTTAAAATTAGACATAAGTTGTCATGTCAAAGCACAGATGCAATATACTTCATGACATGCCCCTGTGGGCTGTACTATGTGGGAAAAACCGCAACGCCCCTCAGAGATTGGATGGCGAACCGTCACTCATCGATTTCATTCAGTTACTAATTAATACAAAATAATACCCATAGAAATCTATGATGCATTCCCTTATATATCTTCCCACGAACTGTGTATATATCTTTCTAATAACTGTGTATATAGTAATAATGTGTTCCTCTTGTTTTGGAATATAGCAATATTATTTCCTCCACAGCATCTATATCTGCGAGTTTGCAACATTTGAAACTAATATATTAATAGCAGTATAGTGAATTTTTTATATTTTTGGGAAAGCTCTTTTATATAACTGGGGTCCCCAGTCTATGTTTTTTAATATAGTATTCGTATTATTGCACCTTATTGTCATTATAATGGTTATGTTTTACTATAATGATCACAGATGTGGCACATCAGTACTCTTTTATATGAATCACGTTATCACTTTTCTAAGTGTTTAACAGTTTGTTTTTAGGATATGTATGTGTTTTTAGGATATCTATATGTGTGTATTTATACATTTATATTTTATACTATTGGATACACTTGGTCACATTAGCACTGTGCAATTTAGTGAATGCTACTAAGGGTTAATGTTTGGTTGGAGGGGAGGAGCATTGGGGATGGGTTGGGGTTTACCTATATGTTTAAATATCACTTACCTGTTGTGATGTCACATCCTGAGGACAGCTGCTCTAGCAAGCCGAAACGCGTTGATTTGTGAATAAAAAAATTGTGCTCTGAAAAGTCCCACGAGTGCTTTTTGTTCATAGCAAAACATTATATACAACATTATCAGTTTTTCCATTTGGAGTGTAAATATACAAATGTGGTGAAATTACACATGAACATGCTACATGTTACAGTATTTGCCATAGGAAAATCATGCTGATTGCAAATGAATAAGGCAGCACTTGAGTGACTGATGGGTGTCACGCTGTTCTTGTGTCTCTGAAGCATCTGACATGCAGGCTCTTTGTCTATGCTGTTAAAGTTACTCTCTGGTCCAAATTGAGAGTGCCATGTCTTTTAGTTGTAACTATTTGTGAAGTGTGTGACATGCAGGCAGTGTGTGTCTGGTGCTTAAGTCCAGGTAATGCCTATGTAGTCAATACTCCCTAACTGTTCCAGTTTCAGTTGGTGGAGGGGGCATGTCTGCGATGTTGCAGTGGGAGAGGGGATGGCAGTCTGGGATGTGGATGGTCTGGGGGCATGTCTGTGATGTTGTGGTGTCCAGGATGCATGAGCATGGTTATGATGTTTGGGTGGAATGGTCACAATGTTTGGAAGTGTTGACGTGCCGGATCACCAATGGCAACATAGTCTTTCCAGGGTTAATATTTGAAACATTCCAGGAGCAAATCATGTCTTAGACAGGTATCGTTCCCTCTGTTGTAGAAGCCAGGGGTGACACTGTTGTTCTGTGTCTGCAGCTTTCTGAGTTACTGAAGGCAGGTGTGTCACGCTGTTGTTGTGTCACTGAAGCGAATGACGTGCAGACTCTTTGGGGACGATTTACCCAGAGTCGCTGGGCACATATATGAAGTTAAAGTCATGCTAACTGGTTCGCTACTGGTTAGCATGACTTTAACTCCATTTTAGTACCGGATGCGCGGGTTACACAAAAATCACCCGCGCATCCGATGCTCAAGATTCAACATTGTATTTGTGGTAATTTTAGCGCTGGATTTTAGGTCCATTAAAATCCCACAGTGGGAATCCCTTGCAAACGCCATATTGAATAGCAAAAGAAGCATTTACCCAGAGCGATAGTGGCACTGGGTAAATGAGCCTGTGTAGTTGGGCAGCGCACAGAACCCAAGCTCTTTGTCTGAGTTGCTTAAGCAAGGTGGCACACTCTGCAGTCCTACAGGTCTTTTTGTTATTCAAATTGGGCTTCACGGGGCATCGGCCCTTCCAGTGGGCGTCACCGTCATCTGGGTTGCTGTGAGGTGAGCACATACAAATATACAACTTGATACATATATCAGGGCACACTCCACACCAACCTTCATGAGTACACTAGTATGCTTTAATAGTTTATTTCAATTTACTTACAATTTATTACTTGTTGTGCAAAAAAGCCACATTTTGGGGGCAGAAACCCAGTACAGTATTAAAGAATACTGGTGTGCTGTGGACTTGTCTCTATCTATCTCTATCTATATTCCACCAGAAAGTGGGCACTCAATCTTAAAATCCAAACAGCCCAGGTTCTACCCAGATAATAAGTAACAGTTCCAATAAAAAGGTAAACTCACTGATCTTTTTCCTGCTTCTATATTTTGAATATGTGCAACAAGGCAGCGTTTCAATCTTACACCTCAGACCTTTGTTAAGACATAAGTGATACACACCACTAGCACACCTAAAACATCTTACAAGTTACACCCCTCACATGACCTCATTAGAGGAATTTCATTGGTGATAGCCAAATATTGCACCATGCTATGTGTAAACAATATATACTAATATGTCTCCCACACAATATATTGGGAGTGTATTACCATATACATACATAATTAGTGAATAAAAATGTGTATATTATAAAATGTTGATATGTCAAAAGTGATTAAAGTGCATTATACAGTGCTACATTTATATCAACAATCTTACAACAAATGAAAAAAGATAAAAAGGTTAAAATAAAAGTTAGAAAGTGGCAAGCTAAGTCTAGGACATATAATCACATTACAGTTCTTTTTCCAGTCTTACATACTAAAATGGATACTTATTTTATACAAACTATAACTCATTAATTTATACAAGTTATAAACCATTGATACATACACGTATCCTTAAGTAGCTTAGGACCAAAATTGATCATTAAAGTTCATCCATAAAAGATGGGAAAATTTTTCAATAAGAGTACCACCAGGCTGTAATGAAACCAAAATAATTTTGTGAGCAAATTTTTATCAAAACAAATATCATACTACTACCTTATTTGAAAATTCTGTACATTGTATTCTTACAATGATTACCTGTGTATTTATTTTTACTAACTAGATGTCAGTTTCTGACATAACATCTAAAGGATGTAATATAGTTGGTGCCCAAATTTCAGGTTTTCTGATCTAAGCAGTGTCAAAATTGTTGGAAGTGTCTAAGAGAAAAGTATGTAATGACATATGGCAAAAAAAATTGCAAAAAGTCAAAAGCAGTTGAAATTTGAAACATGCCAACATGAATAGACATACATATAAAGGATAGCTTTTAAAAAGGAGATACAATTTTTTGACATTTATCAAAGGCTTTGGTGACCCATTTGAGCTTTACAAATTTGATTTATTTATGGTTATTTTCTTCTAGCTAGGGCTAATACACTATAAGAAATAACCTGGTATAAAGAGTACAAAACCAGAAATTCAGTCAAAGCTGTAGAAATTAAAGGGACCATTTATCAATATGATTGTTTATTAAATATTTTTTTAATTACTCATGCCTAGTTATTCTACATATTCTCTTCCATTCTGAAAAAACAGTTGGTTTCTTACTATTTGCTATGCTTTGTTGTGGTCAATAGTGAACTGACATCTCAGGTTCTGTAACGGTCCTTCTTCCCAGGATTCACACTTCTTTGAAATGTTCCTAACAGTAATATCTACTGATTGGCTGTTGGATGGGTCGAGCATATTCAGTCCTCTACTGAGCTACTGAATCAACCCAGGGACTGGCTTAAGGGCAAGACCATAACGGATTCTATTAGTAGAAGTCAGTATTTTGTAAGCATTTCTTTATGTACAGACAAATGCAGAATGGCCAGACAAGATATTTGGAATGGGAAAATACTGCAATTTAAAAAAAAAATTGTATTTGCGCTGATCTTTCCTTTAAGTGGTGCTTAAAGTTTTAATCTTTTTTCTACTGGAAATTGAAGCCTTTTTATCCATGCTACTTGCCATATTAAACAAACCTTCTTATTACCTTTGATATACTTTATAGGGTGTCCTTTTAAACAACTCTGAAGCATACCGTATTAAGACAATCATTACTAGTAATGTTCAACCAACAAGATGCCAAAATGTGCATGAGCATGCAAGGCTGAACCTGGCAAAAATAGTTTTTAGCTGTTAGGTTTTGTGCCCAGCTTGTGTAATACACTCGCAATTATCCTATTCCAAGTCACCCCTCCCCAGTTAATAGTACCCAGGGTAAGGACCTAAACTTGGCTGTCCTCACCCCTACGTCTTATCTCAGTCCTGAGAACAAGCTTTGTGAGTCGCTTGCAGGGCTCCCCTGCCATTGTCCCAGACTATGGCATGGCTGGTCAGTGGGAAGCTTTGTAAGGCGTGCGTCTTCCCATTGGTTAAAAACTTAGAAGTGAAAAGGCGGGTCTGAAGAAGGCTTTCAGAAGCTGGTTATGGAGGCATCATTCCCCACACTAAGGTAAGACCCAAGGGTGAGGACCTACCAGTTTAGGTCCTCACACTAGGAGAGAGGGTTTGGACAAGGGTGGCAATAATAGTCCTTTAAGGCTACTTGCTAGCTTTTCTCTCTGGGTACTGATGCAAGTAGGGTTCCATTTTATTTGGAAGATCCATATTTTGTGGGGATATTTATTTTTATTGCAGGTTTGGTCAAGGTGTGTAAGTCTGAATCATCTTTACCTCTTAAAGGGCATGTCCACCCTTATTATTAACTTTTGTCTTATAATCGAATACATTCCCCCAGCCCCAACCACTATAAAATAAATTTAAGAAAGTGACCAGATGTTTACTTACCTTCCCTCTCTCCTCCGATGCCTGGCCCGGCCTTCTGCTTGCAAGACACTGCAAGCAGGGGGCAGGACCGGCAGCCGCGTCCGTGATTGGCTGAGAGGCAGCCAATCACGGACGCGGCTGCTGGCTTCTCAGAATGCCGGGGGGAGAGAGGGAAGGTAAGTAGAGTTCTGGGGACTTTCTTAAAATTATTTTTTTGCGGTTGGAGCTGGGGGAAGTTATTCTATTATACGGGCAAGGGGTTTTATGCTAGGGGGAGGGATAGCAAAATGGGAGGGAGTGGGAGGGGGAGGGAGGGGGAGAAGGGCTGCAGTACGCATGCCAAACTTCTCCCAGAGTCCAGATAGGAGGCAGAGTCCTATATGGACTATGCTATCCTCCTGGTGGTCAGTTTTTGGGACTATGGGGGGGGGGACAGACGGGAGATACGGAGCTGGGATGTGAGGTAAGGATTTTACTACACTACATGGTGGGGCCATTACTGGGGGGATTATAGTTTTGGGGATGGACATGCCCTTTAAGTTTGGCACCATGGAGAAGGACTCTTTAAACATCATGGCAACCACTCAGGGTGGATTTGATTTAAATCAAACTGTTTTAAATCACATTTTCAATCACTAGTCAGTAAGGCTACATAAAGACTAATTCTTGCTGGTATAACTTTATTATGCAAGTAGATGAAGATTTTTATAATAACAATTTAAATAGATTTACTCAACTAAAACAAAAACATTACAGCATATGTTATTTGCTTAAACAAACATCTAGATCTATTCTACTCCAAACAATCAGAAAAATATTGTTTCTATTCTATTCATTGAACTTCTTGAAACTTAGTAGTGAAGGGGTAGATTCTGTATTCATGGGTTTGTAGAACAATAGGATTAAAGGGACATTATACTGAAAAAATGACTTTGCCTCATCTTAATCTATAATTGAATACATGTAAGTAGAACTTACTCTGATTTGCGTGAGTTGCTGCATGCCTTCAATCCAGCACACATTTTGTGTAGCTGTATCCCCCCTTCCTCTTTTAACCACTCCCACTTTCATCCGACCTAACTTTTTTCCCACAAACCAACTGTCAAGCCTGCACACAGCATACAGCATTCCAATTGTCAAAACTCTGTTACCATTCCAGCTACAGTAAAACTACCCAGAAAAGAAGTGAGTAGCAAGGAATTTGATTGACAGCTAAAATATTAAAGAAATAGGGGGCAGATCAACAAAAAAAAGATACAGTGGTGGTTGGGAAGAATTATAGTTTCCAGTTATGGCCAATTTAAAATAACCTATTTATCGGTATAGATGCCCTTTAAGGGCATGTGATATCTGCTGAGTAAAATTCAGTTTTGAGAACTGCAAAACCAAGCATCTAATTTTTATTTCAAGATGGAATAACCTTTGGATGGCAATATATATTTTCCTCAAAAAATATGATTTAAATTAAAACCAGATTTAAAAAAAAAAATCATTAATTTTTATCCACCCTGCAACTGCAGAGCTCTGTACTCCTCAGAAACAAGGAACATTTCTGACAAAAGGTTAATTTGAGACTCCTTCACATCCTCCTCAGAGGAGGAGCCTGATTTTAAGAAGAAAGCAGCAAAGCTCAAAAAAATTCTCTAAAGCAGAAATTAATTCAAAATGTATCAGGTTAAACAGGCAAACATTGCAGGGGGAATGAAGCGTTTGTCTCCCAAAATTCTGCATCATTTGATGCATCCACACCCCATTCCTCAGAAGATTGGGATTCTCACAATGTGTTTAGGTCTTCTGCCTCCTCTGAAAGAAGTAAAATAAGTGAACTACAAATGAACTACACATTTGTGTGGGTGTGGCTGGCAAAAAACCCATCTAAGCTCTTTTCCCAGAATTTCCTCAGCATACCCTACAGTATATGTAAGCTCCAATGGCTCCTGAGATACAGTAGACCTGCACTGCTATATATATGTGGTGACACTATCAAATCCCGCAATTCTGTGGACCATACTCTGAAAAACACTCAGCTTAACTTTGCTGTTGCAGCTAGCCCACTTATTCTCAAGAGGGTGATGCTGCCACACTCAGCTTAAAAACAACCGGAGCCCCCCTCTTAATAGGGCCAACATTTAAAGGGCATGTCCACCCTTATAAAAAAAATTCCCATATAATAGAATGCCTTCCCCCAGCCCCAACCGCTATAAAATAAATTTAAGAAAGTGCCCAGATCTTTACTTACCTTCCCTCTCTCCTCCGACGCCCGGCCTTCTACTTGCAAGACACTGCAAGCAGGGGGCAGGACCGGCAGCTGCGTCCGTGATTGGCTGAGAGGCAGCCAATCACGGACGCGGCTGCCGGCTTCTCAGAATGCCGGAGGAGAGAGGGAAGGTAATAAGAGTTCTGGGGACTTTCTTAAAATTATTTTTTGCGGTTGGGGCTGGGGGAAGATATACTAATGTATGGGCAAGGGGTTTAATGGTAGGGGGAGGGATCACAAAATGGGAGGGAGAGGGAGGGGGAGAAGGGCTGCAGTACGCATGCCAAACTTCTCCCGGAGGCGAGACAGGAGGCAGAGTCCTATATGGACTCTGCTACCCTCTTGGTGGGCAGTTTTTAGGACTTTGGGGGGGACTACAGGAGAACCACACAGAGCTGGGATGTGAGGTAAGGATTTTATTATACTACATGGTGGGGCCATTAGTGGGGGGATTATAGTTTTGGGGATGGACATGCCCTTTAATTATATTTCTAACACAAGACATGCATGTTGGCTCACTGCCGCGGGCATGGCCAACCTTGCAACTAAGTCCCATGAATTCCCAAATTTTGGGAAATTTAGCACAGAATTCATCCCAGGGGTTAAATGGTGCTATCACACTAAAAAGACAATTGCTTACCTCAAAAAACCAATCCTCGGACTAGCATTACTCCTTCTACAGATCTGTGCCAGGTTATAGACCTCCCATAGACCTCCCACTATTACATCAAGTCTATTTTATTCAGCATGGGAAGCAATCTGTTCAGATCAGTGGGTATTCAGAACTATAAGGAAGGGGCTATCCTTCCCCCTGACAAGGTTTCCTTATCATCAGGGTACCTAGAGCTCGGGTAAAGGAGGGCCGGTCAACTTTCTTTCCTTGGCCCTACCTCAAAGCAATATAGAACTTTTAATCCCATTAAGGAAAGGGTGGATAAGTCACATGATTCCAATAGAGAAACAGGGCTTCCCTTTGTCTGGTATTCTCTCAATCACTATATAAAATCAAAAAATCCAGGTTAGATTAACCACTGGAATGTGATGGTGTTTGGCCTATCCAACACCCCATATACTGTACATTTAACACAAGTGCATAAGCCAGTAATTAAACACAAAGGCATTATGTCTTTGATCTACCTTGTTTTCGGCCCAGATCTTACTGTGATCTTCAGCAAAGAGATCCAATACTATCTACCCTCAGTCTGTAAGGGTTTTTAATGCAGTTGTTTACATGAATGATTTGCCCTCTCCAGTTACTTCTGCTTTGCGCAGTTGTGGGCATTATAGGGAAAAGAGTTGCACTGTCTCAAGGCTCCCTAGAGGCTCCCATGCTTTGCAGGGTCACTCAAATGTACCTCAGAAGGTGTCTCCAGAAAGACTGAGCCTCACCTCAGTAGTCCTTTTTGCCAGAGTGAGAGAGGAACTACAGCACATTCTACAGACCCCTCACATTTGCCCTCGCCCATACAGACACTTCCTTTCAAGGGTGGGGGGCCTTCACCCCTTCCATGGTGATACAGGGTTGCTGGTCCCAGCAGGAAGTCTACTTTAAATATAAACCTGTTGGAGATGAGAATGTTAAAGCTAGCCATTCAGAACTAGTTCACAAAGACACTATTCGGCAAAACAATCCTAGCAAGGCTGGACAACTGGATGGGGGAAACCAGATCAAGAACCCTATTCCTGGAGGACCTAGACATCTGGAAGATATGAAGCTTTATGTTTCATCATGTATCTGTTAGCTCATTATGTCCCAGGCAGATTGATTAAGTTAGTGGATGCCCTGTCCAGACATCAGCTAATCCTGAAACCCTCCCTGTTCGTGTTGATAAAACAATACTCAGGCATCAAAACCGTATACATCCCCTAATAGTGGACCAGAAGCTGCCACTAGGAATGATAGCAGAATGTTTCCAGGGGTCCCTGGACCTATTTTATAAGCTGCAACCATTAATGTGGATCACTTTTCAGCTATCAATTGTTGTCAATAAACCAATTGAAAGCTTTATTGATATCCTACCAACACATATTAAACAAAGTATCCATGACTGCTTTTCACGTAACACAGAACAAACCCTGAGTCATAACCCCCCAATCTCTCTACAATAAACATTCACACAAGTCAACCCACGTGCTACTCCCCCCCCTTCCCCACCCCCCCAAACCATCTGAATCACACTCTCACCCAATCCCTGGCGACTGGACAACAGTGACAACTGTCGGTATTATTTGATGTCAATCTAGGCAATAGTTTAGTTAAGTAAGATAATGTTATATCACCGCAAATTACTTGTGGCAGGTTAAGTAAATAAATAATAAAATAATAACCACAAGGTTAGAGATGCGGATCAATAAATATCTCTTAGAACCAGTCAATATACTGAATGTCTAACGTTAACCACATGTATAATTTATCTATCAACTACTACTTGGGAATACACAAAGATATAATCAATGCAGGAATGCTAATGTGTTGTTGCCCTTTTTTGTTTCTTCTGTTAAAGATCTTATTCATACAAGTGTAAGTCCTGAATTTTCCCTCTTCTTGCATTCTGTAAGCCCCCATCTCTAATCTCAATAAAAATATATTTTTTAAATAAACCAATTGACTCATCACTATGTAAGAATACTATCTTGAAGTATAAGAATTTTATCTCAGTATACTTATTCTGGTTTAGTGACAAACATTCACAATTTCAGGAACCTAGGCTCTATAGTGAGCCTTGGAATTTCTTTCACACAAGTTTCAGTCAGTTATCCTCTTCCACTCTAAAACCCTACAGTTCACCACTGAGGTTTGTTATCCTTTTTTTTATCCATTCATTCACTCTGCCAGGTTACTGAAAGAAGCATCCCTTTTCTGACCTACAGTCCCTAGATACACTTCCATATGGGACATAGATATACTTCTAAGGTATTTAGGTACATGGTCATTACTATACCTTCCATTCTGGGCCTTGGGCATTAAACTGGCCTGTTAAATAGCCTTAGCCAGCTATTGCTTAGTGGCTGCCTTCCAAGGGACAAAGAAGAGTTTGCTATAATCTAAGACCTGCAAACAGTATTTATCTTAGGGAATCTTTATCAAGGAGAGCAGTCTTAATTTAGTAACTCTCTATTACAGAACATTAGAGGTGGAAGTGGACATTTTTAGTATTTGGATCAGGGACAATTGCGCATTCTTTGGTGTTGGGTTATCTGTGTCATTACATTTTATGTGATTGTAGGGATGTAGTTATTTAGTTCTGCTTTTAGTGTTTTTTATGTGCGGGAATTGGCAATAAACATTGATTAACAAGTGTCTCATGCCCTATTTGGGGGGGTCTTTTTGTATGTACATAGAGATATGGCCATGCATGTTTTTCTTTATAAATATGTATTTATGCCCCCCGGTGCACGGTCTTAATAGAGCCTTGTGACACATAATTGTTAAATAGATAGTTAATCCACCCCCACCCCCTATTTATGATTCTGTCAAAAATTCCTGTTTCAGCAGCCAGAGTAATCTTAAAGGCATAGGCCCCCCATTCTGCCCTAGCATGCAGACCCCTTTCCTGGCAGGAAAACAGTTTCTAAGGGTGAAGACCATTCCAGGCAGCTAGAAGAGTCCTAAGGGTGCATACCCCATTCCGGCAGCAAAAACAGAGTACCAAGGGTGCAGAGCTCTGTTCTGGCAGGAAAAATAGTGTTCCAGGGGTGCAGATTCCTGATCTTGCAGCCAGAGTCCTAAAGTTTCAGACCTCTTTTTTTTGGCAACCAAAACAGCATTTCAGTGGTGCAGACCCCGTTATGGCAGCCAGAACAAAGTCCCAAATTTCTATCTCAGTTTCTGTGTGACTCTAGTGTACGCATTTGTGAATTTGGTAATCAAGATCTTACAACTAACTTTAGATACAAAGCTCAACTATGTTTTGTTATCTGAAAAAAATGCATGTTGTTTTGCAGGGAGGTAAGTTTGTTTTTTTCATAGAAGTCATTGTATCACATAGTTCCATAGGACTGTTGTCCTTATATATATATATAAGATATTTTATTATAAATCATTTACAACTCCAAATTGTGCATAATGTTTTACTTAGCTGTGTTAGCTTGTTTGCCACAGGTGCTCTTACCATCAGAGTGAATGTTTATTTTTTTTTCCTTATAAACACATATAGGAATATTCAACATACCTAAAATAAGGGTAAAATCCACATTTACAGATGTCATATCAGGTAAACTTGGGATATATCCTCATTTTAAGGCACTCCGCCATTTCCAAATCTTTTTGAAAATAGCGCAGTGCACCCAATACAATTTTCCGTTAGTAAACTTTTGCACCACCACACAGAACAATACTTAGCGTGGAGTTGTATCAGGTCAGTTGTATCAGGTCTTTAAAGGATATTTTTACTCTAAAAAATCGAATATTCAAAATACAGATACAGCAAGGTCCCACTCCTCCAAAACTTTTTTTCAGATTTTAAATCTAAACAGTAGATTCTGAGAAATCATCAGTTTAATCACATCATTTACAGGGAAAGACCTGTCACTCCAGAAGCAGAAATTATAATATGTAACCCATGCTTGACCTCTTTGCCTGCCTGCCAGCAACATTTAACAGAATCAGCAGAGAAAAGACAGTAAGGAGGGGGAGGGAGGGGGAGATGTGTAAGCAGAGCAGTGTCCATGATGAGGTTGTGCTGAACACATGTCACAGACACTAAAAAAAGGCAGTGAGTAAGGGAGGGTGGGGGGAATTAGGAGTACTTAGTAAACATTAATAATTTAATGACAAAGCAAACACAGATAAATATGTGAGTAACATAATTTTACTTTTACTGTTCCTCCTACCCTTTCTGACCCTACCATAGCTAGGGTTAATAATTCAACTCCCTCTTTTGTCTTCTCTTTTCTTTTTCTTGACATGGGAATGGACTACACTTAGCTTACTTAATACCCTAATTAACAAATCCACACCACCACTTTCTTTTTTTGGAATGTGTTGGCCACAGCTTTAATGAATTCAAACAGTCGAACAAATGGGTAACATATTTCAAGGTAAGTATCCATATATACGTTAGATACATTAAAATGTCTCTATCCAGGTTAAATCTACATACAGTAACATGTTATTTGAAAATTAAATGAACAAGTAACAAAATTCGGCTTGAGGGTCTCCACCAGTCTGGTCAGCCTTAAAACATTACCATTTTGCTTAACCTCTCAACGTGTTTAAATGGCCTCTCCACTAACCATTGTAACTAACTTGGCCCATCAACCGAAGTTAGAGTACTGACTCCTCCTTTACAGCCATTTGACCATATTTTCCATCCCCGGCTACCCAACATATAGGGTTGGACCAGGCCAATATTTTACCACCTTTGTCCATTGCAAAGCGCTGGATGCCAGGCTGGCGAGGAACCCTGCCATCAACCGCAGAGGTAGATCCCTCTACCCTGTGAGGTCCCCCCAAGCCGAAACCGCTCTCTCCAGAACTTCCCGCAAATTTAGGTTAAATATATCGAGTCCAACCTCTGTGAGGTGGACTCCATCTGGGCGAAACAAAGAGCTCTGATGTTCAATGTCAACGTGATTTTTATTCTGGCCCATTCGATTGCTTCTTGTGACCGAGCCCCTTTCCATTCAGAAATACCGACCAAATTTTCAAACAATCTTGCCTTATCATTTTTATTAATATTTTCATTGGGCACCAAACTAGGTTGTTTCCTCCAACATGTAACATTATTGTGTTTAGAGGGCCCAAAAATTTGGCTTGGTCTATCAACATAGGAACAACTTCATTCCATACCATTCCTCATCCATCTGACCGAGAACCTATTCTCTTCCAATCCTAATTGAGCCCCATTTTTTCTAATCATTGATCTCTGTTGCGCCCAGAAAATAAATGAGTGTCCTACCAACCACACCGCGCTTCGATGAGGTCCTTTAAAGTAAAAACAATAGTAACGTAACTAAACAAACTCCCCTGTTTACCGTATACATATTAACTGATTCTGTACTACAACCTACTAAATTTTAAATTTTTTTTTAATTTCTCTATTTTGTTCAACCTGACATACGATCTGTATCTGTTCGATTCCCATCTTCCCACCTTTTTAATTACAGATTCCTTTAAACATAACCAAGCTGCTTCCGTGACTTCACCTATTCTGAACAAATGGGTACCGTATTCGTTCTTGGCTAGGCCCATCCGTTGCAATGCTTTCTTTAAAACCGCATTAAATTGGAATGTGGATAGTGCCTCACCATTGTTGTGAATTAAGAGGTTACCTGGTTTGTTGGGTCTTATTTTTATATAATCAACATAGCTTTTAACTGGGCACGTCATGCTACCATCTACCGGGTATAAAATAATGATAAGCTGTCCTCCTTTCTTTGTTTTGTTTTTTTTTTACTATCACTCTGAGACCATCCGTCTCATTTGTAACATCCTCAATTTGCAGGCCTCCAGAGCCCTCTTTATTCTACCTTACCAATTCTGACACCCTAAAGGCTCCATAGAATGCCCAATTATAAGCTAACTTGAATAGTAGCAACTCGTAGCTGAATTTTGTTATGTTGTGTAGTTGTTGTCCCAACCCTTCTAGTATGTTTACTGTTATGGGCCTTCTCCTATCTGCAGTACTTGCTTTCTTTTTATATCCCTTACAAGTCTGTCTAATTAAGAAATATTTTGTGTAGTCAGGGACCGCCAACATTTTAAAACGGAAACTTAGTGCAGCTAATGTTTTTTCAATCCTACTTGAAAATTGAATTGCCTTGTTCAAATATTTGCAGTATTTTTTGTAATAACAAAGATAGCCTGTCCAATTTCCCTTCATTCTTATGCCTTTCCCCTTCTAAATGATCCCATTCGGCCCATATTTTGCTGTATCCTGTCCATGTTGTAGGCGCTAACGATTGTTGGATCCAGCTGTATGCATGTTCTATAGTAGACTCCACACCCAGGCCGGGCTTGCCGTCCCTACCACTTGGGCCTCTGGTGCTAGTGAACTGAATCTCTCCCACTGAAATCGAAAAATAGAATCTGCTATCTCATTCTTAAATCCCTCTATGTCTGGCTTTAAATACAATGTTAAGTTCAAACATTGTAAAACAAACTGTTTCAGAATCACCACCACTGGCATAGACCCACTAGTCAGGTTATTGATGCCGTGTACCACTGACATATTATCTGTCCTAAACGTCACTATCTTGTCTCTTAATCTTTCTCCCCAAATCAACACTGCAATAAATATTGGGAAGATTTCCAATAAAGTTAGATTACTCACTAGCTCTGAATCAGCCCATTTTTTGAGCTAAGGTGCGGCACACCACGCTCCTTGCAGGTAGGCCCTGAAGCTGGTTGCACCCGCTGTGTCAGTATATAATTCTAGTTGCTTGTCTTGTGTCAATTGGGTTGGCCAATAGTTTTTTCTGTTAAATGTTTGTAAGAATTGCTTCCAGATGTCTAGGTCATCTCTCATTCCCTTATTAATTCTGATAAAATGATATGCTTTTTAATTCCTACTGTAGCCAATGAAAGTCTTCTTGCAAAAACCCTCCCCATTGGTATTATTTTACAGGCGAAATTTAGTTTGCCCAATAATGATTGTAATTGTTTTAAGGTTATTTTCTTTGAAGCTATTTTGTCTTCAATGATGCTTAGTAATTCTAATCTTTAATTAATCTTTTCTATGGGCAATCTACATTCCTGTGCTATTGAATCTATTTCAATCCCGAGGAATGTTAAGCAGTTTGTCAGGGTCACAGTCTTTTCTGGTGCCAGGGGGATACCGAAATTCTGTGTTACCTCCTGTATTACTGACAGCAATTTGTGACACTGTCTTGAATCCTTAGCCCCCACCAATAGAAAGTCATCCAAGTAATGGACCAAGGACTCCAGTCCTGAACTTTGTTTAACAACCCATTCAATAAAACTGCTAAACATTTCAAATAGTGCACACGAAATGGAACACCCCATTGGTAATGCTCTGTCTATGTAAATTTTTCCTTCAAAACTACATCCAAGGAGGTACATGTCAGGGTGTACAGATAGTAATCTGAAAGCTAACTCCATGTCAGTTTTGGCCATAAGGGCCCCTGCTCTCTGTATCATTTAAACAGCCTTATCGAATGATGTATATTCTACCGATGATAGACCCTTGTCAATCTTGTCATTTACCGACTGACCTGCCGGGAATGGCAAGTGATGTATCAGACGGTATTTTCCTGGTTCCTTTTTTGGGATTAATCCTAGGGCGGATACTATCAAATTGGGAATTGGCAGGTTATCGAATGGACCCGCAATTCTTCCCAGTTGTACTTCCTTGTCTAATTTCTCTTTGACTCTTTATCTGGTTGCAATCTTACTGAACGCAATTTTTTTTAGTGTTAATCTGGTGATCTTTTAATTGTGACGGTATTCTAAAACCTTCTAGGAAACCTAGAGCCTTATCTTGCCAGGGATATTCATTTAGCCACACTTCCATCCTGTCTATTCTCACTGGCGTCATTCCCTTTTGCAAGGTAATCCCTACCTCTGCCTGCTGCCTGCCTTCCTTTCTTAAAGCATCTTGTAGCTGGATGTGAACCCGTGCAGAATGAACATTCATGATTGAACTTACAGGAAGTTCCCCACTTGCAGACGTTTTCATTGTACTGCCAGCATATTCCTTTCTTATGGATTCCTGACGTTAGGTACCCCCCTCCCATTTGGCCTGACTGAAAGGACTGAAATGGCAGCTGTTGTGGATTATTGAAGGAGGGGATGTTTTGAAAGCTTTTATTGTTCATAATCCTCATCCACAAACTAATGTCCCTGTGGTCCCATGCTAGTTCCTGTCGTATCGCCATTCTCTGCCTGAATGCCTTATCGTTATCCACGCTTGGCCACCATACACCCTATGGGCCTCCCATATGGTGTCAAGGTAGCAAAACAATGCCGAACATTGTATTGGGTAGCTCTCTCCTATTATGCTGCCCATTATTACAAATGCCTGCAGCCAAATTTCAAAAGTCCTCGGAATCAATCTTATTCTGCGTCTTTCCTCATCTTCTTCTTTCTTTGACTCCCTGAATCTGTCCCATTTATCTAGATTGAATCTTTCTAAGAGCAATAGTGAGAAGATATCTAAATACTCCCTCCTCCAGATTTTCTCTTTAACTTCTTGTTTCAAATGGGCCCCTAATGGCCCTTCGAAACAAATATACGTGTTTCCTTTCGCTTGATCAGAGATAGCCACTGTCATGTTAGCGCTATCGCTACACATAATGTTACTGGCTGTCGCCATAAGGCTTCCACTACCTTGCGAGACTGAACTGCCTATCTCCGTTACTTTTTGCTGACCTGACCTTGCTTCTATATTACCTACGCTACTGCTGGTTGTTTGTCCTTGAACCGGATACCTTAAGCTGTCCAATGATATCATTCGGTTGCTATCAGCTGTGTCCGTCATACTGCCCCTGTTGTTTTCGTTCCCTTGATATACTGCTTCCCACTGCCCAACCAGCTATTTTAAGCTAGCCATAATATTCTGCATGCCTCCTGTACTATTATTAATGATATGATCTGACTGCTGTAAGCTTCTGAGCTGCGACAAATGTAGAGATTGTGAGGTATTTAGTGTATTCTGTGAAGTACCCGGTAGGTTGGGGCTTTGTTGCAGTCCTGTTGCCCAGGGTCCTGTGCAGGAGACCTGGTGATGCTGCTGCTATATCACACACAAAAATGTAAATATCTTCAAAACTATGCAAAATAAACAATGGAAATAACTTGCAAAAATTCTCAGGGGAGCAATTCCTATCAATTTACCTCAATTTACCTAAAGTCCTTTTTGGACCACAGTTCCCCTTTGATGTGTGGTCATATGATTGCAAGGATTTAAATATTAACTAATCAAAACAGGATTTGGTCCTTCAGCAAACCTATATAAAGATATATATAAAGAGGTGCAAATCCCTGTGGAGCTCAGAAGTCATCACATTGATGGCAGAAGAAGGATGAAAGAATAAGGAAGAAAGAAGACATCTGATTAAGACGTCGGCAACAACGGTGACGTTGATGCCTCCAGCTTCGGTGGTGTCACTGCTGGCCGCAGAGACATTGTCCCGGTGTCGGCGACATCAGCTGAGTTGGTGTCACAGGCTGAGAAGAAAGAAGACACGCCACAAGGGCTCTTCTGAGAAGGAAAGGACCTTTCAAAGGGCCACAAGGGCAGTTATAAGTGCCAGGGAGGGTGGGTCTCGACTAATTGGAAATTGTATGTGTGCGCAGATATAAATTTTCTGTGCGCTACATACCGCAGCACTTATTTTCCAAAAGATGTTTGTGTGCACACCACTTTAACCTGTGTGCGCAGGTCAGCAGAGTTGTGTGGGCACGCACGAGCACACACCTTAGAGGGAACACTGGCTTCAGGACCCCCTAAGGCCCAAAAGGCACTTGTCAGTGCCACAAGGGCCACAATAGCACTTATAAGTGCAGGGGAGCAGGGTCCTGGTTTCGATGTGGGACCCCCTTAAGCCCTAAAAGGCACTTGTTAGTGTTGCGGGACCCCTTAAGCTTTAAAAGGGCCTTCCAAGGGCCACAATGGTCCTTCTAAGGACCAGGGAGGGGGTTCCGGGTTGAGCCGCAGGACCCCCCAAATGTCCAGCTGTGGGATTTTGGCCGTTCAATAATCCTCCAACGTCTGAAATCGAGAATTCGCTGATTCTTTTCTCCCATTGACTTTGTTTTTTTTTGTGATTTTCCGAATTTTGATTTTCACCTATTTCTACTCAAAAATACTGTAGATGATTACCTGGCCCTGACTATAGGAAATTTTATGCTGGAGGCAGCAATCATAGTGGTTCCTAAGCCAAAGAGGGACACAACACTGGTCCCTAACTACAGACCTATATCCCTAATTAACAGTGAAGTAAAAACATTTTGTTTGGCAAAAACTAGTTGTTGGCAAATAAATTAAAAGTTATTCTCCTCACCCTGATACATTATGATGAAACAGGATTTCTTGCAGAGTCAGCCTATTGATATACTAACCTTACTTCAATTAGCTTGTACTAGGTGAGACTCAACGGTCATCCTGTCATTTTAATGTGAAGAAAGCCTTTATTAGGGCAGATTGGTTGTATATTATGCATTTTGATTGTAGATTTGTGTAATGAATGTCACCTAACTAAAGGCCAAGTAAAGGTCAGGACCATGGAGGAAGCAAATATCCAAAGTGTCAAATTCTAAAGCGGATGGTAAAGCATAAATCATAGTTACAGGGCAGGCAGCAAACAAGAAAATACAGGCAGCAAGAATCTACATCCAAGTATCTGATGGCAAAGGGTCAGGGCAGACAAAAGGTTAAAAAGTCCAATAAACAGAGCCAGGGTTCAAGAGCCAGGTATCAGAATCCAGTAACAAAGGAAAGGAATAAGGAGCCAGATGCTTTCATCATCCAGGACATCCAGGGTGACCTATACTACAGAAAAGGGTTTTATAGCTAGGGAAAGCCTGAAGGGATCCAAAGGTTGAGAGTAAGGGAGGGCTCCCCTGTGCATGCCAGAGTACTCCAAGAGGACAAGGAAATAGCAGAGACCAGGTGACACACAGACAGCTCCTACTCTTGACTTTTTGAAACCCAGTAGAGCTTCTTCTAAAACTAAAACACTTCAATCACTACAGTACATGTTGGAAATTCAAAAGTGAGAAATATCATTCTACCTTCAGGAAATCTCTATCAAAACAGAGCAAAAGAGAGAAGTTGCTCATTTTATTGCAGCATTCAGGAAGTCATAAACAAATATTGCATGAAAGGTACAAAGTTCTCTTACATTATTCTACTATTCAAATTATATCATAATTGAAGCTATTCAAATTAAATAGGTACTTGTTTGAATAAATTAAAATAGTGTTCTTTGTATAATATAGTTTTAATATTTTGTATTGTATATAATGAAAATGATCAGAAATATACAAAACATGAATAAAAAAGGAAATCTTGTTCGAGCTCTAAATGACAAAAATGTGAAAATGAATCCCCAATCCCCATGATTTAAAGAGAATCAGCATTTTCCTGCAGCCTTTTTGTATTTAAACTGACCATATCATGGAGTCCTAGCACATAGAAATTACAAGTCCTAATAATAACTAATTGATCTGCGACAGAAGAAGACATTTATATATGATCCCATGATATGGTCAGTTTAAATACAAAAACGCAATATCACGCTGTCAGTTGTTACAGTTAATCCTGGATGTGCATTTTGTCCTCTTCCTTTTTCACAAAAATAATAGTTATTAACTTCTCAGAATGTCAAATCTATTTAAACCAAAGGCTCTCTTTATTGTTAGTAATTTTGTTGTGTTTTTCGGAGAGAAAACACCAGTGAACAAAGAGGATATTGCACTGAACAATGTCAAAAGCAAGGAGAAACAAAAATATGAGTTTTCTTAAGCCTATAAAAACCTCACACTCCAGAGATTAGCATCATCTATTAGTTGTTCTACAAAGTAAAATAGATTCCAAATTGGTTTACAATACATTAAAATACCTGGTTATTATCTCTGCATTGTTTGCAGTTATCTCTTAATTTTTTTTCCTGTGTGAAATAAGCTGTTTTATTCTAATAGTGTGCAGCTCATTTATGCAATGGGATTTCTATTCTTAGTATTAAATTACATGATATGCTCACAATTTCCCCTTGCTCTTAATAGATGACCTTTGTTTTTTGTTTTTTTTAAAGATACCCACAAGTGTTTTTTATAGGCCCAAACTTTGCAGCAAACATTGCACCACATTTAATGAACCCTATTAATAAGCACCTACATTAATTAACCATACCACTTACTTATAAATAAGTGCTCCAATCCATTTAAAATGTTCCAATTTATGTTGTGTATTGGATGCAAATTTATTTTACATTGTGCACAATACTTTTCAGAATTCTGATTCACAAAAAAATATCAATGCATTTATAAGTATTTACATGTATTAACATATTTATAAACCCCAAAATGCTAATTCCAAATAAAACACTTATATGAACTGGAAATGAAATGAGGGTTTGTTTCCAGGCGTCTTTGAATGAGTTATTTAGCATTATGTACTGTTACAGTCAAGAAAGCTTTATGTATGTCCTAATGTGCTAATTAACTTTAAAATCTTTTCAGTTAATTCAACTAACATACATATATTTATCAAAACTGCACATTTTATACAATATTACATCTAAGAGATGTGTGGTCATGCAATTGTACTATTATTCGTTTGCTTTGAAGAACTAAGAAAACATGAAAGTAAGATGTTCTGGCCGACTGCCAATGGCATTCACCAGCTGCACAAGCAGTTGGGACATTATGTTTCTTGACAGAAAATGTGTCACTCAAGTGCATAGGCCTATTGTTCTCCTCTCAGCATGAAGTGTGTTTTTTGATGGTTTACTGGGTAAGTTAGTTATAATTAATCCTTTTGTCAGACAAAGCTTTGGTAGCTGTATGTGCTATCGAATGCTAAAAATATGTACCTGAACTCCAGAAAACAAGTGACTTACTCTTGAGACAAAAGCATTTAAATTTTCTTTTTTTCTGAGACAATAAAATTCCTTTGCTGGGAAAAGTCAGCCTTGAAACCAAAAACAGAATACACAGGTGATTGAATAAATTTAAAACCAAGAGCAAAAAGCAACAGATGTACCAGTAACAAATGTCTCAAACAATACACCACTTGTTTAAAATTAAAATGAAATATTTTACATGTTTTTTTTTTTTTTTTGTGACTTCATGGATCAGTGTGGTGGAATACATTTCAAGCAATGACAATCAATCCAGCATTGCTTTGTTAGCTGCTCCTGAGACATATCCTGTTCTGCTGTTGTATTGTGCTGTGTAAGTATTAAAGCTGGGTACACACGATGAGATATTTCGGTCTGATCGACCGATAGTTCAGAATATCAGTCGATCGGACCGAAATTATCGCATCCGAATGTGCCCATGTCCGATCGACCGTTCGTCCGAATCGGACGAAAGGACGATCGGACAGGGTGGAAAACCTCGTCCGATCGTGCGGTCCTCTATGGACCGCACGATCGGTCACGGTGACTATTGGACGCGGCTGCTTTTTCCGCGACCGACAGTCCTTTCTCCTGGCCTCCGACCGGTCGAAAGTATCGAACGGTCGGTCAGGAGGAAAAATCGCTAGGTGTCTACCTAGCTTTAGTCATCTCTTTTGACTGGTGGTGTTATTGTCTCCAGCCCTTAATGGTTGATCCTAAGTGTTTCCTAGGCATGACTGTATTCATTCTGTGATTCTGACTGTGTTCTTTATATGTTTTAACTGTCCTTGCAACTCAATCTGTTTTTTTCTCCCTCCATACTGTACTTTCAAGCTCTCCTATTGCCATATCTAGTTTTTGATAAATTCTGGGCCTAATTAAACAACCAGAAACTAATTTTCAATATTAAAAAAAAAACTAATTGATCCAGTAATTTAAACATCCTTTTACAATGCATTTGTTTATTTATTGGACCTATCTTGGTGTGAACCAGTGACCTTAGGCTGGGTAGACACCAGCCAATATTTTAGGCCGATTGTCCGATTCATGGCAGTTTCGGTCCATCGGACGAAAATATTGGCTGGTGTGGGGTGGGCGGCTGTGACCGACCTCGATCATTCATTCATCTGGATTGGACGATCAGACATGTCGGAAAATCGCGATCAATCGTGTGGTTCTCTATGAAGCCACACGGTCGATTGTTCGCAAATTTGTCCGTGGCCAAATTTGCTGCGACCAACGGACATTTGTCCCGGCCGAGTGCTCGCTTGTAGTGATCACTTGGTTGGGATATATTGTCCCTCCATGTGTACCCAGCATTAATCTTTAATTACTTAGCTTTACCATAATACTAGTCTTATTGGCTGCAAGAGGACATGTACACCTCATTATATTCTAGTTTATCTTTTGGACAATACTGCATACAGATGCAGACAAAATTTTCAGAATTCCCCTCTAATTGTGGATACTTTTTAAATGACCCTAACCCATTAGGTTTTTCTTGGCCTAACTTTACATAGAACATACAGTAGCTGCACTCTTATGAGATTCATCTTATTGCCTATGTGCTGATGGCACTACGCCTGTAGAGTATACTGGTTGCTTTGAGCTGTCCTGACATGCTCCTTTTAAAACCTCTACACACGTGATCTCGGGGCCCAACCAGCAATGTACATTAAGTACGGACGACAGTTTCAGGCGACAATTGGTAAGTGTACGGGTGCTCAGTAGGGTATCATTGGTGATCTGACCTGCATGTCAGATCATGGTACTGTTGTGAGGTTTATCTTGGGTCAGGGCAGGAGCTGTATACCTACATCTTAAGAAAAAATTACATACATATGTAGAAAAGTCCCGTGTACATCCTATTCCAAAATCCAGGTGCCTCTAGGATCACACCGCCATCACCTATTGACAGTCTGTCAAAAAGTCCAAGGCACACTTCACTTTTTCAAAAATACAAATGTTTTAATTTCAAAGTATCGATACTGTAATAATTGTATTTATCAGGATAAAATGTATACAAGACATAAACATTTTAAGGTTTTAATGTCTACATACTGGCAAAGGAACTCGATTGGTTCAAAAGAGGTGAACCAATCCTGAGCAGTTTTGAGTCATTCTGAATTGAGAAAGTCAGTGCATGACTAGCACTAAACTTTCAGTCCAGTTGATCTAACTGAATACCACAAATATTATTAGATTGTATTTCTCTTTTAAAGTTAACTACAATCTGACATTACATTGAACACAGGTTTATGTACCACAACATGTTTCAGGTAACATCAACTCTACCTCAAAGTTCAGTTTTGCTGCAAGGTACAGAGTGGAATTATCTTGTACCTACTGCCTAATACATATAGGAAGCCAAAAAACAACAAACTAATTAACTGAATTAATTTAGTAATGCAGATAACCCTTGATTGACTTTAACTCCAGCATTTAACTCCTTGCATTAGTTACTAAAGTGACTTTTGAAAAACCCTCCAGCCTCCGCAAATCAATTTTAAACTCATATTTACTAGGGTTGCTTCAAATGCTTAAACTAGTAAAAAATAATATGCAGCTGACTTATCCATAATAGTTACATTTAGATATTTAAATAGATAAAAAAAGATTTCCAACGATTTTCATAAAATTTGCTTAAATTAGCAATTATATTTAAGCTAAATTGCTTTTTGCACAAATCAGATTTTGATTTTACATTTTTATTTAAAACTATAATAAGTCTGGAGATTTTAAGGTTATCGCATCTTCCAGATGACTTGACTCTCTGAGGATAAGCTGTGTTATGCGACACAGTACTGTATTTTCACAAGATCCTTTCATCCAAATAAAGACGATTTCTATAAGAAATAAAAACCTTCCGCATTGTGAGCGGGAATACTTCTGTCTAATAATATCTGTCATTATCCAGTTTTTCTCTTTTATAGTTTGAGTACATTTCAGACAGCTGACCTGTGATTCTTACTTTTATCACAAAAACCTACACAGCTATAAATGAATATGGTCAGTTTTTAATACTTAATAACACCCACAGAATTGTTTTATATTGCTAGTGCCTGTGGATGGGATGCTAAAATAATTTGTAGCCTTATTATTCTGCCATGTGAGTTTAAAAGATAACTCTTCCTCAGAAGGAGTAATAAAATTGATTTCGAACAAGGAAGGTGATAAAATTGATATATACATATCTGTAAATGCTTCCACCATTAAATTAGTGTGAGTGAGAGAATGTGATACCAAGTAATGGAAATCCTGTTTAAAATATTTACTGTCTGTATAAATGTTTCTAGAAATAAAGTGAAAATGTAAGTTGTATGGATTTCATTTATAGAAAGCTGTATTAAGCATAATGCAAAGAAATACATTTACAGACACCTATGGGATGGTGTTCACGAACCCTAAAATGTAAAGGTATTAGAAGTCACCTTGTGACTCTGGGGCTTTGTAAGTACAAGGCAGTAGGCCATTATTTTCATGGTTCACGGAACATCAAGGTGATTTTTAATATGCTTATTTTAAGGGAACTTATTTTCTTATAATTTAATATACAAAATATAATTTAAAATATAAAAATAGATCATATTCAAAGACTAAAAACTTATCACATTTAAAGAATAAATATAGATCATACTTAAAGGGTAACAGTCTCCATATAAGTGTCCTCTATTTTTAATAATTCTTTCATGTCTTCCAAGCCAGCCTATGTTGATGTATCTAGCTTCTCTGGGTCTTACTTTATAGGCTCGTGTAGTTAAACTTCCTGGTCTGCCAGGACTGTCTGAGTCTCTGTGACAGACATGATGAGATTCCTTTCCAAAAATCCATATTTTCTGAAGGTAGTTTTCAGACCTGCAACCATTCTCTGTCCTTTCCTCTACCTATGGACACCTTAGAGAAAGAAAAATTTTTTTTAGACTAGCTAGCTTCAAAAATGATTAAGTTCAGGGATAACTGCAGCTAGAAACATGATCCTTGAATCATGAAGAAATGTGCTCTTTTTAATAAAGGGCACTAGTATAGAGCCCAAAGTTTCCCTTTAAAGGACATGCAAACTGGAGCGAATTGTTTTTTAACCAATCACACCGGAATTAGGATTAATTACCACCAATCTTAAATCTGCTTTTTTTTTCTTCTCTGAACTTCCTTTGCCTTGTTTTTTTTTTTTTTTTTTTATCTCTGTGAGTTTTACTTTTTAAGGGGCAGCACAGCTAGTCAGTAATGAACTGTCAATAACCCAGCCCCTCCCCCTGGCACACTACACCTAGAAACAATTCATTCTATAAAAGTAAAGCTCATTTCTCTTTCACTGCATGGCTAATTGATTCAGCATTAAGATTAGGAAAGGGAATAAGCATCAATCCTGCAGTTCGCTACTGTCTGTGTTACTTAAGTCCCAATGTAGTCCCCACCATGTACACACACACACCCCTTCAAAGCAATACAGCTAAATAAAATCTTACTAGAATCAAGCAGTGATTACAGCTCCCAGTGCTGCTTACCTTCCTATTGCAAAGCAGTTTTACTTTCACTTTCACTATAGCACAAAATCACTAGGTGAATGCTATTGGCTGCAGTGGGGCATAGATCACCTCCACTGCACATGCCCCACACTTTAGCTGTGCCTCAGTTTTGGGAGGGGGTGGATACATAGAGAGGAGACATGCATAATGATTAGGAGTGAGCTGAACAGAACACAAGGAGATTTAGTGACAGGGAGCACTGAGAGCAAAAAGGGATCAAGTTCCTGGCAACACTAAAAATATAGAAAAGGATAAAGGCAAGTCGTTTTTTTCAGTTTAGTGTCCCTTTAACATGCCTGCTAAGAAATTGCATTGCCTGACAGATTAAAGAAACAGGGAATAAACACCCAGTCCCTAAACTGTAGACATGATGTAAATCTTTCACTTGGGCTAATGCATGTTTCTAGAACTACTAGCATTATAACTTATCATACAACCTATATGCAGAACCATTTATCCAATAATATATACTTAATATTCTCCTATAATTGATCCAATACCACTGTTGATTATCCTTTTCAGTACATTAGTGGTTACTGCCCATTATAAATTTGCATCACTTGTCTTTTTATATATACTCAATCATTAGTATATATAAACACTACAAATTTACATTACAGAAATCTCTGCAGTTAATACCTCTTTCCTGGCTCGTTTAGCTCAGGCAAGTTTTGGGACTTTGTGCAGCAAACCTTAAAGAGTAAGGGTTTTTCTATATATAGTTTTGCACTATATAGCATTGAGATGTCTTATTGCCTTCTCAATTTAACAGGCTATTGCTTTTACCATTATGTATGCACAAGTGCACCTTCTTGCAGAGTGTATCTTACAATTGAATGGCCTATCTGGATAGTGTAGGAAGAGGAGTCAGGCCGGAAATAAATGGAGCAGCCAGGGCAGCTTGAGAATATGTATTGAAACTACCAGCCAAAAACTCCAAGGGGTGAGGACTTACAGGTGCATTTATCTAGGGGTGATTCAGTAGTTCGCAAAAGACACCCACCAAACTACCCACAAAACTGGTGCTCACATTTACGCTAATTTTAGTACAAAATTGTAAAGCTCGCAGTGTGTAAATCCCTGCAAGCACAATATTAAATTTGCATGGGGCGATTTACCTGGAGTGATTATGGCTCTGAGTAAATCTACCCCCCTAGTGTTTTAGGTCTTTGCTTGTAGGCCACCAGTAATTTGCTAGAAATAACAGCTTTATTGCAATTGATAACTCTAAATTGAATGTAAGTTTGCAACAATTCAGATAAATTAATTAGTCGCTATAATATTTTGCAAACATTATACTGGTGGAATTTGACTAGTTATTATTAAATAACTATACTGGGATGGATGGTGCATTTCAAAATAAGGAATGGAAAAAGAGTAACAGATGGTGTGAGAATGAGAGCAAGAGAGTTAACCTGAATGTCTGAGAGTGGGAGGCAAAAACAACATTAATAGTCTAGATGATGCAACAAAGTATGGAGGAGGAAAAGGTATTCATTTATTCTCCTGTATGTAGCATGAATATATGCATGGTTCGCCCTGAATGTGAAAGTGATTGACAAAGCCTTATTAAATAAAAGCTTCATGACTTCACACAAATGTCATTAGGACCTTTGTAAATTCACACTTGGCTGTAATGCATAGCCTAGGCATTTCTAGTATGTAGCCAAGGATATGGAGGCTTGTAGAGGGACATGTGACTGTAACAAATATCTAGCATGTTGCTCTGTATATATTGTTTACCTACAAATTCTACCATCTTCTAGCTCCTCAAGTTTTATATTGAGCAGTTATATCTAATGGTGCAGTATGATATATTTAGCCCAATGGCCGCACTGCTCCTGTTTTGGAGTTTAAGTCACGCTTACCGATGTTATATTGACTTAAACTCCTTCCTTGCGGTGCTGCCTGGCTAATGCGAAAGGTAACAGTGCAGCCGCTGCAAGCGATGTTATATGCCAAAATCTGCATTTTATTGCGGCACTTTCAACGGCAGCTAATAACAGCGCCAGGTAGTGATGTTCCAAGCGCCGCTATTGGCATATAACATCGCTGGGCTGTTTGCACCAGGTTTCCGGTAGCGGCGCTCAGTGCATCGCCCTGTTAGATTAAAGTGATATAAAGCAGAAAGAAGTGCATGTTTAGAAAGAAAGTAGTAAGACCATTTTTGGAGACAAAATTTTAATTAGAGAAAAACGCAAGAGTATTGAATATTTTACATGCTGAATCTGGACAATTTAACTTAATTAAATGTAAAGTTAATTATTTTAAAGGATGACAGAGGAGTGAATGAGCAACCACTGTGAATTGGCAGTACATCTGCTGGGCTCTTACAATACCTTAGGAAACTAAAGAAAGGCATTGTATTACATTTATATCCCAAAGATGTTTCATGACAAAATGCAATCATCTTTTTGTCAGTGAGAAATATTATATTTTCTAAATGGGAATGAGCAAAGGTTCTTTTGAAAAGGTAGCAGCTGATTAGTTTCTTGCTCTGCTTGCCTTCATAACTGTGTTCTCTTTTTCACAATAGGGTTGAACTTTTAAGTTTAATATTGTTTTCATTAATGTTTTGGGTGAAAAATCATGCTGTCTATGAAAAAAGTGAAAAAAAAAAAAAAAAGACTGTTTAAAGAAGGTTGATGAAAAGAGGAGCACACTATGTTCATCTTATAAAAGATTTATACATAATTTGCACTGCTCTACTGAAGCTTTCCCAGCGTATCTACAGGAATCGCTTTTAGAAGAAACCGTATCTTTAAAAAGACATAAAAAAAAAAACAACAAAGCAAGGAACCCACACAATATCCCAATGGCGTTAGACCAGTTTTCAGTACTAAAGACTGGAGAGAAAAAGAACTGTATAATGAATAAAAATGCCACACAGGGGACTGAAATCTAACACATTTTATTCTGTTATAAAAAATAATTAGATGGACTTTTTATGCTAATGAATATATTTAGGTATATAAGTAACACACAAATATGTAGTAGAGAATAGATGGCACACCCTTCACTGTAATGATGACTGGGGGCTATCAGTGAATAATGTAGACATAGATTAAAATGTGGGTGCACTCATGGGTCTTGAAGTAATCAAACATGTTTTATTTAAACGTGAAGAGGTAAGTGGTTGTAGGCAGATCCAGAAACTAGGAGACTCCAAAGATATCTCAATTCAGCAATCTTTATTCACACATGACATGTTTCGGACCTGGGGTCCTTCCTCAAATGTGTGGAAAACAGTGAATACACCAATATATATACATGGAAACAGGAAGTGACAATCCCACTTCCTGTTGGCACACAAACCCCTCCCCTTTTTTTAAAAAGAAGAAAAGACCAATATGGTCAGTGTTCATGCAACACAAGTCCAGCAAGGTCCCAAACTAGGGGATGTAGTGGAGAGAGAAATCCATAGTCCAAAGTGGAAGATACAAAAAACCTAGACCTTTGCTCCTGTGGCAGGTACATTAGGAAAAAATAGGAAAAAATACACTCAAAAACAAATACATAAATACAACATAGTACGAAATATAACCAGCCTGTGGTATTGCAACAAAACGCCTACCAATTTCAAGAGCTATTAGCAATGCCAAAACTGGCCTACTAGAAAACAGAGTAGGATGCTATATCAAAAACAGTTACTAAACAATTACTAAACAATTCTGCCCGGGGGAAATTCTAACATTAACGATAGCCATACCTCGTCGAAGTGCTATAAGCGACTATGTGAGCAACCAGGCAGATGATTATCTGTAAAGGAAGTACAAAAAGCAAAGTGTTAGAATATTATCCAGATAGCATTTAAGAGACCAAGATTCATTCAAACCAAGTGGTACAAGGGTCTTAGGAACCTAATCCAAAGGCATTCTCTTGTAAGAGTAATTTAAACATATTACCTCCTCTCTTGGGGGTTTGGATTGTCTCCAATACAGTCCATCTGAGTTGGCTGTGTGTGTGTTTCAAATCATGAAAATGCCTGGACACTGTTGTGTCGTAGCCAGTACCTTGTTTGTAGTTTCTAATGTCCCTTTTGTGTTCTTTGATACGTTCTTTAACCTCCCTTGATGTTTGTCCCACATAGCAAGTTCCACAGGGGCATTTTAAGAGATATATCACCTGTTTGGTATTACAGGTGGCGTAGTCCCTAAGTTTAATGCGATTACCTTTTAAAGGGTGTGTGACATAATCGCCTTTGATAATAGAGGCGCAGCATATACAATTTAAACAGGGAAACGTCCCCCTAGTTTGGGACCTTGCTGGACTTGTGTTGCATGAACACTGACCATATTGGTCTTTTCTTCTTTTAAAAAAAGGGGGAGGGGTTTGTGTGCCAACAGGAAGTGGGATTGTCACTTCCTGTTTCCATGTATATATATTGGTGTATTCATTGATCTCCACACATTTGAGGAAGGACCCCAGGTCCGAAACATGTCATGTGTGAATAAAGATTGCTGAATTGAGATATCTTTGGAGTCTCCTAGTTTCTGGATCTGCCTACAACCACTTACCTCTTCACATTTTTAGTGATTGGGACAGATTTTCCCAAGTTTTATTTAAACAGTTTAAATATCTCCATTCGGTCCGCGGGCCAACATCAGAACATCTGAGCAAGCATGCGTAACTTCCTTAAAACCCCTAATCACACCCACCCTAAGGGAAATGCCTTTCCCCCATTCACACCCTTAACTAAGCAGTGCCAAAGTGAATCAGGTAGAAACTCCTCTACTAAGGCAGATAGAAAGTTAAAGTACTTAGATCTAATTGAATACAACAGATATGCTCAATAGAAAGTGTCAAATGCTAGTGATTTTATGGAAATAAAGTGCTAACTAGATACCACAGAATCACGAGCTACTGAATACAGTGTATCCACATCTAAACACACACACAGCAAACAAAGGTTAACACTGCTAATCGCATAGTGTCAAAAGATACTAAATATATGTGTCAAGTGCTGGATACCAAAGTGCCAGGTACTGTAAGATACAATGTATCACAGAAAGGAAAAAAGACATGGTGTGTGCCTCTTAAGTGTCAAGATCCAAGTTAAAAATGTGCAATACAAAACATGAAGGGGGAGATGCAATATATTTTGCTATCGCAACCTACGGGCACTCGTTTCCGCAAAAACTAGCGCAAAAATCGCCGCAAAATTTATTGCATCGCTTTGCGCTGCGCAAAGAAAAAATATTTGTGACATGGTGCAAGCAGTGCAAAACCTTCGCTAACTTGTTAGTACATAGGTTATCGCGATTTTAGCTCTTATTTTCTCGTTAGTGCAGGATATTGCATCTTCCTGTAAAATCCCTCTAATATACTGTACCAACGGGATAAATTTTAAAGTGCAACAAATGCCAATAGGCTACAAACATTCAACTTAATTTATATCATATGAAAATATAACATCCACTGTATCAGAACCTCATAAGTTTGTCCAAAAGACTTTTTAGATTTAAGGATATATATATACAGTGGTGTGAAAAACTATTTGCCCCCTTCCTGATTTCTTATTCTTTTGCATGTTTGTCACACTTAAATGTTTCTGCTCATCAAAAACCGTTAAATATTAGTCAAAGATAACATAATTGAACACAAAATGCAGTTTAAATTATGGTTTTTATTATTTAGTGGAGAAAAAAAAACCTCCAATTACATGGCCCTGTGTGAAAAGTGATTGCCCCCCTATAAAATAAGTTAAAAAATAACTTAATTGAGATTTCTCAGTTATGGTAAGGTTATAAAGCCATTTCTAAAGCTTTGGACTCCAGCGAACCACAGTGAGAGGCCATTATCCACAAATGGCAAAAACATGGAACAGTGATGAACCTTCCCAGGAGTGGCCAACACGACCAAAATTACCCCAAGAGCACAGAGAAAGAAAACTCATCCGAGAGGCCACAAAAGACCCCAGGACAACATCTAAAGAACTGCAATCCTCACTTGCCTCAAATAAGGTCAGTGTTCACGACTCCACCATAAGAAAGAGACTGGGCAAAAAACAGCCTGCATGGCAGATATCCAAGGCACAAACCACTTTAAGCAAAAAGAACATTAAGGCTCGTCTCAAATTTGCTAAAAAACATCTCAATGATTGCCAAGACTTTTGGGAAAATACCTTGTGGACCGACGAGAAAAAGTTGACTTTTTGGAAGGTGCGTGTCCCGTTACATCTGGCGTAGAAGTAACACAGCATTTCAGCAAAAGAAACATCATACCAACAGTAAAATATGGTGGTGGTAGTGTGATGGTCTGGGCTTGTTTTGCTGCTTCAGGACCTGGAAGGCTTGCTGTGATAGATGGAACCATGAATTCTACTGTCTACCAAAAAACGTGAAGGAGAATGTCCGGCCATCTGTTCGTCAACTCAAGCTGAAGCGATCTTGGGTGCTGCAGCAGGACAATGACCCAAAACACACCAGCAAATCCAACCTCTGAATGGCTGAAGAAAAACAAAATGAAGACTTTGGAGTGGCCTAGTCAAAGTCATGACCTGAATCCTATTGAGAGAGGTGTGGATGACCTTAAAAAGGCGGGGGTTCATGCTAGAAAACCCTCAAATAAAGCTGAATACAACAATTCTGCAAAGACAGAGTGGGCCAAAATTCCTCCAGAGCGCTGTAAAAGATCCTTGCAAGTTATCGCAAATGTTTGATTGCAGTTATTGCTGCTAAGGGTGGCCCAACCAGTTATTAGGTTCAGGGGCGGGCAATTTCTTTCACACAGGGCCATGTAGGTTTGGAGTTTTTTTTCTCACTAAATAATAAAAACCATCATTTTTAAAACGGCATTTTGTGTTCAATTATGTTATCTTTGACTAATAGTTAACGGTTTTGATGAGCAGAAAACATTTAGTGTGACAAACATGCAAAAGAATAAGAAATCAGGAAGGGGGCAAATAGTTTTCACACCACTGTATATATATATATAAGATATAATATATATAAATATATATATTATAATATATATATAATCAGAGAAGGAAACGAGGCACACTCCGCTTTGTAGGACATCGGCCCGGGTGCTGTCCGAAATGTATCCAAATATAGAAGAAATAATTGCGATCGGAGCACTCCTGGGTATAATCAAATAAATTTATTGTAACAAATCTCACGCCATCAACGTGTTTCGGCCGCCATGTGTGATGTGATGAAAAGACAAAATCATGTGATACAAAAGCATTACGTAGAGTCACACCTCCCACAGTGATCCAATCACAGGAATCTAAAGTGCACAACCCCTGTAAGTCACGAATGGGGTAATAAAAGTGCTAACTAATATTATAGGATAAAAACATATATAGGTAAAACAGTGAAGGTATCATAAGTGTAATTTAAAAAATAGCATAAAATCCCAAAACAGTTTAAAATGTCCCGAAATTTTTAACAAATATTTTAGACATAAATATACATACAATATACATAAAATACACATGTGGATAACCAGTAAACGAGCCCGATATACCTATAGTATTCTATCCAATCATAAATATAAATAAATATATAGGAGAGCCAGGGGGATAACAAGTTACAAAAACTAGTAGAAAATGTCACCAAGAGTCCGCCTATATCAACGGGTATAACAATGGGCTCAGACTTCTGACAAGCTTCCCTTCTATAGCTGGTTCACCATCAATAATCATCCACTTCATAGTTGCCATGGTGTGGCCATTCTCACGAAAATGTTTTGCCACAGATTTTTCACCATATTTTGGATCCGTATCCTTGGTCTTAGGTGTATCGCCAATTAACGCTTTCCTAATCGACATTCTGTGGTTGGCCAGTCTCTCCCTCATAGATGTGGATGTTTTGCCCACATAATATTTACCACATGGGCACGTGATGAAATAAACAACATGTGTAGACTTACATGTATATCTGCCCCTAATAAGAATTATTTTCCCTGATTGGGGATGTGGAAAGTCAGGGCCACTAATCATGTTTCTACAGTCACTACATTTATAGCATCCACTTTTATTGGATTTTAGCCACATTCTCGTGGGATCCTTGTTATTTACTTTGCCAACATCTGTTCTCACCAATAAGTCCTTAAGATTTCTACCCCTCTTATATACAAATTGTGGTTTAATGTGTGATAGAGGTAAATTTGAGTCATTGGTAATAATGTTCCAATAGTTTCTAACACTCTGTTTAATATTGGTGGATTGAGGTGTGTATTGGAGGAGGTATGGTATCGTTTCCCCTTGCACCGGTTGTGGTCAGCTTCTCAGAAGTCTGAGCCCATTGTTATACCCGTTGGTATAGGCGGACTCTTGGTGACATTTTCTACTAGTTTTTGTAACTTGTTATCCCCCTGGCTCTCCTATATATTTATTTATATTTATGATTGGATAGAATACTCTAGGTATATCGGGCTCATTTACTGGTTATCCACATGTGTATTTTATGTATATTTATGTCTAACATATTTGTTAAAAGTTTCGGGACATTTTAAACGGTTTTGGGATTTTATGCTATTTTTTAAATTACACTTATGATACCTTCACTGTTTTACCTATATATGTTTTTATCCTATAATATTAGGTAGCACTTTAGCACTTTTATTACCCCATTCGTGACTTACAGGGGTTGTGCACTTCAGATTCTTGTGATTGAATCACTGTGGGAGGTGTGACTCTACGTAATGCTTTTGTATCACATGATTTTGTCTTTTCATCACATCCTGAGGACGGCCAACATGGTGGCCGAAACGCGTTGATGGCATGAGATTTGTTACAATAAATTTATTTGATTAGACCCAGGAGTGCTAAATATAGTTTAATTTGCTGGAGTGTTAGTTATATTTATTAAAATATATGTGTAAGCTACCCGCCACTTACAAGGCCCTCCATATTAGGGTAGTCCTATCTAAGAATGACATATATTAAGTAATAATGCTGTTGTTTTTGTAGTGTAATTATTATGTTTAAGATACGTTTTTACCTAATGATAACTTCCCGCGGCACTTGGAGCCTTTCCCCGTAGTTCAGTCTTCCAGGGGTAGTTTGCGGCTGGTTGCGGCTGAAAACCAGGCCCCGCCGCGAGTGTTGGGAGGCTCCGCGGGACTTCCTGCGGCACTTGGAGCTCTTCCTGGTAGTTCCAACTTCCAGGGGGTGTTTGCGGTTGTACGCGGCCGAAAACAAGTCCCCGCCGCGAGTGTTGGGAGGCTCCGCGGCACTTGGAGCCTTTCCCAGTAGTTCTGTCTTCCAGGGGGTGTTTGCGGTTGTTCGCGGCCGAAAACCAGGCTCCCAGGCCCTGCCGCGAGTGTTGGGTCCATCAGCACTTGGAGCCCCAGACCAGGTGCTGTCAAGTTGTATACATACAATACTGTACACACATTAACTCCCTCCTCCAGCTAATCCCCAGGGCTCTCAAGCAGGAACAGGCAGCATCTCAATACCTAGCAACAGCAGGGATCGCCCACCATTTCTATAGGCAATGCCTTCTCTCCCAGTTAAACGGAACACTATTGGCTTTTACCTGGATTCCGACCAATGTGGAAGGGCTTTGTTAGATGCTGTAGTTTACACACATGCGGCAGTAAGGAGGAACCTGGTGCTTGTTTAATATGGGGTATTCCTATTGGCTGCTAGAATACAGTCGGCCACTATTACAGTAATGTGACAATTTATAATAATTGTACTAACCTGGAAGCTGATCATTGTGAGCACTGCTGCTAACAGGACAGGAGAAAGAGACAGACAGAGAGAGAGAGTGAGAGAGACAGACAGAGAGAGAGACAGACAGACAGAGAGAGAGACAGACAGACAGACAGACGGAGAGACAGAGAGAGAGAGAGAGACAGACAGAGAGAGAGACAGAAGACGACAGACAGAGGGAGAGACAAACTGAAGAGAGAGAGAAACAGAGAGACTTTTCACTAAGCAAAAACTAATAACATTTAGATACTTACCAGCATAAGTGGGAAACTTCCCTTCAGGGGAAGTCTTCAGTAAAGCAGTGTCATTTGGCCACCCCACCCACTCCCAATACACTTGCATCAGGATGTGAAGCTCTCTCCCACAATGCAATACGCGGATATCATCTACACTTACTGGGAAAACAAAACTTTCTTTTGATTGGCCATTAACTCGCTCATGCCCAGTAAGTCTCTCCCACAATGCAATACAGCTTAGATATCATCTACACTTACTGGGAAAGCAAACTTTCTTTTTGATTGGCCATTAACTCGCTCATGCTCAGTAGTCTCTCCACAATGCAATACAGCTAGATATCATCTACACTTACTGGGAAGGCAAACTTTCTTTTGATTGGCCATTAACTCGCACATGCTCAGTAAGTCTCTCCCACAATGCAATACAGCTGGATATCATCTACACTTACTGGAAAGCAAACTTTCTTTGATTGGCCATTAACTCGCCACAGCTCAGTAAGTCTCTCCCACAATGCAAAAGCTAAAGGATGTTACTGTAAAAGCATGCATTGCGTCAGGATGTGATGTTGTGCTACAGCAGCTACCAGAAGCACACACTATTGGATAATAAGGACAATAAGGAAATGACAGCAAACTTCCATGCAGAATTTAAATAATTTGAGAGGTGGGTCTATATAGCTCCCATTTTGACCAGTCCATTCAAACGTGGGGAGATTCTGTATGTTAGTACTTTTTTTTTTTATTTCAATATCCATTTACACACTGTTACACACTTATATATCTTATTTAAAAACATATTAATAAACTAATTAATGTTATACCTTTTACATTACATATACACTTTAACTGTGTATAATATTATTTTATCCTACCCCTACCTACATAGTACAGTCTAAAAACTCAATGCAATCTCACAAAATGGAAAATATTTTTATAAAGGAAGGATATATTATAATAATCATTGTAAACTGCAGACCTCTTTGTATAGAAAGCCAACTAATAGAAATATCATTCTGCATCATTATACAGTAGTTGCCACCCTGAATTCTTAAAAAAAATTGATCCAAAAAGCCAGTTCCTTAGGTTACCCAGAAATACCAGCGATATAGATCACTTGAACTGAACTGATCTTGAACTTGAACTGTTAATGTTATTAAATCTTAGTACACACAAAAAATATTCACAATATTTACATTATTTTTTATTATTATTATTATTTTTTATTATTATTTATAATTAAAATTTACTTTTTTAATATATAAATTTGCAGATGAGGAATCTATTTCTGCCAGTGATGCAGAGTGATGCAGCACCCCCACCAAGGCCACAGGTGCAGCCTCCAGTTTCCCTTTCCCCTTCACCACCACCACCACCGCCAGCACCAGCACGCCAGCGCCAGCAGGGACCAGCATGCCAGCACCGGCTGGAAAATATGGATAGGCGTCTGAGGCGCTTGGAGAGCAGGCAGAGGCGCATGGAAAGACATTTTGCGCATTAAGCGCGAAGTTTTAAAATATAAATAGGTGCTGTTTTTTTTTTTTTTTTAGCACCATGTTTGTTATTGTTTATATATTTTTTTATTATTTTATTATTGTTATAATTATTATTATTAATAGGTATGTAAGCACCTATTAACAGCACCTAAGAAACAGTTGCTTACATTTACTAAAAAAGTTAAACTAAACAAATCTCTGTGTTTTATCTTTACAAATGACATTGACTACAAACATAATTATTTAGGCTTTTCCCATACCCCATTGGCTTCTCTCCCTCAGAGTATGCTTCGTGCAAGGGAAAGCGGGGAAGGAGATAGGGTTTGTAGGAACAGCACCATTGAGTAGCAGTAGATTCACTTCAGTTTGACAACATTATTGAGGAGCCAGGCAGGCTGGCCCCTCGGCAGACCCCATACCCATTGGCTTCTCCCTCAGAGTATGCTTCGTGCAAGGGAAAGCGGGGGGAAGGGGATACGCTTTGTAGGAACAGCACCATTAGTAGCACGTAGATTCACTTCAGTTTGACAACATTTTGAGGAGCCAGGCAGGCTTGGCCCCTCGGACAGACCCCATACCCCCATTGGCTTCTCTCCCTCAGAGTATGCTTCGTGCAAGGGAAAGCGGGGAAGGAGATAGGGTTTGTAGGAACAGCACCATTGAGTAGCAGTAGATTCACTTGAGTTTGACAACATTATGCAAAGCCAGGCAGGCTTGGCCCCATCGGACAGACCCCATACCCATTGGCTTCTCTCCCTCAGAGTATGCTTCGTGCAAAGGAAAGCAGGGAAGGAGATAGGGTTGTAGGAACAGCACCATTGAGTAGCAGTAGACCCACTGCATTGGACAACATTATTGAGGAGCCAGGCAGGCTGGCCCCTCTGGACAGACCCCATACCCCATTGGCTTCTCTCCCTCAGAGTAAATAGTAACATAGTAACATAGTAATTAAGGTTGAATAAAGACATTGTCCATCAAGTCCAACTATTCACTTTTTTTTTTTTTTTTTTTTTTTATTTATTTATTTTTTTAACCCTACCTAACAGTTGATCCAGAGGAAGGCAAAAAACCCCAGCTAAAAAAGGGGGGAAAAAATTCCTTCCTGACTCCAAACGGCACATGGAAAGTATCCTGGATCAACCAGACTATATGCATTATTACAGTAATTCAATATTTTTTAGTTTTAGAAACTTATCCAGGCCTTTTTAAAGTTATCATGAACTGCCAACCTCTGCTGGAAGACAGTTCCACAGTTTCACCGTTCTCACTGTAAAGAAACCTCCTCAACTTGAAGATGAAACTTCTTTTCCAACCTTAAAGGATGTCCACGAGTCCTCTGATATGACCTATTAGTGAACAATGCACCAGAGAGTTCATGTATGGGCCATTAATATATTTGTATAAGGTATCATGTCCCCACGCAACCGCCGCTTCTCAATGTAAACAGCCCTAAATTGTATAATCTGCCTGCATATTAAGCCCCTCCATTCCCCTTATTAATTTAGTTGCCCTTTCTGAAACTGCCTCAATTTCCAGATGTCCCTTTGTATATGGGATTTCCAAAACTGCACCGATTCCAAATGGGCCTTACCAGTGCCTGTAAAGAGGGAGAATAAATTTTTTTCTCTTGATTCCATTCCCTCTTTATACAAGACAATATCTTGCTAGCTTAGCTGTTGCACCTGGCATTGTTGCTACAGCTAAGTCTTTATCTACCAGAACCCCAAATCTTTTTCCATTTCAGATGCACTTAACACAGAGTTATTTATGGTGTAGGTGGCACAGGGATTATTAAATCCCAAATGCATCACCTTAATTTATCAACATTGAATTTCATCTGCCATTTCGCTGCCCATTTTGATAATATATCAGGTCTGCTTGCAGCACTTGCACATATTGGAAGTTTCCAAAGCTCTGTAATTTAGTGTCATCAGCAAACACAGAGACTTGTCTAATGCCCCCTTCTAAGATTATTAAACAGATTAAACAGAAGCGGCCCCAGTAGAACCCTGAGGAAATCCGCTTAGAACTTTAGCCCACATAGATGGAGCTCCATTAACCACCACTTTTGTTTGCGGTCCAATAACCAGTTTCTATCCATGAACAAATGTTTTCTTCAAGGCCAACACGTCCTCAGTTTATACATTAGTCGCTATGTGGCACAAGTATCAAAGGCTTTTGCAAAATCCAAATATACCACATCCACAGCTGTGCCTGAATCTAACTTCTTACTCACTTCTTCATAAAAACCAATTATTTGTCTGGCATGATCTATTTCTCATAAATCCATGCTGACTACTACTAATAAGATAATCTCTGGAGACAAAGTCAAGGATATGATCCCTTAACAAAGTTTCCATCACCTTCCCTACCACTGATGTTAGGCTTACAGGTCTATAGTTACCAGGCTGTGAAAGACTACCTTTTTGAATATTGGTATTACATTGGCTTTTTTCCAATCCAGTGGCACATTCCCAGACAAAAGCGAATCTGAAAGTGAGACACAGTGGTCTTCTAGAACTGAACTAAGCTCTTTTAAAATCCTAGGATGCAATCCATGGTCCTGGGCTTTATTGATATTAACTTTGTCTAATTGTTTCCGTACCATATCCTCGTGTATCCAATGTGAAAACTCTTCATTTCCTTGCACATTGTTACAATCCCTACTGTAAGGATTCTCAACAGTAAAACCGATGTAAAAAAACGGTTTAGCAGATTAGCCTTTTCGGCATCTCTACAACCACCTCAGATCCATTATTTAATGGTCCCACATTCTCAGTCCTCATTTTTTTACCATTTATATACTTAAAAAACATCTTGGGGTTGGACTTGCTTTGTTCGGCAATCCGTGTTTCATTTTCTATTTTAGCTAGTTTAATTGCTTTCTTGCACTCTTATTACAACTTTTGAAGTCCCTGTAAGCCTGTTCTGTGCCTTCTGTTCAAAATTTTAAAAGCCCTTTTCTTTTTTTCCATTTCCCTTTTTACCTGAGCATTAAGCCATGCAGGAGTGGACCTAATTTTTTTACACGTGTTCCTAAAGGTACCGATTTGGAATGTTAAGTTTAATATCCTTTAAAAGTGGTCCACATCTGCTCAGTATCTTTACCTAGAAACAGTTCCCCCCAGTCTATGAGCAGGAGCGATTCCTTTAAAAGCATAAAATTAGCTTTCCTAAGTTAAAAGTTTTTGTTAAGCCAGTGCACTTTAGTTTTCTGCAACCTATATTAAATGACACTATATCTATACTCACATCCAAGCTTCCCATTACCTTCATCTCCAAATGAGCTTCGGGTTATTAGATATCACCAAGATCCAACAACGCATTCTTTCTAGTAGGAACTTCTACCATCTGTGAAAGAAAATGCTCATATAGGAATTTAAGAACTTTATTACCCTTGAGGTGCTGGCAGTTCATACTCCAATCTATTCAGGGGGTAGTAAAAATCCCCATAACCAGAACATGCCCATACCAGCAGCCTTCGCCAACTGCATATGGAGATTATTCCAACTCTTCCCCGGCATTTGGCGGCTTATACACACACTCCAACAATTAATTTACCTACCTTCTGCTTCCTGTACACAGTTCACCCATAATGTTCTTGCGCATGTTTGCTCCCCCATCTAATCCATCTTTTAAATTTGGCTTCAATTCCTGTTAACATACATACATACTCCTCCTCCTTCTATTAACTCAGTCATGTCTAAATAAGGAGTACCCTTCAATATTTACTGTCCAGTCGTGTGAATCATTAAGCCATGATTCTGCTATACCAATTAATCATACCTTTCCTTTAACGTATTATTTAGTTCGCCGGTTTTTCCCAGCACGACTCCTTGCATTTGTAAACATACATTTAGATTATCAATTGATTTACTTCCATACATGGTCGTACATGCCTCCTTATCCTCTATGCTCCCCCTCCTCGTTCTCCCTCAGAGTATGCTTCGTGCAAGGGAAAGCGGGGAAAGGGGATACGCTTTGTAGGAACAGCAACCATTGAGTGCAGTAGATTCACTTCAGTTTGACAACATTTTGAGTAAGCCAGGCAGGCCTTTAGTAGTTGCACCACCACCATTGAGGTGCAATCCGTCACTACTAAAGAGCCAGTAGCCAACAGAAAAGTCAGCCCAGTTCTCTAAAAACCCAAACCCCATCTCCTTACACCACTCCCTTAGCCACGCATTTATACTCCTGAGCTCCCGTTGCCTCCCTAGCGTAGCACGTGGCTGCGGTAGTATTTCTGAAATCACTACCCTGGAGGTCCTTGCTTTTAACTTGGCCCCTAATCCTCGGAAATCATTTTTAAGGACCTCACCTCCACCTCTAACTATGTCATTGGCACCAATGTGAACCAAGACCGCCGGGTCACTCCCAGCCCCACCCAATAATCTGTCTACACGATCCACCACATGTCGAACCCTAGCACCAGGCAGACAACACACTGTTCGGCATGCAGGGGTCTGGCACAGATTACCTATCTACCCTTCTAATAATAGAATCCCCTACCACTACACCCTGTCTATACTTCCTAGCCCCCAGTTCTCCTCCCTGTATTGGAGATGGCCGTCCCCTGGGTGCTCAAGGGAAAGGCCCGCTCCAACATGCTGCTTCCGAGCCATCGTCCTCCACATATTCACAAAAATGGCAAATCTGTTGGGATCGACAGCTGGGAAGAAGCCCCCCTATCCTTCCGTCCCCTACTTCCCCTGGTGGACCTTACAAATCTATCTTCCTTCTCACCTTATCTGCCCCATCTCCACCCACCAGTTTACTGGCCCCTGCCAGTACCTGCATTTCCCCCAGGTTTGCCAAGTCCTGCCAATGCTGCAAGTTTAACCTTAGACTCTGTACTCAGATTCCAAATGGGCAACCCACTCCACACCTGACACTACATAAGGTCCCCTGGGGCGGCTGCTCCAAGATCCCATACATGCGGCCAGGATGCACATGGCGGCCCCCAACAAAACTGTCCATACTAAACAGCAATACACAGCAGAGACACAGCAGAGAGAAATAGTGTTGTTCTCAAACGCTTTCTTGTTTTAACGCTTTTAGTTTTTTAACGCTTGTCAATTCTCTTAAAAAACAGAAAAAATCTCTTTTAAAACAGGAAATCGCTCAGAGCTAATCGCTCAATGGGACAGGCCTTTAAATGAGGTTCAAAAACCAACCAGAGCCAACAGGCCTCAGCCAATTTAAACCAATTAGTTACACCCCACCATCCCCCAGAGCGAGAGAAGAGAGAAAAAAAAAAAAAAAACCTTTCCTTTGTCTCCTACCAACCCCCGCTCCAAGGTAACAGTGTTTTTTAAACACAAGTATTTTTTAGTAATCCAGTGCTTGAGTTTACTCAACCAATTCCTACCACCTTATTCAAGCAGTAAGTAGTAAAAAAAAAAAAAAATACACTAGTGATTATATACTTACACAGGCACCCTCCTAGAAATAAATAGTGTAGGTTAGTACATTTACTAGGCTGCAACCACAGTTAATAACGCTTTAGTTTTTTAACGCTGTCAATTCTCTTAAAAACAGAACAAAAATCTCTTTAAAACAGGAAATAGCTCAGAGCTAATCGCTCATGGGAAACAGGCCCTAAATGAGTGGGTTCAAAACCAACCGAGCCAACAAGGCTCAGCCAATTTAAACCATTAGTTACACCCCCATCCAATCAGAGAGAGAGAAAAAAAAAAAAAAAAACAATTTCCTTGTCTCTACCAAACCCCCGCTCCACAGGTAACAGTGTTTTTTAAACACAAGTATTTGTTTTAGTAATCCAGTGCTTTGAGAGTACTCAAACATTCCTACCACCTTATTCAAGCAGTAAGTAGTAAAAAAAAATAAAAATACACTAGTGATTAATTCTTACCACAGGCACCCTCCTAGAAATAAATAGTGTTAGGGTTAGACATTTACTAGGCTGCAACACAGTTAATAAACGCTTTAGTTTTTTAACGCTGTCAATTCTCTTTTAAAAACAGAAAAATCTCTTTACAACAGGAAATCGCTCAGAGCTAATCGCTCATGGGACAGGCCTTAAATGAGGTTCAAAACCAACCAGAGCCAACAGGCCTCAGCCAATTTAAACCAATTACACACCCCAATCCAATCAGAGAGAGAGAAAAAAAAAAAAAAAAACTTCCTTTGTCTCCTACCAACCCCCGCTCCACAGGTAAACAGTGTTTTTAAAACACAAGTATTTGTTTTAGTAATCCAGTGCTTTGAGTTTACTCAAACAATTCCTACCACTTATTCAAGCAGTAAGTAGTAAAAAAAATAAAAAATACACTAGTGATTAATTACTTACACAGGCACCCTCCTAGAAATAAATAGTGTTAGGTTAGTACATTTACTAGGCTGCAACCACAGTTAATAAACGCTTTAGTTTTTTAACGCTGTCAATTTTCTTAAAAACAGAAAAATCTCTTTAAAACAGGAAATCGCTCAGAGCTAATCGCTCATGGGACAGGCCTTAAATGAGGTTCAAAAGTATGCTTCATGCAAGGGAAAGCGGGGAAGGAGATAGGGTTTGTAGGAACAGCACCATTGAGTAGCAGTAGATTCACTTCAGTTTGACAACATTATTGCGGAGCCAGGCAGGCTTGGCCCCTCCGGACAGACCCCATACCCCATTGGCTTCTCTCCCTCAGAGAATGCTTCGTGCAAGGGAAAGCAGGGAAGGGGATACGGTTTGTAGGAACAGCACCATTGAGTAGCAGTAGATTCACTTCAGTTTGACAACATTATTGCGGAGCCAGGCAGGCACACAACTGACAGCAAACAGCAAACAGCAACAACTGACACAACTGACAGCAAACAGCAGATCAGACAGCAAAAGCTGCTGATTGCTGCTGAACACAGCACTGTCAGTTACACAAACACATAGACACTGACACGCAAATACAGAAACAAACAAAAAAACAGGACACCTAGACTTCTAAAAGGTCTAACACAAAAATTGTGCAAAGGACTATAAGTCCTTAAAAGGACTTTTGGGTCTCACAAGGGTAGTCCTTAAAAGGACTGTTGGGTCTCACAAGGTTAGTCCTTAAAAGGACTGTTGGGTCTCAAGATGTGTGAATACTCGGGTTCGAGTTTGAGTTCTATGCCATCCCTACTGGACACTGATATCACTTGTTTGCGTACAGAGGCAAAGTGAATATGACGTGTTATCATGTTATGATATAGTGTTTCCCTCCCTTTTAAATAGTATCACTTCATATAATATACCTTGCTTATCCTTGACTCTTACCTATGTTTCTGCAAGAATTTGGCCAATGGCCAGTTAATAATACACCAGACCCTGGTGAAAGTACAGTATTATAGATATGATAGGCTTCCCCCAGTTGTCCCCCATGTGAATGACTATTGTACTAGTATTTTATTTTGCCTTTAAGTATCAATGAGTTGCATGCTAGTGTATAATTATATATTTATATAATTATCCTAATTATTTTAATATACTAGTAGGGATTAAATGAAATATTGCTTTTATACACATATACATATTATTAAAAATTAGCTACCCTACTCAGTGGTACCTAAATCTTTCAAACAGTGAGTGACATTGCATTATAGTTGTCCGTCACGGTCACTTAAATTGTACTATAGTTTTGAACCCTTATTTATTCCTTCAAAGCAATTTTTCTCTGTTTAGATAAACTATTGGGTAACATATAATGGATGTTATATTTTATATATGATACTAGCAGTTGTACCTGACGTTGCCTGTGTACACACGTGGGTATAGTATTTTTTATGTGTAGGTGTGTGTTTGACTTGATGGAAGAGACGGAGAAAAGAAGTGCACAGTTGGTAATGTACGTCATGTTTTTAATAGTTATGAGTTGAGGAGGTGACATTGCTTGAGGGAGGTATAGCACATATGTATATATATACTACATTATTAGTTTTTCCACTTGGAGCGTAAATATACAAATGTTGTGATGAACATGCTGTGGGGAAAACATATTGATTGCAACTGAATTCTGCAGCATTTGAGTGAGTGACGGGCGTCAGTGTCTCTGAAGTATGCGGCGTGCGGGCTCGGTGTGTGTTGTTAAAGTCAGGCTTCATTCTGTTGCTCTGTCTGAACTTTGAGTGTTTTTTTAAGCATGCTCTATTTTTTGCACATTAGTTAGCAGTATGTCACTTTGTTTGCACTTTAACACTTTATCCTTGCTCAGGGGCCACTTTATATTGACTATTAGATGCCAATCAATAAAGTTACTTTCTGTTCCGAACTGAAAGTGCCATGATGTCTTTGTTCTTTAAGTTGTAAGTATCTGTAAGTAAGTGTGTGACATGTGGGCAGTGTGTGTCTTGTGCTTAAGTCCATGTAATGTAGGTAATTCTCATGTAGTCCATACCCCCCCAACCATCTTGGTATGAGTAGGTGGATTTGGCATGTCTGCTATATTGCAGTGGGTGGGGGCATGGTATTGTAGGGTGTGGACGGTCTGGGGGCATGTCTGTGGTGTCCAGGAGGCTTGGACGTGACATTTGGTGTCCATGATATCTGGGTGCAGGGCCATGCCATTTAGTGGCATGGGTATAATGTTTTGGGGTGTGGTGTTTGGGGGGTGACCATAATATCTGGTGGCATGCTCACTACATTTGTTGACATAGTTGCAAAGTTTGGGGGCGTGACAGTTATCTTTGGGGTGTGTGGCCTTGATGGTTTGGTTATGAGCGTGACCGTGATGTTTGGGGGTGTGGCCATGACAGCAATATCTGGGGGCATGGTCACATTTCAGGAGGCTCTGCTTTCAATTTCTTAGCATGACAATAACCGCAAATATGATTCATATCACCAGTAGTAACAGTCTTTCCATTGGTGATATGAACCAGAGTTTGGGCTGTGATTGAATGGTGGAGAGGCATTAGGGGTTTTAAGGAAGTTACGCATCTACCACAAACTACATGTGGTAGATACCAAAATGTGTCAGATACTGTAAGAGACAATCAGGGTTATTCAATAAAAGTTCTTATTGTTAAAATTGGTGCTAATTTTGCTCCAAACAATCAGATGTTAGCTTTCAAATGTTAAATAAGATCTGATTGGTTGGGGCAAAATTAGCACCATTTTAAACTATAAGAACTTTTATTGAATCTCCCTGAATGTATCACAGAAGAAAAGGTACAAAGTAACAACTTTATAATCACACTGATATATAACAACAGGATAAGTTTTAAAGTGCAACAAATACAATGCTACAATATAAGTAGAAATCTTGTATGTATGTATGCATTTATGCGCTCACCTCACAGCCACACCCCTGAATACATCCACATATCGGTGACGCCCTCTGAAAGGGGAAGTAACATAGTCTTAGTAACATTGTCTTTCCAGGGTTTATATTCGTATATAAATGTGATTCATATCACCAATAGTAACATAGTATTTCCAGGGTTTATATTTGTATATAAATGTGATTCATATCACCAATAGTAACATAGGGGGAGATCCAAAGCCAGGCGCCGCGTAACTTACCTTTGCCTGATCCCACGATACAATAACTGACGTAAACGGGATTATGTCAGTTATTGCATCGCGGGATCGGGCTAAGGTAAGGAGCGCGAACTTAACGCTCCACAGCTTTTACCGTTAAGTTTCGTGCTACGAGGTAGCACAAAACTTAACGGCAAGGGTTTTGGATCGTAAACATTCGGAAATGGCGCTGTGCACAGTCAGGGCACAGTAAATGGAGGGGAACAGGATGGGGGTTTTGGCATCAGGAGCCTGAAAATCTGTGTGTGTACGTGCACTTCTCTCCACCTAGTGGCGAGGGGAGGAACTGCACAAACACACACACAGGCACAGAAGCAGCAGGATTTTATTATTATTGTTGGGTGTGAGTATGCTGGGTACACGTATACTCTTTTAGCACAGCAAATCAAAACAAGGAATCTGCCATCTGTCTTCTAGAAGCTGACATTTAATCACATTAAAACCAAATCTTGTAAAAGCATGTCCTGCTTCTCTTAGTTACTAACAAACTGTTGTACACTAAACATTACCTTGCTATTTATACAAAAAAAGAGATCTTTGCAGTTTATTCAATAGCCAGTATGAATTGCAGAAAGAAAATTTAAATTTCATAAGTAAGTTGCAGATTTTAACCTGTAGATTCTGTCTTTTTTTAAAATACAGTCAGGTAACATACCAGAGCTAATAAATAGAGTTTTGGTACATTTAGAGACCTTACCTTTGGCAGTTAAAGGGCATGTCCAACCCCAAAACTATAATCCCCCCCACTACTGGCCTCATTGTGTAGTGTAGTTTAATCCTTACCTCACATCCCAGCTCCATCTGGTTCTCCTGTAGTCCCCCCCAAAGTCCCAAAAACTGCCCACCAGGAGGATAGCAGAGTCCATATAGGACTCTGCCTCCTACCTGGCCTCCGGGAGAAGTTTGGCATGCGTACTGCAGCCCTTCTACCCCTCCCTCCCGATTAGCATTCCCTCCCCCTAGTGTAAATCCCTTTTGCCATAACAATCCCCCTGTCCCCCCAGCCCCAACCGCTATGTTTATTTTATTAGAAAGTGCCCCAAGCATTACTTACCTCCCCTCTTTCCTCCGCCGCACTGAATAACCGGCTCAGCCAATCACAGACGCGACTGCCGGTCCCGCCCCTCTGCTTGCATTTTCTCAGAAGCAGAGGGCTGGCAGCGCATCAGAGGAAAGAGGGGAGGTAAGTAAAGTTTGGGGAACTTTCTAATAAAATAAATATAGCGGTTGGGGCTGGGGGGACAGCGGGATTGTTATGGCAAAAATGTGTTTCAAGGGTGGACATACCCTTTAAACCATTTGGCTATTTAGTATTGTCTGCAATTTCTTATTCATGCTTGCTGGAAAATTACTTGCAGAGCAATAGTAGCTCTCAAAGTCTTATTAAGAGAAGACATCTGTATAGAAAATGCTCTGTGAATAAAATGGAGAAAGTGAATATTGGGGTCAATAAGTGCACATGCTCAATAGGATTTAGGGAAGACTAAATTAATTTTGGGATTTACAAAAAATGTATTATATTGCTAGGTTATTATATTACTAGGGTATTATAATATAATAACCATAATAACCTAGTAGTATAATAACCATATAATAACCTGGTAATAAAATAACCATATGATAACCTAGTAATATAATATTATATTGCTAGGGTATTATATGGTTATAATATTACTAGGTTATTATATGGTTATTATATTACTAGGTTATTATATGGTTATTATATTACTATATAACCTAAAAATATATTATCAATATGATGTAGTAGCTGAATTGTGTTGTGTTTAAAGGCACACCTTTGACATAGGAGACCAGGGTTTGAATCCTGGCTGGGGGCAGCAGTACAAATTTTGGATTATTATAATACCCTAGTAATATAATAACCATATAATAGCCTAGTAATATAATAACCATATAATACCCTAGTAATATAATATTGTTATTATATTACTAGATCATATGGTTATTATATTACTAGTTTATTATGGTTGTTATATTACTAGGTTATTATGGTTATTAATTACTAGGGTATTATAATAATCCAAAATTTGTATAGCTGCCCCTAGCCAGGATTCCAAACCCGGGTTTCCCATGTCAAAGGCAGTGTCTTTAACCACTACACAATCCAGCTACTACATTATGTGAATATATATACTAGGTTAATAGTAATATAATAACCATATAATACCATATGATAACCTAGTAATATATCATCCATATTTTATAGTGGCACCACCTTTGACTGGGAGCCCAGGGTTTGAATCCTGGCTCGGAGCAGCTATGCATATTTGGATTATATAGTACCTGTAATATAATAACTATATAATAACCTAGTAATAGTATAACCATATAATACCCTCAATATAATATTTATACTAGGTCATCATATGGTTATTATATTACTTAGTTATTATATGGTTATTATATTACTAGGTATTATGGTTATTATATTATAATACCCTAGTAAAAAAAAATACCTAGTAATTAATAACCATAATAACCTAGTAATAAATAACCATATAATAATCTAGTAATATAATAACCATATAATAAACTAGTAATATATTAACAATATTATATTACTAGGTTATTATAATAATCAAAACATTTGTATAGCTGCCCACAGCCAGGATTCAAACCCTGGTCTCCCATGTCAAAGGTGGCGCCTTTAACCACTACACTATCCAGCCACTACATTACATTCTGGAGTTAGTGAACGGCCCATAAATTATCGAATTTACGATCGATAGTCCGGAAACATCAAAAGTCCGAGAAATCCGGGTCCGGGATAGTCCGGGATAGTTCAAGAAGTCCGAGTCCGTTCAAACTCATAAAATTCGTATCGAACTCAGCTCGAGTTCTAGTCCATCCATAGCCACAAGAGGAAAGGAGGTGCCAGCCCTGTAGTGCTTACAATCTACAATACAATACAGTGGCTTTATAAATATTGCCATTTGTATGATCATAAAAATGAAAAGCTTTTCAACCATGACAAAGTAACCCCCGAATGGAAGGCAATAATTAATAACCTTGTGCCCCTTTTCTAGCTTAATACCCCCTATTAAGCTAGAAAAGTTCGAATTCGGACCCATTCAAGTCTATGGGGGAGTGATCGTTCGAAAAGTCAGAGTGATTTACAGCTAAACTAACAGTGGTAACTTACTGTAAATGGCTGTGGCACCTGGGAAATGGTCTGGGGAACATGTCACTATCTCCAAAACTTGTTAAAACACTTCCTGAAGTCAGGCAGGCAATTGAAGATACATTTGAGGATTATCGAACGAACAAACAATCCTTCCTGTTAGCAAATAGTCCTTCCTAGGCTTAGCGAAGGGTACATTCGAGGGTTGGATAGTGTACTGGTTAAAGCCACCGCCTTGGGAGACCAGGGTTCGAATCCTGGCTAGGGGCAGCTATACAAATGTTTGGATTATTATAATAACCATATAATATAATAACCTTGTAACATAATACCCTATATAATACCCTAGTAATATAATAACATTGTATTACTAGGTTATTATATTACTAGGTTTATTATATACAATATATATTATTTTTATAATATTTATATATATATATATTATATATATATATATAATCTATATATAATATAAAACAGAGGTAGGTATTCAAGGTGCACTCCAGGGTCTTTTTTAAAAAAACGTGTTATTTTATTCACACATATCACACACGGTATTTTATTCACACATATCACACGGCAACGTTTCGGCCTTTGTCTTAGGCTTTCTCAAGCCAACATGCTTGAGAAAGGCCTAAGACAAAAGGCCGAAACGTTGCCGTGTGATATGTGTGAATAAAATACACGTTTTTTTTTTAAAAAAAACTGGAGTGCACCTTGATACCTACCTCTGTTATACTCTTTTGCGAGTGGCACCCGGCAAGTATCTAGCTGGAGTGAGTGCCTGTATATACTACATAAATATATGATTTATTAATAAATGGTTTTATGAAGAAATCCTGAAGTGCGTTGAATCTACATCTACCTATATATATATATGATTATTAATATATATAATATATATATATTTACATATATAATATTATATATATATATTATTATATATATATATGCACACAAATATATCATATGATAACCTAGTAATAGTATATATTAACCACATTACTTAGTGGCTGGATAGTGTACTGATTAAAGGCACTGCCTTTGATATGGGAGACCAGGGTTCGATCCTGGCTACGGCCAGCTCTATATATAATAATCTAGTAATATAATAACCATATAATACCCTATTTTCTACCTATACAATAACCTAGTGCTATAATACCCTAGTAATAAAATTATATGGTTATTATATTACTAGGTTATCATATGGTTATTATATTACTAGGTTATTATATAACTAGGATATTATAATAATCCAACATTTGTATAGCTGCCCTAGCCAAGATTCGAACCTGGACTCCCATGTCAAAGGCAGTGCCTTTAACCAGTACCCCTATCCAGTACATTCGATAATAAAAAAAAAATTAATTCTTATCATTTGGGCTATATAATATTTATTAAAAGTAATAAAAAGTGCACATTTTCCATGTATCTGGCAAAAAAAATGTTATACATTTGGTAAGTTTAGTGATAAAGAAATACTGAATTTAACTGTGTGCATCTGATCATCTTCCTAAAAAACTAATTGTAACATAGCAGTGCAGTTACAACATGTTTGTGAACACAGAGATTAAAAGATTTGTTTGTGCTAATTGCTCTGCCACCCTCTTGCCATTTGGCATTTACACCCCCCTTTTTTATTAGTGCCCAAATTCATGGTCTTTACAAAAACAAATAAACTGATATATCAGAGAAATGTCTGCAATGAAATGTACTTCATTTTACATTTAGATTTCAACATTTTTTTAGAGAATCATTTTCATTTTAATTATAACTGCCTTGTGAAACTATTTTTTTGTCATTCATGTTGCTAAGTGCCAGTGATTCCAGATATAAACCAATTATCTGGGGTATATCATGGATATAAAGAGATATATCTTATGTAAGGCCGGATCTTTTCGATTCCTAGGTGCAAATTGATAGACTCGTTCTTTTAAACTCTCCAACTGATGTTCATTGATTTGCACCTGATTCAACCCAACAGATACAAATGTTACCTTTTTGGATCTGTCGGTATTAATGAATGAAATTAATCTGTCTAAATTTCTTTACGCTTACTTACGCTACAACATTATTTTAATCAAATATATGACTCATAATTCATTAATCTTATACTAAACTCAATAAGAGCTTTCATATCTGTAACATATCAAAGAAATCCTTGTTATCAAGGCTACATTTCACATTCTTAATATTACTGTACTTACTCATACATTGTTTCTTTATTGTGACTTCTTACACGATTGGGTAAAAGTAACTTATACTTTGTATTGTTAAAATGCTTAGTACTTTTGTATGTATTGTGCCATTTTTTTTTATTTCCAATAACCTATGTGGTCAGCAATTTATTAATTTAGATGTTATTTTACCTTTTATTTAAAACATTTCTGTAAGACTTCTCACTGACAGTTCCATCTTGATCCACGCTCCTTGCACTGTGTAAACACAATGCAAGGGACTGCGGATGTGTCAGTACTTTTCAGTGAGAAGCCAGCGCTGGACCATTCATTGGTAAGTTCTCTCTTCTCTTCTGATCATTTAATTGAAGAATGGGAGGTAAGATATTGTTTAGTACACACCCATTCATTCTTAATTAAACTGAAAAAACGAAAGCCAAAAAAATTAATGGAGATACCCTTTAAGATGCTCCAGATCCTTGCATTGTTACCATACCAATGGTTGCCATACCAACCCCATAACTATGTGATAACCAAACTGATAAATAATTCCACACCTTTGTATGCCTGCCACCTGTTACAGTGAGCATGCAAAATCCAAAATTGATATCCCAAGCAAGTATCTAGCTACCAAAAAGTTTTTGTATCCCTAGAACTAACACACTCCACCAGCAGAAAAAGGTTACACTTTTTTGACAGAACCTGTAACCTTTTTAAATCCCATATATCTTTCATGTACATCAACAGAGTGAAATCCCAGTTGTTAGATAATGGATGGTATAACCCAAAAGACACAGGCTAAGCTGTGAAAATTGTTGTATTTATTCAACCTATTGCACATCACACTACATGTTTCAAGCAGCAAGCGCCCCCTTTATCAAGTGTTGATTTAAAAAAACCTGTCTATACCAGTATAACACCTCATATTATTTACAAATCCAGTTTGTTTGGACAGATATAAGCTTATCTCTCAGCCCACGGATATAACATATTTTTTACTAGCAGCATGGAGAAGCTAAGGAAGAGAGAAAAAGCGCCAGAAGCATTCCCCTCTTTTTTGTGACCTCGTACCAAGGAATTAAATAAAATACGGATAGTATAAGGCTTTAGAGCTCCCATTTCTCATATTTAAATTTTCTCATATTTAAATAAGAAACAGAGACTTATGGGTAATTTCCATGGTAGCCCTTTAGGAATACTCAATCCTTTAAGAGTCTTTAGCATTTCAAGAGCTAAATGCAGAGGACAGAGGGCAGCTCAGACTGGTTTCAGCTTTATTGAGCCATCTTCAGAATAACATAGTGGTGTTTTGAATGGGGACTTCAAATTTGCAAAACCAGAGGCCTATGTTAACACTGAAAGTAGCTTAATAAAGCAAAAAATTACCCAGAATATATGTTCCTTATTTGCATATGAGAAATGGAGCTCTAATGTTTTATATTCCTTAGTGATGTGTGTTCATAGATGCTTCCCATTTGCAAAACCAGAGGCCTTCGTTATACTGAAGACGGCTCAATAAATCCATATATTTTATAACGCAGCACATCGAATCTGCAAGTAAAATGTCCTTGGTATCTAGGCGCCAGCATCGAATCTGCAAGTAGTGTCCATTAAAACCTATATACAAGCAATCGAATCCGCGAGTAAAATGTAAATTATACCTAGGCCGAGCATCGAATCCGCGAGTAAAGTGTCCATTAATACCTATACGCAAGCATCGAATCCGCGAGTAAAATGTACATAATACCTAGGCGCGAACATCGATCCACAAGTAAAGTGTCCTTAAAGCCTAACGCGAGCATTGAATCCGCGAGTAAAATGTCCATGATACCTAGGTGCAAACACGAATCCGCGAGTAAAGTGTCCATTAAGCCTATACGCAAGCATCGAATCTTTTCGAACTAGTTGACTCCCATTGACTTTATGGGTCAGTTTTTTTAATCTTTCGAACTTTCCTTTATAGTATATAGAACTTCGAAAGTTCGGCCATCTCTATTTGCTACCAGTCCTACTGTAGCGGACAGGCTGGTCAGATTTAGTTACTGAAATATCTAGCTGCCGAACGGAGGAAAACGGATTCCATCGCTAAGTACAGGTGTAGGCACACAGGTGAGAACGCCATATGCGCTCCGCCCAATACAGTTTCAAGAATGCGGCATAGGGAATCCTGTATCGTCAGGCTATTTAAAAACAGGTGCCCCTAGTGTTAATCTGCTGCAGCAGGTGACGCTTCATCCCACCACCTACTTCTCAATACATTGTTTCAATCTCATGAATCTTGTAAATACCTACAAACAGCTTCAACAAAGTAAAGGTCCATGTAACCAAGTAAAGAGCTATCTGTGATTATATTGGATGGAAGTAGTGAAGTAGTCCGGTCATTTCAAAATGGATAACTATAGGCTAATTATGGATAATGTGATCTTAATGGATTTAACAAGTGAAATAGTCCGGTCATTCCAGAATAAATTGCTATGAACTAAATTGTAAATGGTCCAGTCTCAAGATTTGTGTATCATCTAAAAGTCAATTGTAATCTTATCACAATGTAAAATCTGCATAGAAAATTCAGACCAATAGTTATACAAAATATATTGTTATTACAACATTACTCAAGTTGTAGGAAATCCCATTCTGCAATGCTTTATATTGCAGACTTGGGAATCCTACAAGTGCCAGGCATAAACATAGATATGCTATAATTCAACACTTCCTAATGCAACTTAATATTTATTTAAAGTATTAAGTGGCCCCCTTTTTTTGAGAAAATTCTTTTTCTCACGATGCTCTCAAATATAAGAAGAAAATTCCAATTCCTCATTAATCTTAGGATATGTATGCTTGTAAGGTGAAAATCCAGAAAGTCTCCCTTTGGGCAATTTTAAGTTTGTGTGTGTCCTCCTCGGATGTTGGTTTTTATTTATCATAGCATAGCACTTTAAAGTTTTTGTAGACATCTGGTGGTTGCTCCAAATGTCTTGCTACTGAAGACAAGTCTGTCCTTTCTCCATATGTGGCTGGCTATTCGAGATGTTCGACAAATGTTGGCTTAGTCTCTCTTTCAGTCATTGGGTTGTTTTTTCCACGTAGATACACTGGCAACTGCAAATGTCAAAATATAAACCACATTAACAGATTCAGTTCATATATGTTCTTTTGAAACCTTTTCCATTTGTTGCAACTTGAAAATGCTCGGTCCTATGTATGTGTGGACAAAATTTCATTTGCCACAAGGGTACCAGCCTTTAAAGGTCTGCCCTCTGCCTGTCCGCACTGTCGGTCTTACAAAGTGACTGTTCATTACATGTCGCCCCAAAGTTCTCCCCGTTTTGCTGTTATTTCAGGGGAAAACATGTATATGTTGTCTATATATATCGTCTGATGTTAAAATTGCCAATGTCATGTGGCATACGCTCTTAAAATATCCCATTGTTGCCATAAGTTGTTTATATAGCGTAATAGAACTAGATTTCCAGATATGGGATATCCAAGAACTCTCCTCAAACGCTGTCAATTCCCTAGCCAAAAAGAAAACACAATTAGAGTCTTACAACCCAAACAAGGGCCAGACGACAAATTACGCTAACATATACGCAGGTGGGGAGGGAGGGGGAGTCAAATAAAAGCATTTCATGATGGTAATTTGCTCCGGAATGTAAAGAAACTAACCAACACAAGTACTGCAACAGATATTTCATATTTTGCTTTTTTTTTTTTTAGTAAAGGGTATCTTTTACTCTAAAAAAATTTGAATTTTCAAAAATAGCTTAGATACATCAAGATTCCACTCCTCCAAACTTTTTTCAGATTTAAATCTGAGCAGTAGATTCTGAGAAATCATCATTTTAATCACAGGGAAAGACCTGTCACTCCAGAAGCAGAATTGTAAATTGAAAATGTGACCCCAGCTTGGACCTCTTTGCCTGCCTGCCAGCACACTTTTCTGCAACATTTAAGAGAACAGCAGACAAAAGACAGCAGGTGGAGAGGGAGGGGGAGATGTTGCAAGCAGAGCATGGTCCATGAGAGGCGGTGCAGCACACATAAGTGTCTCAAGACACTAAAAGAAGGCAGTGAGTAAGGGAGGGTGGTGGGGAATTAGAAGTACTCACTAACAATAATAATAATTTAATGACAAAGCAAGCACAGATAATATCATTTTACTTCTCTTAAATTGAGTTCAGAAAATGTAACGTTGTTTCGTGAGTATAGTGACTCTTGTAAACTCACAGTGTTAATCTAGAATGTTTATTAGATAAACACTCACAAACATTTCCACACAGCCAACTTATACAAACTAACCACCTGTATTCAAGCAAAAGAAAGCAGCACTTTCAGGTCAACGTAACAAACTTATTTAGATGAGTCCTCTTTTAAAAAACTCACACAAGACCATGTCATCTGATGCGTTTTAGGACCCCCGGCTAGTCATGATGATGTCATGGCTCTACACCCCCCTTCTTAATATTGAAGGGATATGTACACAAACAATTAACCCCATATTGTGCTAAAAAGTTAGTCTCGTATATACACTTTTCAATTATTTAAAAATATAAAAAACATCTAGACCAAAAAGTGAGTTTAAAAACACATTAATAATCATGATTCAAATGAAATTGTCATACCCCAACTGAATTAAGCCTGTTGTTTGTATTGACAAAATCCAGAAACAATTGAAACGTGGAACCTCTGAATATGAATACTCTTTATGAATTGTCTAGAGAAACTATAAATATGACATTATGACTTCTTTCCCTTTAGGAAATAAAAAAATAGAAAAGTTATAACCTTATCTAGTTCGCATTTGGGTAACTTAGGTAATTTGAGCAGGGAAATAGTGTGTTTTGGATCAACTAAAAGAATAAGGTATTGTCATCCGTAATATATCTAAGGCAGATGTATAGTTGTCTTAAATTGTATACACTATATCAATGAGAACTTACATCATTAAATAATAGAGATGTTATGAGAAACTACCATCTGGACCCTTTGAAGTGTTCTTCCTCCTTCCTCCTCTAGTAAACTGAATAACACAAAGTAAATTAAAACTCTGGACATCCCCTTTAGGTTTTACCATAAATCTTGGTTCATCTCTAAAAAGGGGTGCAGTTATTATTCTTAGATTTAGTTCATTTTTCTACCTATGCTCTTACACAATGATCACACACTACAAATATATTCTTTAACTAATAATATTACAAAGTAAAAAAAAAAAGATGATTTTCCATATCTCAGCTTTCCTTGATCTCCACTTGAAGGATAAATGTCAGGTACTTGAATGATATTTTACTGTTGATCATAGATATGCTGTTGGTAGATATTCTTTTGTATTAGCTCATATTTAAAAATATTAAATAAGAAACTATTCAGCATATTTACTTGACACTGATTATCAAGGGAATATATATTTATATATCTGAGTATGTATACCGTATATACTCGAGTATAAACCGAGTTTTTCAGGCTGAAAATCAGCCTGAAAACTCGGACTCGGTTTATACTCGAGTCACTAGCTTACCTAGCATTACGGCAGCCGCACGATCCTTCTGTGTACTGGCGCGCCGGCCTGACGTCACTGCCCCCGCGCCAAGCCGGCGCCGGCAGTGACGTCAGCCGGCGCGCCAGTGCACATGCACAGAAAGATTGCGCTGCTGCCGGAATGCTCAGGATACTGCACCTGCCAGGAAGGATGGAGGAGAGCCCACAGAAGAAGAGACAACAGGGAGACCACAGAAGAGAGACCGAGCCCACAGGAGAAGAGACCACAGGAGAAGAGACAGGTACAAACTGAACTGGGTGGGAGGGTGAGGGGGCATTCAAGATGTTTGGGAACTACAACTCCCAGCATGCTTTATTAGCTGGGAGTTGTAGTTTCCAAACATCTTGAATTGCCAAGTGAGGGTGGCATTCAAGAGTTTGGAAACTACAACTCCCAGCATGCTTTATTAGCTAGGGAGTTGTAGTTTCCAAACATCTTGAATGCCAAGTTTATTACCCTCGGTTTATACTCAGTCAACAACTTTTATTAGGATTTAGCTGAAATTGGGTACCTCGGTTTATACTCGGGTCGGTTTTATACTCGAGTATATCGGTAATATATATTTATTTTTAATGCCATAAGAAACATACTCATATTGATAAAAGGGGAAAAAACCACACTAGTCGACATGAATACGCACTATGTTTATTTGTCTACATTAGTGAAATGATAATGATTTTGGGTCTGCAGTTTGGAAATTAGAAAACGCAACAGTTCTAACACTGACATCTCTACATATTGGCAAAGGTAATAAGAAATATGGTAAACATTTCAAAATGATTGCTTTAAGGCTTTTAAAAGAGGTGAAATAGTCAGGTGTATTACAGTATATGTAATTATGCCCACTCTGCCCTAGCCCCGCTGGTGAGGGTGGTGAGAGTACTCCCAACCCGCCCTTGGCCCCCATGGCGGCGACCACGATGCACCAAACCCCTTACCAACAGTCCCTCCAGCCCCCGCCCTGTACACTCGCGGGGAGGGGAAGGAGGGGCACGTGGGTGGGGGATGGTGGAGGGAATCATCCAGAGGGGGCACTGACAAGTGCCTTTTGGGGTTTAGGGGACTACAGCTTGAACTGGTACCCCTCAGAAGTGCCCTTTCAGCTCTGACAAGAGCCCTTTGGTGTTTAGGGGTCCCGCAGCTCTAACCTGGACCCCTCTACCAGCACTTATAAGTGCCATTGTGGCCCTTGGAGGCCCTTCAGCCCTGAGAAGGCCCTTTGGGCTTAGGGGCCCACAGCCAAACCAGGACCCCACCCTCCCCGGCCCTTGCGGCATGAGAAGTGCCTTTGTTGGGGTCCCGCAGTTCGAACCGGAACCCTGTCGGCTCTTAAAAGAGTCCTTGGGTGGCATCTTTTTCTTCCATCAAGTAACACCAGCTCCGCTGAGGCCACCAACCCAGGAAGTACCCCTGCGGCCGCCAGGGGTACCTCCGGCACCTGTGGTCTCAACAAGGCTGATGTTACCTGCGACTTGATCCACAGCCTCCGTTCTTCACAGCCAGCAACACCAACACTGCTGAAGTCACCGATTGCCAAGGCAGCTCACTGTGGCCGCCAGTTTATCCCCTGGCACCGCCGGCTTCAACGTAGCAATGTTGATGGCCTCTTCTTTCTTCTGCCATCTACTGCAGACTACTTCTGAGCTTCCATGAGGTTGGCACCTTAATATAGGTTTGAAAAAGTCCTAATCCAATTCTGATTGGTTAGTTTTTCAAAGCTTGCGATCAAGTGTTATACAGTACCCAATCATATTTCGCAAGCATTAAAAAAAGCATTGAGGCCACCGGCACCGGTGGAGCTGTGTGTCACCGGATGGAAGAAAGAAGCCGCCGCCCAAGGGCTCTTTTAAGACTGACGGGGGTCCCGGCTCGAGTTGGGGACCCCTAACAAAGGCACTCCTCAGTGTCGCACGAGCCCCTTACAGGGCCTGAGGAGGGGGGCGTAGGTATCGGCTGCAGGACCACCTAAAAGGGCCCTGCTCAGGGCCTGCAAGGGCACTATAAGGGCCAGGGAGGGGATTCCCCCGGTTCGCGCTGCGGGACCCCTTAAGCCCCAAGGGCTCGTCAGAGCCGCAAGGGCACTTCTGAGTCCACAAGCCCTTAAGGTTCGAGCTGGCGGGACCACCTATGCCCAAAAGGCACTTGTAATGTTAATGCCAGAAAGCAGTACCGCCTCTTTAAATAATAGAAGCAACGGTAACTGATTCAAGTTAGTGCAGCGGTAGTTTTTCTCCTTATTTTTTTTCTAAAAAAAAAAAATGGCGAAAAATGGCTGGAAAAAAGGCGGCGAAAGTTAACAGACCTTTATAATGTGCACAGGTGTACTTTAACAAGATTTCAGAATTATTAAAGGGCATGTCCCCCCTTTAGCATTTTTGATATGTAATAGGTCTCCCTCCACCCGCCCCAACCGCTAGAAATAGATTTCCAGAAACTCCCACCGATCTTTACTTACCTCCCTCTTTACCGCGTGGCCCCTGTTTGCATGAAACTGCAAGCAGAGGCCGGACCGGCAGCCAATTGCAGACGCAAACTGCTGGCTGCACAGAATGCCGGGGGAGAGAGGGAAGGTAAGTAGAGTTCGGGGGAATCTCTGGAAAATCTATTATCGGTTGGGGCTGGGGGGAGGGTAGACCTATTACATATCAAAGGGTTTTTACACTAGGGGATGGAGAGCAAAACTTTCCTCCCTGCAGTGTTCCAGGTGGCTTTTTGACTTTGGGGGACATTACAGGAGAACCATTTGGAGCTGGGATGCAAGGTAAGGATTTTTTATATACACACAGTGGGGCCAGTAGTGGTTAAAAAACTATAGTTTGGGGATGGACATGCCCTTTAAACTATACTGGAGATTTCACTGGATTTTTGGGTAAAATATATATTGGTTTCTTTGCAGGTTTATTGTTGAAAAAATAAGAGGAACTAATTCTCAAGACAACATGTCCAAATAGAAAAAGCAATATTCACAAACCTACAAACAAGCTGTACTACACTTCTCCCTTGGTGTGGCAATTCGCGGTTGATTTATGAAATTGACCTGTGATCTGTCATATTTGCTGGTGTAGGGGTGTTCTGAGGCTCCAGTCGCACCCTAGGTCTTGTACAGGCACATATCTGTACTGCTCAACAGATGATTACCATTCAATGCTCTTCCTCCACAATGATTATAATCTTGTACTTTTCATATGCAAAAAAAGAAAAGTTAGTCTTCTAAGCGTATGTGGTTATCGGGGGAATGGAACTGCAATCGGGAACGTAATCAGTGTGGGGATACAATCTAGCAGTAGCTTGCGCTTGTATCGTCGTCAGCAGAGATTCTGATAAGAACACGACTACACTCTACGTATGTTCCTTTTACTAGGACATAATGGAAGCAACAAAAGACGTAAGTCTGGGGATGGAGATTTTGTGCCCTTGTGACGTGTGTTTTCTTAAATGATTACCATTACCACGTTGTTCCATCGGACTGAATACGCAAAGATGCCAGTTACATTGAGAAGCTTTGATCTTTGCAAATAACAGAATATTTAAAAAAATGTTAAACAGATGCTTCCACACCAATATGAAGTCCCTGACGCTTGAAGCCTACAAGGAGGTCCCCGCTGGCGTCGACAAACCCGTCCGAACGGCGCAAAGGTGGGTTATTGGACAGTGTTGGTCCGACGCTATGGTAGCCACGAGGCCTTGAATGCTCAGTTTCGGCACGCTGCCTTATACGGCTAGACTCGGACCGAATCGACATCAGACCCTGCGGGGTTTCCGAAGTTGGAGATCATCCAAAGGATGGCAGTGGGTTTTCGCATGAATTTTGCGACCACTCGGACTTGCATTTGTGGTAAGTCCTTAGACTCGCTTTGATTTAGGATTCAGGTATCTTACCCACGAGGATTGCCGAAACAGTCTCGAGAAACGAGGATGCTTTTTTGGCATTCATTGCAGGTGATCCAGCAATTCTCGACACTTGACTGGTAATCTGAGACAAACGGCAGTAAAGCAGATTCAGGTCACAGGACTTCGTGCCAATTGTGTGTGGGACAGCTGTAGAAAATTACTCCGTGCGGGTAGACGGCATGGGGGCTGGGGTTAATGGCCGAGTGGGACTGAGGGTAAGACTTTAGTGGGCGGGGATGATGCAAAAAGGAAGCTTTCATATTAGGGCTATAAACAACTTAATTTTAGTTCTCCTGTTAAGTAATGCACAAAAAATCTTTATTGTTCTAAAAAGTTCTGGCGCCTTTCCTTTTCTTGTCCAGGAGATTCCCCAAACTAAATAATGCTTTCTAGAGTTTTACACCAGATTGAAATGTATAGCACTCTGACAGTTAACAGTAGAATAACTGCCAAATTAACAAAAGTTATCTGTGTAAGTGAAAGATTTTTAGACAACTACATAACCTGAGGTCGGAATCGTTTTAAGTCAAAAATGTCCGATACCCGGACACAGATGTTCAGCAAATGGTGACCATTTTCTAATTAAACTTTCTCCAAAATTAAAAATAGAGAGAAAACCAAGGGTGATTTAAAAAAAAGAAAAAACTGTAATCAAAAAACTCAGACCAAATGTGAAAGTTCTACACTACCTCTCCTAGAATAAACATTTGCCCAGGACAGTTTGTTACACAGATACGTGGCCACCAATTATACTCTAAATGCATACATCCGTAGCAAATTCCGTAGCAAAAGTTTAATACAGATAACATTTTTTTAAAGTGCTCTTTAATTGAACACCTCACTTTTAAGGGAAACAACTTAAAAATACCCCCACGAAACTATATATTTTTTTGTTATCTACACAACCTTCACTTATGTAACGTCAATTCATATTATACTGTAACAATGCAACTACTGGTTTTGAATGCAATTCTCCATAAGAACTCCATGCATTCGGACTTTTGTTGAAAAAAATAATGAAATAGAAAAACTGATTCGAAGGTAGAAATTCTTACACAAACCCCACTTGGCAGTACTTTAACAACCCCCCCCCCTTTCTTCCACAATGTACCTGAAACAATTGTTATGCCACAATGCACAGTGTCTCCACATGTCCTGAATCAAATGTTATGCCACAATGCACAGTGATATAGAGCTGTGGCAGGAAATAGCCCCCAAATTCAACCTGAGTATTTTAGACTAAACACCTGGGAAACCTCCTTAATACATTTTATACATTCACGGGTATTATATAGTTATTATATTACTAGGTTTTTATATTACTAGGGTATTATAATAATACCTTAGGGTTTGAATCCTGGCTAGGGGCTGCTATACAAATGTTTGGATTATTATAATAACCTAGTAATTTAATAACCATATAATAACCTAGTAATATAATAACCATATAATACCCTAATAATATAATTACCATATAATATAATAACCTAGTAATATAATAACCATATAATACCCTAGTAATATAATTATATGGTTATTATATTACTAGGTTATCATATGGTTATTATATTACTAGGTTATTATATAACTAGGATATTATAATAATCCAAACATTTGTATAGCTGCCCCTAGCCAAGATTCGAACCCTGGACTCCCATGTCAAAGGCAGTGCCTTTAACCAGTACACTATCCAGTACATTCGATAATAAAAAAAAAATTAATTCTTATCATTTGGGCTATATAATATTTATTAAAAAGTAATAAAAAGTGCACAATTTATCCATGTATCTGGCAAAAAAAATGTTATACATTTGGTAAGTTTAAGTGATAAAGAAATACGTGAATTTAACTGTGTGCATCTGATCATCTTCCTAAAAAACTAATTGTAACATAGCAGTGCAGTACAAACATGTTTGTGAACACAGAGATTAAAAGATTTGTTTGTGCTAATTGCTCTGCCACCCTCTTGCCATTTGGCATTTACACCCCCTTTTTTATTAGTGCCCAAATTCATGGTCTTTACAAAAACAAATAAAACTGATATATCAGAGAAATGTCTGCAATGAAATGTACTTCATTTTTACATTTAGATTTCAACATTTTTTTAGAGAATCATTTTCATTTTTAATTATACTGCCTTGTGAAACTATTTTTTTGCATTAAATGTTGCTAAGATGCCAGTGATTCCAGATAATAAACCAATTATCTGGGGTATATCATGGATATGAAAGAGATATATCTTATGTAAGGCCGGATCTTTTCGATTCCTGAGGTGCAAATTGATAGACTCGTTCTTTAAACTCTCCAACTGATGTTCATTGATTTGCACCTTGATTCAACTCCAACAGATACAAATGTTACCTTTTTTGGATCTGTCGGTATTAATGAATGAAATTAATCTGTCATAATTTCTTTACGCTTACTTACGCTACAACATTATTTTAATCAAAATATATGACTCATAATTCATTAATCTTTATACTAACTCAATAAGAAGGCTTTCATAATCTGTAACATATCAAAGAAATCCTTGTTATCAAGGCTACATTTCACATTCTTAATATTACTGTACTTACTCATACATGTTTTCTTTATTGTGACTTCTTACACGATTGGGTAAAAGTAACTTATTACTTTGTATTGTTAAAATGCTTAGTACCTTTGTATGTATTGTGCCATTTTTTTTTATTTCCAATAACCTATGTGGTCAGCAATTTAATTAATTTAGATGTTAATTTTACCTTTTATTTAAAACATTTCTGTAAGACTTCTCACTGACAGGTTCCATCTTGATCCACGCTCCCTTGCACTGTGTAAACACAATGCAAGGGACTGCGGATGTGTCAGTACTTGTCAGTGAGAAGCCAGCGCTGGACCATTCATTGGTAAGTTCTCTCTTCTCTTCTGATCATTTAATTGAAGAATGGGAGGTAAGATATTGTTTAGTAACCACCCATTCTTTAATTAAACTGAAAAAACGAAAGCCAAAAAAATTAATGGAGATACCCTTTAAGATGCTCCAGATCCTTGCATTGTTACCATACCAATGGTTGCCATACCAACCCCATAACTATGTGATAACCAAACTGATAATAATTCCACCTTTGTATGCCTGCCACCTGTTACAGTGAGCATGCAAAATCCAAAATTGATATCCCAAAGCAAGTATCTAGCTACCAAAAAGTGTTGTATCCCTAGAACTAACTCCCACCAAGCAGAAAAAGTTAACATTTTTTGACAGAACCTGTAACCTTTTTAAATCCCATATATCTTTCTAATGTACATCAACAGAGTGAAATCCCAGTTGTATAGATAATGGATGTAGTAAACCCAAAAGACACAGGCTAAGCTGTGAAAATTGTTGTATTTATTCAACCTATTGCACAATCACACTACATGTTTCAAGCAGCAAGCGCCCTTTATCAAGTGTTTGATTTAAAAAAACCTGTCTATACCAGTATAACACCTCATATTATTACTAAAATCCCAGTTGTCTTTGGACAGATATAAGCTTATCTCTCAGCCCACGGATATAACATATTTTTACTGAGCAGCATGGAGAAGCTAAGGAAGAGAGAAAAAGCGCCAGAAGCATTCCCCTCTTTTTTGGACCTCGTACCAAGGAATTAAATAAAATACGGATAGTATAAGGCTTTAGAGCTCCCATTTCTCATATTTAAATTTCTCATATTTAAATAAGAAACAGAGACTTATGGGTAATTTCCATGGTAGCCCTTTAGGAAATACTCAATCCTTTAAGAGTCTTTAGCATTTCAAGAGCTAAATGCAGAGGACAGAGGGCCAGCTACAGACTGGTTTCAGCTTTATTGAGCCATCTTCAGAATAACATAGTGGTGTTTGTTCATGGGGACTTCAAATTTGCAAAACCAGAGGCCTATGTTACACTGAAAGTAGCTTAATAAAGCAAAAAAATTACCCAGAATTATATGTTCCTTATTTGCATATGAGAAATGGGAGCTCTAATGTTTTATATTCCTTAGTGATGTGTGTTCATAGATGCTTCCCATTTGCAAAACCAGAGGCCTTCGTTATACTGAAGACGGCTCAATAAATCCATATATTATTATACGCGAGCATCGAATCTGCAAGTAAAATGTCCATGGTATCTAGGCGCCAGCATCGAATCTGCAAGTAGTGTCCATTAAAACCTATATACAAGCATCGAATCCGCGAGTAAAATGTAAATTATACCTAGGCGCGAGCATCGAATCCGCGAGTAAAGTGTCCATTATAACCTATACGCAAGCATCGAATCCGCGAGTAAAATGTACATAATACCTAGGCGCGAACATCGAATCCACAAGTAAAGTGTCCATTAAAGCCTATACGCGAGCATTGAATCCGCGAGTAAAATGTCCATGATACCTAGGTGCAAACATCGAATCCGCGAGTAAAGTGTCCATTAAAGCCTATACGCAAGCATCGAATCTTTTCGAACTAGTTGACTCCCATTGACTTTAATGGGTCAGTTTTTTTAACTTTCGAACTTTCCGTATAGTATATAGAACTTTCGAAAGTTCGGCCATCTCTATTTGCTACCAGTCCTACTGTAGCGGACAGGCTTGGTCAGATTTAGTTACTGAAATATCATAGCTGCAGAACGGAGGAAAACGGATTCCATCGCTAAGTACAGGTGTAGGCACACATGTGAGAACGCCATATGCGCTCGCCAATAACAGTTTCAGAATGCTGCATAGGGAATCCCTGTATCGTCAGGCTATTTAAAACAGGTGCCCCTAGTGTTAATCTGCATGCAGCAGGTGACGCTTCATCCGCACCACTACTTCTCAATACATTGTTTCAATCTCATGAATCTTGTAAATACCTACAAACAGCTGCAACAAAGTAAAGGTCCATGTAACCAAGTAAAGAGCTATCTGTGATTATATTGGATGGAAGTAGTGAAGTAGTCCGGTCATTTCAAAATGGATAACTATAGGCTAAATTATGGATAATGTGATCTTAATGGATTTAACAAGTGAAATAGTCCGGTCATTCCAGAATAAATTGCTATGAACTAAATTGTAAATGGTCCAGTCTCAAGATTTGTGTATCATCTTAAAGTCAATGTATCTTAATCACAAATGTATAAATCTGCATAGAAAATTCAGACCAATAGTTATACAAATATATTGTTAATTACAACATTACTCAAGTTGTAGGAAATCCCAGTCTGCAATGCATTTATATTGCAGACATTGGGAATCCTACAAGTGCCAAGGCATAAACATAGATATGCTATAATTCAACACTTCCTAATGCAACTTAATATTTATTTAAAGTATTAAGTGGGCCCCCTTTTTTTGAGAAAATTCTTTTTCTCACGATGCTCTCAAATATAAGAAGAAAATTCCAATTCCTCATTAATCTTAGGATATGTATAGGCTTGTAAGGTGAAAATCCAGAAAGTCTCCCTTTGGAGCAATTTTAAGTTTGTGTGTCCTCCTCGGATGTTGGTTTTTATTTATTCAATAGCATAGCACTTTAAAGTTTTTGTAGACATCTGGTGGTGCTCCAAAAATGTCTTGCTACTGAAGACAAAGTCTGTCCTTTCTCCATATGTTGGCTGGCTATTCGAATGTTCGACAAATGTTGGCTTAGTCTCTCTTTCAGTCATTGGGTTGTTTTTTCCACGTAGATACACTGGCAACTGCATGCAACTGCAAAATATAAACCACATTAACAGATTCACAGTTCATATATGTGTTCTTTTGAAACCTTTTCCATTTGTTGGCAACTTGAAAATGCTCGGTCCTATGTATGTGTGGACAAAATTTGCATTTGCCACAAGGGTAACAGCCTTTAAAGGTCTGCCCTCTGCCTGTCCGCACTGTCGGTCTTACAAAGTGACTGTTCATTAGCATGTCGCCCAAAGCTCTCTCTCGTTTTGCTGTTATTTCAGGGGAAACATGTATATGTTGTCTTATATATTCGTCTGATGTTAAAATTGTCCAATGTCATGTGAGCATCGCTCTTAAAATATCCCATTGTTTGCCATAAGTTGTTATATAGCGTAATAAGAACTAGATTTCCAGATAGGGGATATCCAAGAACTCTCCTCAAACGCTGCAATTCCCTAGCCAAACAGAAAACACAATTAGAGTTCTTAACACCCAAACCAAGGGCCAGAGACGACAAATTACGCTACATATACGCAGGTGGGGAGGGAGGGGGAGTCAAATAAAAGCATTTCATGATGGTATTTGCTCCGGAATGTAAAGAACTAACCAACACAAGTACTGCAACAGATATTTCATATTTTGCTTTTTTTTTTTTTAGTAAAGGGTATCTTTACTCTAAAAAAATTGAATTTTCAAAAATAGCTTTAGATACATCAAGATTCCACTCCTCCAAAACTTTTTTCAGATTTTAAATCTGAGCAGTAGATTCTGAGAAATCATCATTTTAATCACAGGGAAAGACCTGTCACTCCAGAAGCAGAAATTGTAAATTGAAAATGTGACCCATGCTTGACCTCTTTGCCTGCCTGCCAGCACACTTTCTGCAACATTTAAGAGAATCAGCAGACAAAAGACAGCAGGTGGAGAGGGAGGGGGAGATGTGCAAGCAGAGCAGTGTCCATAGAGAGGCTGTGCAGCACACATAAGTGTCTCAGACACTAAAAGAAGGCAGTGAGTAAGGGAGGGTGGTGGGGAATTAGAAGTACTCACTAAACAATAATAATAATTTAATGACAAAGCAAGCACAGATAATATCATTTTACTTCTCTTAAATTGTAGTTTCAGAAAATGTAACGTTGTTTCAGTGAGTATAGTGACTCTTTAACTCACAGTGTTAAATCTAGAATGTTTATTAGATAAAACACTCACAAACATTTCCACACAGCCAACTGTATACAAACTACCACCTGGTATTCAAGCAAAAGAAAAGCAGCACTTTCAGGTCAACGTAACAAAAAAAATTTAGATGAGTACATCTTTAAAAACATGCACACAAGAACATGTCATCTGATGCGTTTTGAGGACCCCCGGCTTAGTCATGGATGATGTCATGGCTCTACACCCCCTTCCTTATATATGAAGGGATATGTACACAAACAAATTAACCCCATATTGTGCTAAAAAAGTTAGTCTCGTATATACACTTTTCAATTATTTAAAAATAAAAACATCTAGACAAAATAGGTGAGTTAAAAACACATTAATAATCATGATTCAAATGAAATGTGTCATACCCCAACATGAATTAAGCCTGTTGTTTGTAATTGAAAAATCCAGAAAACAATTGAAACCGTGGAACCTCTGAATATGAATACTCTTTATGAATTGTCTAGAGAAACTATAAATATGAATTATGTACTTTCTTTCCCTTTTATAGGAAATAAAAAAATAGAAAAGTTGATAACCTTATCTAGTTCGCATTTGGGTAACTATGGTAATTTGAGCAAAGGGGAAATAGTTGTTTTGGATCAACTAAAAAAGAATAAAGGTATTGTCATCCGTAATATGATTAAGGGCAGATGTATAGTTGTCTTAAATTGTATACACTATATCAATGAGACTTTACATCATTTAAATAATAGAGATGTTTATGAGAAACTACCATCTGACCCTTTGAAGTGTTCTTCCTCCATTAACTGGATTTTTAAACTGAATAACACAAAGTAAATTAAAACTCTGGACATACCCTTTAGGTTTTACCATAAATCTTGGTTCATTCTAAAAAGTGGGTGCAGTTATTATTCTTAGATTTAGTTCATTTTTCTACCTATGCTCTTACACAATGATACACACATACAAATATATTCTTAACTAAGATAATATTACAAAGTAAAAAAAAAGTGATTTTCCATATCTCAGCTTTCCTTGATCTCATTGAAAGGATAAATGTCATGATGACTTGAATGATATTTTCTGTTAGATCATAAGAGTCATGTTGGTAGATATTCTTTTGTAGTAGCTCATATTTAAAAATATTTAAATAAGAAACTATTCAGCATATTTTTACTTGACACTGAATTATCAAGGGAATATATCTATATATCTGTAGTATGTATATATATATTTTATTTTTAATGCCATAGAAAACATTAATATATTGATAATAAAGGGGAAAAAAACCAACACTAGCGACATTGAATACGCACTATTTTATTATTGTCTACATTAGTGAAATGATAATGATTTTTGGAGTCTGCAGTTGGAAAATTAGAAAAACGCAACAGGTTCTAACACTGACATCTCTACATAATTGCAAAGGTAATAAGAAATATGGTAACATTTCAAAATGATTGCTTAAGGCTTTAAAAGAGGTGAAATATGTCAGGTGTATTACAGTATATGTAATTATGCCCACTCTGCCCTAGCCCCGCGTGGTGAGGGTGTGAGAGTACTCCCAACCCGCCCTTGGCCCCCATGGCGGCGACCACACGATGCACAACCCCTTACCAACAGTCCCTCCCAGCCCCCTGCCCTGTACACTCGAGGGAAGGGGAAGGGAGGGGCACGCTGGGTGGGGGATGGTGGAGGGATCATCCAGAGGGGGCACTGACAAGTGCCTTTTGGGGTTTAGGGGGACCTACAGCTTGAACTGGTACCCCTCAGAAGTGCCCTTTCAGCTCTGACAAGAGCCCTTTGGTGTTTAAGGGGTCCCGCAGCTCTAACCTGGACCCCTCTTACCCAGCACTTATAAGTGCCATTGTGGCCCTTGGAAGGGCCCTTGCAGCCCTGAGAAGGGCCCTTTGGGGCTTAGGGGGTCCCACAGCCCAAACCAGGACCCCACCCTCCCCGGCCCTTGCGGCACTGAGAAGTGCCTTTGTTGGGGGTCCCGCAGTTCGAACCGGAACCCCTGTCGGCTCTTAAAAGAGTCCTTGGGTGGCATCTTTTTTCTTCCATCAAGTAACACCAGCTCCGCTGAGGCCACCAACCCCAGGAAGTACCCCTGCGGCCGCCAGGGGTACCTCCGGCACCTGTGGTCTCAACAAGGCTGATGTTACCTGCGACTTGATCCACAGCCTCCGTTCTTCACAGCCAGCAACACCAACACTGCTGAAGTCACCGATGCCAGGCGAGCTCACTGTGGCCGCCAGTGATCCCACTGGCACCGCCGGCTTCAACGTAGCCAATGTTGCTGGCCTCTTCTTTCTTCTGCCATCTACTGCAATGACTTCTGAGCTTCCATGGAGGTTTGCAGCTCTTAATATAGGTTTGAAAAAAGTCCTAATCCAATTCTGATTGGTTAGTTTTTCAAAGCTTGCGATCAAATGGTTATACAGTACCCAATCATATTTCGCAAGCATTAAAAAAGCATTGAGGCCACCGGCACCGGTGGAGCTGGTGTCACCGGATGGAAGAAAGAAGCCGCCGCCCAAGGGCTCTTTTAAGAGCTGACGGGGGTCCCGGCTCGAGTTGCGGGACCCCTAACAAAGGCACTCCTCAGTGTCGCAAGAGCCCTTACAAGGGCCTAGGAGGGGGGGGCGGTATCGGCTGCAGGACCACCTAAAAGGGCCCTTCTCAGGGCTGCAAGGGCCCTTATAAGGGCCAGGGAGGGGAGTCCCGGTTCGCGCTGCGGGACCCCTTAAGCCCCAAAGGGCTCGTCAGAGCCGCAAGGGCACTTCTGAGTTCCACAAGCCCTTTAAAGGTTCGAGCTGCGGGACCACCTATGCCCCAAAAGGCACTTGTAATGTTAATGCCAGAAAGCAGTTACCGCCTCTTTATAAATAGAAGCAAGCGGTAACTGCTTTAATTTCGTGCAAACGGTAGTTTTTCTCCTTTATTTTTTTTTTCTAAAAAAAAAATGGCGAAAATGGCTGGAAAATAGGCGGCGAAAAGTTAACAGACCTTTATAAAGTGCACCAAGGTGTACTTTAACAAGATTTCAGAATTATTAAAGGGGCATGTCCACCCCTTTTAGCATTTTTGATATGTAATAGGTCTCCCTCCACCCCCCCAACCGCTAGAATAGATTTTCCAGAACTCCCGATCTTTACTTACCTTCCATCTTTACTCCGCGCCCTCTGTTTGCATGAAATGCAAGCAGAGGGCCGGACGGCAGCCAATTGCAGACGCAACTGCTGGCTGCACAGAATGCCGGGGAGAGAGGGGAAGGTAAGTAGAGTTCGGGGGAATCTCTGAAATCTATTATAGCGGTTGGGGCTGGGGGAGGGAGACCTATTACATATCAAAGGGTTTTTACACTAGGGGATGGAGAGCAAAACTTTCCCTCCCTGCAGTGTTCCAGGTGGCTTTTTGACTTTGGGGGGACATTACAGGAGAACCATTTGGAGCTGGGATGCAAGGTAAGGATTTTTATATACTACACAGTGGGGCCAGTAGTGGGTTAAACTATAGTTTTGGGGATGGACATGCCCTTTAAAACTATACTGGAGATTTCACTGGATTTTTGGGTAAAATATATATTGGTTTCTTTTGCAGGTTTATTTGTTGAAAAAATAAAGAGGAAACTAAAGTCTCAAGACAACATTGTCCAAATAGAAAAAGCACATTCACAAACATACAAACAAGCTGTTACTCACTTCTCCCTTTGGTGTGGCCATTGGGTGATTTATGAAATTGACCTGTGGATACTAGGGGTCAGCTCCCATCCACCCTAGTGTCTTTGTACAGGCACATACTCTGTACTGCTCAACAGATGATACATTCAATGCTCCTGTCCTAACAATGATATAATCTTTACTTTTCATACAAAAAAGAAAAGTTATCTTTACAGCGTATATAATTCTGGGGAATTGAACCTGCAACTTGTACATTTACTCAGTGTTGCTAACAGCAGAGCTCTTTTCTCTAGCAGAGATTCTATATAGAACACTACACTCTAGTATGTTCCTTTTACTAGGAACATAATGGAAGCAAAAAAAAGACGGTAAGTCTGGGGATGAGATTTTGTGCCCTTGTGGACTGTGTGTTTCTTAAATTGATACCTTACCAGTTGTTCCATCACTGAATAAGCAAAGATTCCAGTTACATTTAGAAGCTTTATCTTTTGCAAAATAACAGAATAATTTAAAAAAATGTTAAACAGATGCTTCCACACCAATATGGAAGTCCCTGACAAGACTTTGAAAGCTGCTTGTTACTAGAGATGGGATCCAGGCCCGACTCGGACCCGGATCCGACACAGAACCCCTCGGTTCCGAAATCTGAATGATCCATCCAAAAATGGATGGATCGTTCAAATTTTGGGACTTCGGATTGCATTTTTGAAGTCCCAAAATACGTTCTGATTTAGGATTTTCGGATCTTCAGGGATTTTCCCGAAATCCGTAAATCTGAAAACAGAACGGATCTTTTTTGGCCATCTGCAGTTTATTTTCCAGCAACTCACACTGACTGGTAATGAAACTGCAGGGTAACAAGCAGCTTTCAGAGTCTTATCAGGGATTCCATATTGGTGTGGAGACATCTGTATAGAAAATACTCTGTGCATAAAGACAGTGAATACTGGGGTTAGGGAGTGTGGCTTTTTGATGACTTTATGGGCTGTGAGTATTACTGACAACAACATGGAAGCTTTCATATTAGGATTTTAAACAACTAATTTTAGTTCTCCTTTAAGTTAATGCACAAAAATCTTATTGTTTCTAAAAGTTCTGGAGCTTCACTTTTCTTGTCCAGGAGATTCCCCAAACTAAAATAATGCTTTCTAGAGTTTTACACCAGATTGAAATGTATAAGCACCTCTGACAGTTAACGTAGAATAACTGCCAAATTAACAAAATTATCTGTGTAAGTGAAAGATTTTTAGAAACTACATAACCTGAGGTAGGAATAGTTTTAATCAAAATGCAGATACCCGGACACAGATGTTCAGCAAATTGGTGACCATTTCTCATATTTTAAACTTTCTCCAAAATTAAAATAGAGAGAAAACCAAGGGTGATTTAAAAAAAAAAAACTGTAGCAAAAAAACTCAGACAAATGTGAAAGTCTAACTAACCTCTCCTAAATAAAACATTATGCCAGACACGTTTGTGTACACAGATACGTGGCCACCAATTAACTCTAATGCATACATCCGTATGCAAATATCCGTATGCAAAAGTTAATTACAAGAACATTTTTTAAAGTGCTCTTTAATTTAAACACCTCCACTTTTTCAAGGGAAACAACTTAAATACCCCCACAAACTATATATTTTTGTTATCTACACACCTTCAGCTATGTAACGGTGCAATTCTATTATACTGTACATACATGCAGATTTTTGAATGCAATTCTCCATAGAACTCCATGCCATTAGGACTTTTTGTGAAAAAAAATGAAAGAAAAACATGATTCGAAGTTAGAAATCTTACCAAACCCCACTTGGCAAGTACTTTAACAACCCCCCCCCATTCTTCCACATGTACTGAAACAAATGTTATGCCACATGCACAAGTGTCTTCCACATGTCCTGAATCAAATGTTATGCCACATGCCCAGTGCATATAGAGCTGTGGCAAGGAAATAGCCCCAAATAAACCTAGAGTATTTTAGACTAAACACCTGGGAAACAACTCCTTAATACTATTTTTATACATTCAGCTATGTAACAGCTCCTTTCTTATTCATGCAGAACTGCAGACAGAGTTGTCCAAAGACACTTTTAGAAGGTTTTCTGGAAAAGCAAGAGGGAAAGATTATTTACAGTTAAAAATATAGCCCAAACCATGACAAATAAAAACACCCACTATATATCAATCTCCCACATATCCTGAAACAAACGGTATGCCATATTTGTGGACTTAGAAAACTTTACCAAAGCCGAAGGTCTTTTGGAGGTACTATAATGCACTCTCTAGACAGATTGCAGTTCAGTACCTGCTATAGCAAGCAGTCATACACTAACATCATTTTGGGGGAAGCCTTAAGTGCTGCAGAATGTATATGTATTATCCAGGGGCAAGCACAGGATTTTCAAGGGAGGGATTCCTGAAAAGGTTATAATGAGCAGTGGAGAGCGCCACACATTGCCCTTTTTAAAGGCCACTCTAAGATTGAAGCATACACTCTTTAATGCTTCTTTTTCCATAAATATTTGCTTCTTGAATAATTGAATAAAATAAGGAAACACTGCAAATCACTAAGGGGAATCATTAGATACGATGTGTTGCAGATTAAATGCAGATTAAACGATAGGAATTTCTGCAATGGATAGGTGCTGAAGGCTCAGTCTACAGCTGGAGGGCAGCAATGCATTTAGACAGAAACAGTTATCTTTCATAACAATGCAGAAAGATATGACTGATTATATGAGCGTGAGTAGGAACTTTCTAACTGATCTATTTCTGAACCAAATTTAGAGGTTACTTCTTACGGTATAGAGCAAGCCCCCTTAGTTACCATTGTTCCCCTTTAATAAGACGCGGACACCATTGTTTTGGGTGAATTGTGGTCGGCCACAGCTTTATTAATAATCAGTACCCGATGTTAAGGACCCTTGCTCCGTTACCGTCACTGGTTGCTATGGCAACGCCGTAACCACGTGACAGCCATCCACATACATTTCCATCTTTTTTCCTTTGTATGCCAGCCACCTGTTACGGTGGGCATGTAAAATCCAATAAACATAACCCCCAGCAAGGATCCAGCCGCCACTAGGAGGTGTCGTATCCCTACGGCTACCTCCGACTCCTGAAAACCTGCCAATGAAAGCGTGACAATGCGTCAGCTACCTTGTTTTGGATCCCGGATATGTGCTTGGCCTTAAACCAGATGTTCCGCTTTAGGCAGCATAGTACCAGGTGCCGCAACAGTGCTAATACCTGGGGAGATGAAGAAGAGAAATTATTTATGGCCTGAACAACACTCATGTTATCTGTCCAGAAACAGATCCTTCGGTTACACATTTCTTGACCCCATAATTCGATTGCTGCCACTATTGGGAATAGCTCTAACAACGCCAGGTTCTTACACCAGCCTCTGCTATACCATTCCTGGGGCCAAGGCTCTGCACACCAGGCGTTTTTAAACACTGCTCAGAAGCCGCAGGCTCCAGCTGCATCTGTGTACAGCTCTAGATCTCTATTATCTATTTCTTGCTCTTGCCAGCATGTGCGCCCATTGTATGTGAGGAGGAAGGATTTCCAAACCAGTAGGTCTGCCTTAACTGGGCGGGTTAGCCTGAAATGGTGGGATGGTGCTGTGAGCCCTCTGGTAGCCCAGGCTAGTCTTCTGCTAAAAATCCTACCCATGGGCATAATGCGGCATGCGAAGACCAGTGAACCTAGTAGTGACTGAATTTGCTTTAGTGTCACCTTTTTGGCCGACAGGAACAATTCAAGCAGGCTCAGCACCTCTGATAATTTTTCTTGTGTGAGCCGGAAAACCATTTCCTGTGAATCTATTTCTATTCCTAAGAATGTTAGTACTGTGGAGGGGCCTATAGTTTTTTCCTCGGATAGGGGGACACCTATCCTGTGCATCAAATAGCGGAAGGTAGCTAATAGGTATCCACATTGCGGGGAGTCAGCACGGCCCACAAACAAGAAATCATCGAGGTAGTGGATTATAGCCCCGGATCCTGTCTCACGGCGAACCATCCATTCCAAAAAGGAGCTGAATAGTTCAAAGTAAGCACAGGAGATGGAGCAACCCATGGGGAGGCACATGTCATAATAGTACCAACCTTCAAGCTGACATCCCAACAGGTGAAAGCAACTGGGATGCACGGGTAATAAACGGAAGGCGGACTCGATGTCCGATTTTGCGAGGAGCGCTCCCCGGCCTGCTTGTCGTACCAGGTCAACTGCCCTATCAAAGGAAACATAGGAAACTGATGTTAGCTCCTTGGAGATGCCATCGTTGACACTCTTTCCCTTGGGATAGGAGAGATGGTGAATTAATCTGAACTTACCCGGTTCCTTTTTGGGCACCACTCCCAGGGGGGATATCCTGACGTTGGCGAACGGGAGCTCGGCGAAGGGGCCAGCAATTCGACCCAACAGGATCTCGGCTTGTAACTTTTCTTTAACTACTTTCGGAAACTCAATAACTGATTTTAGGTTAGGGGAAAACTGTGGGGTTGACGAAAAAACATAAGGAATGAAGAAACCATGGGAGAAACCAGACCTAATTAGGACGGCTTCTTCCTTCCTGGGGTACTCGGCGAGCCAACGCTCCATCGCCTGAACGCTCACCGGCGTTCTCTTGCCTGCCCAGTCCTGGCTGTCGGGGTTGTGCGCGTTGGCGTCGAAAACACCGATTGGCCGGATGGCCAGGTACTCCGCAGATCGAGCAGTCATGCCTGAACCTGCACGCGACCCCAAATCGACACTGCCCTTCATTGAAGAGCCAGCAGGCTCCTCCTTTTGCTCTAGTAGTCAGGCCTGATGATTGGTTGAACATCCCCGAGGGCGGGGTGGCCTGAGTGACGAAGGCCCGTGGGGCCATCATTTGCCTAATCCAGGCGTCTGTCCTTTATCGAATCTCCTTTCTTTATCCACTGCGAGCATCTCAGTGGATATTAGGGACCATATGTCCACATATTCACCCTTTGTGATTTTTTCTCTCACATCGTTAGCTAGGTGCTCCCCTAATGGGGCTAGGCTGCAAAAATATGCCTCCCTAAAGGCTTCCGCATTTGTTAACTGGGGCGCGGGCTGGGGGGTTGAGCCCCCCCCTAGGTTACCTGTTCGGGCGTCCGCTCCGATTGCGGGTGCCCCTATTTTTCCTAGGATTTCTTTTAACGTGGCTAGCAGTGAGCTCTCGCTCTGGATACCCAAGCCATCCCTCCCCCATGCACCCGCACATGTTAACTCACCGCTCGAGGACACCGGCAGGGGAACCAGCTCTGATGATGTGGGGGCCATGTTGCGAGGAGCCGCTGGTAGGTTGACAGCCGGCTGTGTGGCCGTGGGGCTGGCCCTCCGGGGGAACTGTGAGGAGGGATGTGGTCTTTGGTGCCTGTGCCTTTTGACTGGCAGCGGGGAGGGTGACCGGGAGCTTGAGTAGCTTGGGGAGCTGTACTCCGGCACGTCTCTTCTCGACGTCCGGGAGTGGTGGCAGGAGCATTCACCTATGCTCCTTACACTTCTGGGCATTGAGGGGGCTCTTTGATGGCTATCTCTCTGTCTCTTTCCGCCTGTTTGGCGTGTAGCACTAACTGTGGACTCCGCCGAGGGTTCCCTGTCTGAAAAAATGAACAAAAAACAACTTCAAAAGGTAGAAATCATGCCAAAACCTTATGGAATCTAAAAAAAAACAGCGAAAATATTTAGCCAACTCCGAATTTGGACAGTCTGCAGTTTTTACGACAAAACACCCCCCAACTCAGAAATAACCCCCACAAACTATATATTTCTGAAATCTACAAACCTTCAGATATATATCGCTGTACTTTGTTCATTCATACCATCAATGGTGTGGGTGCAGTTTTGCGTAGAATTTCACATTTCTACACAATTTTCTGGAAAAATAGAGAAAAATACATTTCAAAGATACAAAATCACACCAAAACCCCATGTAATGTAGAAAAAACTTACCAAATATCAATCTCCTAAATGTCCTGAATCAAACGGTATGCCATATGTGTGGCTATAACCATATAATACCCTAGTAATATAATATTGTTATTATATTACTAGATCATATGGTTATTATATTACTAGTTTATTATGGTTGTTATATTACTAGGTTATTATATGGTTATTATATTACTAGGGTATTATAATAATCCAAAATTTGTATAGCTGCCCCTAGCCAGGATTCAAACCCGGGTTTCCCATGTCAAAGGCAGTGTCTTTAACCACTACACAATCCAGCTACTACATTATGTGAATAATATATTACTAGGTTATATAGTAATATAATAACCATATAATAACCATATGATAACCTAGTAATATATCATCCATATTTTATAGTGGCACCACCTTTGACATGGGAGCCCAGGGTTTGAATCCTGGCTCGGAGCAGCTATGCATATTTTGGATTATTATAGTACCCTAGTAATATAATAACTATATAATAACCTAGTAATACGTATAACCATATAATACCTAGCAATATAATATTATAATACTAGGTCATCATATGGTTATTATATTACTTAGTTATTATATGGTTATTATATTACTAGGTTAATGGTTATTATATTATAATACCCTAGTAAAAAAAATAACCTAGTAATATAATAACCATAATAACCTAGTAATATAATAACCATATAATAATCTAGTAATATAATAACCATATAATAAACTAGTAATATATTAACAATATTATATTACTAGGTTATTATAATAATCAAAACATTTGTATAGCTGCCCACAGCCAGGATTCAAACCCTGGTCTCCCATGTCAAAGGTGGCGCCTTTAACCACTACACTATCCAGCCACTACATTACATTCTGGAGTTAGTGAACGGCCCATAAATTATCGAATTTACGATCGATAGTCCGGAAACATCAAAAGTCCGAGAAATCCGGGTCCGGGATAGTCCGGGATAGTTCAAGAAGTCCGAGTCCGTTCAAACTCATAAAATTCGTATCGAACTCAGCGGGTTCTAGTCCCATCCTAGCAAAGAGGAAAGGAGGTGCCAGCCCTGTAGTGCTTACAATCTACAATACAATACAGTGGCTTTATAAATATTGCCATTTGTATGATCATAAAAATGAAAAAAGCTTTTCACCATGACAAAGTAACCCCGATGGAAGGCAATATAATAACCTTGTGCCCCTTTTCTAGCTTAATACCCTATTAAGGCTAGAAAAGTTCGAATTCGGACCCATTCAAGTCTATGGGGGAGTGATCGTTCGAAAAGTCAGAGTGATTTACAGCTAAACTAACAGTGGTAACTTACTGTAAATGGCTGTGGCCACTGGAAATGGTCTGGGGGACATGTCAACTATCTCCAAAACTTTGTTAAACACTTCCTGAAGTCCAGGCAGGCAATTGAAGATACATTTGAGGATTATCGAACGAACAAACAATCCTTCCGTTAGCAAATAGTCCTTCCTAGGCTTAGCAAGGGGACTTCGAGGGTTGGATAGTGTTACTGGGTAAAGCCACCGCCTTGGGAGACCAGGGTTCGAATCTGGCTAGGGGCCGCTATACAAATGTTTGAGATTATATAACCATATAAATATAACCTTGTAACATAATACCCTATATAATACCCTAGTAATATAATAACATTGTATTACTAGGTTATTATATTATAGGTTATTATATACAATATATATATATATATTTTATATATATTTATATTATATATATATATATTATATATATTATATAATAATTATAAAACGAGGTAGGTATTCAAGGTGCACTCAGGGTCTTTTTTAAAAAAAGTGTATTTTATTCACACATATCACACAAAACGTGTATTTATTCACACATATCACACGGCAACGTTTGGCCTTTGTCTTAGGCCTTTCTCAAGCCAACATGCTTGAGAAAGGCCTAAGACAAAAGGCCGAAACGTTGCCGTGTGATATGTGTGAATAAAATACACGTTTTTTTAAAAAAAACTGGAGTGCACCTTGATACCTACCTCTGTTATACTCTTTTGCGAGTGGCACCCGGGCAAGTATCTAGCTTGGAGTGAGTGCCTGTATATACTACATAAATATATGATGTATTAAATAAATGGTTTTTGATGAAGAAATCCTGAGAGTGCGTTGAATCTACATTACTATATCTATATATATATATATATATATATTATATTATATATATAATTTACAAATATATATATATATATATATAATATAATATATATATATATAGCACACACAAATATATCATATGATAACCTAGTAATAGTAATATATTAACCACATTACGTAGTGGCTGGATAGTGTACTGATTAAAGGCACTGCCTTTGATATGGGAGACCAGGGTTCGAATCCTGGCTACGGCCAGCTCTATATATAATAATCTAGTAATATAATAACCATATAATACCCTATTTTCTACCTATACAATAACCTAGTGTTATAATACCCTAGTATAAAAATTATATGGTTTATATTACTAGAGTTATCTATGGTTATTATATTACTAGGTTATTATATAACTAGGATATTATAATAATCCAAACATTTGTATAGCTGCCTAGCCAAGATTCGAACCCTGGACTCCCATGTCAAAGGCAGTGCCTTTAACCACACTATCCAGTACATTCGATAATAAAAAAAAAATTAATTCTTATCATTTGGGCTATATAATATTTTAAAAAGTAATAAAAAGTGGACATTTATCCATGTATCTGGCAAAAAAAATGTTAACATTTGGTAAGTTAAGTGATAAAGAAATACGTGAATTTAACTGTGTGCATCTGATCATCTTCCTAAAAAACTAATTGTAAACATAGCAGTGCAGTACAAACAAGTTTGTGAACACAGAGATTAAAGATTTGTTTGTGCTAATTGCTCTGCCACCCTCTTGCCATTTGGCATTTACACCCCCTTTTTTATTAGTGCCCAATTCATGGTCTTTACAAAAACAAATAAAACTGATATATCAGAGAATGTCTGCAATGAAATGTACTTCATTTTACATTTAGATTTCAACATTTTTTTAGAGAATCATTTTCATTTTTAATTATACTGCCTTGTGAAACTATTTTTTTGCATTAAATGGTGCTAAGATGCCAGATTCCAGATAATAAACAATTATCTGGGGTATATCATGGATATGAAAGAGATATATCTTATGTAAGGCCGGATCTTTTCGATTCCTGAGGTGCAAATTGATAGACTCGTTCTTTAAACTCTCCAACTGATGGTTCATGATTTGCACCTTGATTCAACTCAAAAGATACAATGTTACCTTTTGGATCTGTCGGTATTAATGAATGAAATTAATCTTCGTATAATTTCTTTACGCTTACTACGCTCAACAATTATTTTAATCAAAATATATGACTCATAAATCATATCTTCATAATAAACTCAATAAGAGGCTTTCATATCTGTAACATATCAAAGAAATCCTTGTTATCAAGGCTACATTTCACATTCTTAATATTATGTACTTACTCATACATGTTTTCTTTATTGTGACTTCTTACACGATTGGGTAAAAGTAATTATTACCTTTGTATTGTTAAAATGCTTAGTACCTTTGTATGTATGTTGTGCCATTTTTTTTTATTTCAATAAACATAGTGGTCAGCAATTAATTAATTTAGATGTTAATTTTACCTTTTATTAAAACATTTCGTAAGACTTCTCACTGACAGGTTCATCTTGATCCACGCTCCTTGCACTGTGTAAACACAATGCAAGGGATGCGGATGTGTCAGTACTTGTCATAGTGAGAAGCCAGCGCGGACCATTCATTGGTAAGTTCTCTCTTCTCTTCTGATCATTTAATTGAAGAATGGGAGGTAAGTATTGTTTTAGTAACCACCACCATTCTTTAATTAAACTGAAAAAACGAAAGCCAAAAAAATTAATGGAGAGTACCCTTTAAGATGCTCCAGATCCTTGCATTGTTACCATACCAATGGTTGCCATACCAACCCCATAACTATGTGATAACCAAACTGATAATAATTCCACCTTTGTATGCCTGCCACCTGTTACAGTGAGCATGCAAAATCCAAAATTGATATCCCAAGCAAGTACTAGCTACCAAAAAGTGTTGTATCCCTAGAACTAACTCACACCCAAGCAGAAAAAGTTAACATTTTTTGACAGACCTGTAACCTTTTTAAATCCCATATATCTTTCTAATGACATCAACAGAGTGAAATCCCAGTTGATAGATAATGGATGTAGTAAACCCAAAAGACACAGGTAAGCTGTGAAAATTGTTGTATTTATTCAACCTATTGCACAATCACACTACATGTTTCAAGCGCAAGCGCCCTTTTTCAAGTGTTTGTTTTAAAAAAACCTGTCTATACCAGTATAACACCTCATATTATTACTAAAATCCCAGTTGCTTTGGACAGATATAAGCTTATCTCTCAGCCCACGGATATAACATATTTTTTACTGAGCAGCATGGAGAAGCTAAGGAAGAGAGAAAGAAGCCCAGAAGCATTCCCCTCTTTTTTGGACCTCGTACCAAGGAATTAAATAAAATACGGATAGTATAAGGCTTTAGAGCTCCCATTTCTCATATTTAAATTTTCTCATATTTAAATAAGAAAACAGAGACTTATGGGTAATTTCCATGGTAGCCCTTTAGGAAATACTCATCCTTAAGAGTTCTTTAGCATTTCAAGAGCTAATGCAGAGGACAGAGGGCCAGCTACAGACTGGTTTCAGCTTTATTGAGCCATCTTCAGAATAACATAGTGGTGTTTGTCATGGGGACTTCAAATTTGCAAAACCAGAGGCCTATGTTACACTGAAAGTAGCTTATAAAGCAAAAAAATTACCCAGAATTATATGGTCCTTATTTGCATATGAGAAATGGGAGCTCTAATGTTTTATATTCTTAGTGATGTGTGTTCATAGATGCTTCCCATTTGCAAAACCAGAGGCCTTCGTTATACTGAAGACGGTCAATAAATCAATAATTATTATATGCGAGCATCGAATCTGCAAGTAAAATGTCCATGTATCTAGGCGCCAGCATCGAATCTGCAAGTAGTGTCCATTAAAACCTATAACAAGCATCGAATCCGCGAGTAAAATGTAAATTATACCTAGGCGCGAGCATCGAATCCGCGAGTAAAGTGTCCATTATAACCTATACGCAAGCATCGAATCCGCGAGTAAAATGTACATAATACCTAGGCGCGAACATCGAATCCACAAGTAAAGTGTCCATTAAAGCCTATACGCGAGCATTGAATCCGCGAGTAAAATGTCCATGTACCTAGGTGCCAACATCGAATCCGCGAGTAAAGTGTCATTAAAGCCCTAACGCAAGCATCGAATCTTTTCGAACTAGTTGACCCATGACTTTAATGGGTCTGTTTTTTAACTTCGAACTTTCCGTTTATTAGTATATAGAACTTTCGAAAGTTCGGCCATCTCTATTTGCTACCAGTCCTATGTAGCGGACAGGCTGGTCAGATTTAGTTACTGAAATATCATAGACTGCAGAACGGAGGAAAACGGATTCCATCGCTAAGTCAGGTGTAGGCACACATGTGAGAACGCCATATGCGCTCCGCCAATACAGTCATTCAGAATGCTGCATAGGGAATCCCTGTATCGTCAGGCTATTTTAAAACAGGTGCCCCTAGTGTTAATCTGCATGCAGCAGGTGACGCTTCATCCGCCACCACTACTTCTCAATACATTGTTTCAATCTCATGAATCTTGTAAATACCTACAAACAGCTCTCACAAAGTAAAGGTCCATGTAACCAAGTAAAGAGCTATCTGTGATTATATTGGATGGAGTAGTGAAGTAGTCGGTATTTCAAAATGGATAAAATATAGGCTAATTATGGATAATGTGATCTTAATGGATTTAACAAGTGAAATAGTCCGGTCATTTCCAGAATAAATTGTATGAACTAAATTGTAAATGGTCCAGTCTCAAGATTTGTGTATCATTAAGTCAATGTATCTTAATCACAAAGTATAATCTGCATAGAAAATTAAGACCATAGTTATACAAAATATATTGTTAATTACAACATTACTCAAGTTGTAGGAAATCCCAGTCTGCAATGCATTTATATTGCAGACATTGGGAATCCTACAAGTGCCAAGGCATAAACATAGATATGCTATAATTCAACACTTCCTAATGCAACTTAATATTTATTTAAAGTATTAAGTGGGCCCCCTTTTTTTGAGAAAATCTTTTTCTCACGATGCTCTCAAATATAAGAAGAAAATTCCAATTCCTCATTAATTTAGGATATGTATGCTTGTAAGGTGAAAATCCAGAAAGTTCCCTTTGGAGCATTTAAGTTTGTGTGTGTCCTCCTCGGATGTTGGTTTTTATTTATCAATAGCATAGCACTTTAAAGTTTTTGTAGACATCTGGTGGTGCTCCAAAAATGTCCTGCTACTGAAGACAAGTCTGTCCTTTCTCCATATATTTGGCTGGCTATTCGAATGTTCGACAAATGTTGGCCTAGTCTCTTTCAGTCATTGGGTTGTTTTTTCCACGTAGATACACTGGCAACTGCATGCTCAAAATATAAACCACATTAACAGATTCAAGTTCATATATGGTTCTTTTGAAACCTTTTCCATTGTTGGCAACTTGAAAATGTCGGTCCTATGTATGTGTGGACAAAAATTTGATTTGCCACAAGGGGTAACAGCCTTTTTAGGAATCTTGCCCTCTGCCTGTCCGCACTGTCGGTCTTACAAAGTGACTGTTCATAGCATGTCGCCCCAAAGTTCTTTCCTCGTTTTGCTGTTATTTCGGGGGAAAACATGTATATGTTGTCTATATATTCGTATGATGTTAAAATGTTCCAATGTCATTGGCATCGCTCTTAAAATATACCCATTTTGCCATAAGTTGTTATTATAGCGTAATAAGAACTAGATTTCCAGATATGGGAATATCCAAGAACTCTCCTCAACGCTGCATTCCATAGCCAAACAGAAAACACAATTAGAGTTCTTAACACCCAAACCAAGGGCCAGAGACGACAATTACGCTAAATTACGCAGGTGGGGAGGGAGGGGGAGTCAAATAAAAGCATTTCATGATGGTATTTGCTCCGGAATGTAAAGAAAACTAACCAACACAAGTACTGCAACAGATATTTATATTTTGCTTTTTTTTTTTTTTAGTAAAGGGTATCTTTACTCTAAAAAAATTGAATTTTCAAAAAATAGCGTTTAGATACTCAAGATTCCACTCCTCCAAACTTTTTCAGATTTTAAATCTGAGCAGTAGATTTGAGAAATCATCATTTTAATCACAGGGAAAGACCTGTCACTCCAGAAGCAGAATTGAAATTGAAAATGGTGACCCATGCTTGACCTCTTTGCCTGCCTGCCAGCACACTTTCTGCAACATTTAAGAGATCAGCAGACAAAAGACAGCAGGGGAGAGGGAGGGGGAGATGTGCAAGCAGAGCATGTCCATAGAGAGGCTGTGCAGCACACATAAGTGTCTCAGACCTAAAAGAAGGCAGTGGAGTAAGGGAGGGTGGTGGGGAAAATAGATATCTCACTAAACAATAATAATAATTTATGACAAAGCAAAGCACAGATAATACTCATTTTACTTCTTTAAATTGAGTTCAGAAAATGTAACGTTGTTTCAGTGAGTATAGTGACTCTGTTAACTCACCGTGTTAAATCTAGAATGTTTATTAATAAAACACTCACAAACATTTCCACACAGCCAACTGTATACAAACTAACCACCCTGTATTCAAGCAAAGAAAGCAGCACTTTCAGGGTCAACGTAACAAACTTATATTTAGACTGAGTACATCTTTAAAAAAATGCACACAAGAACATGTATCTGATGCGTTTGAGGACCCCCGGTTAGTCATGATGATGTCATGGCTCTACACCCCCTTCTTATATATGAAGGGATATGTACACAAACAATTAACCCCATATTGTGCTAAAAAAGTTAGTCTCGTATATACAACTTTTCAATTATTTAAAAATAAAAAACATCTAGAACAAAATAGGTGAGTTTTTAAAAACACATTAATAATCATGCATTTTCAAATGAAATGTGTCATACCCCAACATGAATTAAGCCTGTTGTTGTATGAAAATACGCAAACATTGAAACGTTGGAACCTCTGAATATGAATACTCTTTATGAATCTTAAGGAAAAAACTCAGAAGAGAGAAACTATAAATATGAATTATGTACTTCTTTCCCTTATAGGAAATAAAAAATAGAAATATGTTTATAACCTTATCTAGTTCGCATTTGTGGTAACTATGGTAATTGAGCAAAGGGGAAATAGTGGTGTTTTGGATCAACTAAAAAGAATAAGGTATTGTCATCCGTAATATGATTAAGGCAGATGTTAGTTGTCTTAAATTGTATACACTCTATCAATGGAATTTACATCATTAAATAATCGAGATGTTTATGAGAAACTACCATAGACCCTTTGAAGTGTTCTTTCCTCCTTTCCTCCAGTTAAACTGAATAACACAAAGTAAATTAAAACTCTGGACATACCCTTTAGGTTTTACCATAAATCTGGCATCTCTAAAAAGGGGTGCAGTTTATTATTCTTAGATTTAGTTCATTTTTCTACCTATGCTCTTACACAATGATCACCACACTACAAATATATTCTTTAACAAGATAATATTACAAGTAAGAAAAAAAAAAAAGTGATTTTCCATATCTCAGCTTTCCTTGATCCACTTGAAGGAAAATGTCAGGTACTTGAATGTATTTTCTGTAGATATAAGATATGCTGTTGGTAGATATTCTTTTGTAGTAGCTCATATTTAAAAATATTAAATAAGAAACTATTCAGCATATTTTACTTGACACTGAATTATCAAGGGAATATATATTTATATATCTTAGTATATTACCGTATATACTCGAGTATAAACCGAGTTTTTCAGGCTGAAAAATCAGCCTGAAAACTCGGACTCGGTTTATACTCGAGTCACTAGCTTACGAGCATTACGGCAGCCGCACGATCCTTCTGTGTACTGGGCGCCGGCCTGACGTCACTGCCCGCGCGGCCAAGCCGGCGCGGGCAGTGAAGTCAGCGGCGCGCCAGTGCCACGTGCACAGAAAGATTGCGGGCTGCCCGGAATGCTCAGGATACTGCACCTGCCAGGAAGGATGGAGGAGAGCCACAGAAGAAGAGACAACAGGGAGAAACAGAAGAAGAGAGACCGAGCCCACAGGAGAAGAAGAGACCAAGGCGAGAGAACAGGTACAAACTGAACTGGGTGGGAGGGTGAGGGGGCATTCAAGATGTTTGGGAAATACAACTCCCCGCATGCTTTATTAGCTGGGAGTTGTAGTTTCCAAACATCTTGAATTGCAAGTGAGGGTGGATTCAAGTGTTTGGAAACTAAAACTCCCAGCATGCTTTATTAGCTAGGGAGTTGTAGTTTCCAAACTCTTGAATGCCAAGTTTTACCCTCGGTTTATACTCGAGTCAACAACTTTTATTAGGATTTTAGCTGAAATTGGGTACCTTCGGTTTATACTCGGGTCGGTTATTATACTACGAAGTATGATCGTATATATATTTATTTTTAATGCCCATAAGAAACATACTAATATTTGATAAAAGGGGAAAAAACCACACACTAGCGACATTGAATACGCACTATTTTATTTGTCTACATTAGTGAAATGATAATGATTTTTGGGTCTGCAGTTGGTATAAATTAGAAAACCGCAACGTTCCTAACACTGACATCTCTACATAATTGGCAAAGGTAATAAGAAATATGGTAAACATTTCAAAATGATTGCTTTAAGGCTTTTAAAGAGGTGAAATGTCAGGTGTATTACAGTAATGTAAATTATGCCCACTCTGCCCTAGCCCGCGTGGTGAGGGTGTGAGAGTACTCCCAACCCGCCTTGGCCCCCATGGCGGCGACCACACGATGCACAAAACCCCTTACCAACAGTCCCTCCAGCCCCCTGCCCTGTACACTCGCGGGGAGGGGAGGGAGGGAGGGGCACGATGGGTGGGGGATGGTGGAGGGAATCATCCAGAGGGGGCACTGACAAGTGCCTTTTGGGGTTTGGAGGGGAACTACAGCTTGAACTGGTACCCCTCAGAAGTGCCCTTTCGCTTGACAAGAGCCCTTGGTGTTTAAGGGGTCCCGCAGCTCTAACCTGGACCCCTTACCAGCACTTATAAGTGCCATTGTGGCCCTTGGAGGGCCCTTGCAGCCCTGAGAAGGGCCCTTTGGGCTTAGGGGCCCACAGCCAAACCAGGACCCCACCCTCCCCGGCCCTTGCGGCAATGAGAAGTGCCTTTGTTGGGGGTCCCGCAGTTCGAACCGGAACCCTGTCGGCTTTAAAAGAGTCTTGGGTGGCATCTTTTTCTTCCATCAAGTAACACCAGCTCCGCTGAGGCCACCAACCCCAGGAAGAATACCCCTGCGGCCGCCAGGGGTACCTCCGGCACCTGTGGTCTAACAAGGCTGATGTTACCTGCGACTTGATCCACAGCCTCCGTTCTTCACCAGCCAGCAACACCAACACTGCTGAAGTCACCGATTGCCAGGCGAGCTCACTGTGGCCGCCAGTGATCCCACTGGCACCGCCGGTGCTCAACGTAGCAATGTTGATGGCCTCTTCTTTCTTCTGCCATCTACTGCAATGACTTCTGAGCTTCCAGGAGGTTTGCAGCTCCTAATATAGGTTTGAAAAAGTCCTAATCCAATTCTGATTGGTTAGTTTTTCAAAGCTTGCGACAAATGGTTTACAGTACCCAATCATATTTCGCAAGCATTTAAAAAAAGCATTGAGGCCACCGGCCACCGGTGGGAGCTGGTTCACCGGATGGAAGAAAGAAGCGCCGCCCCAGGGCTCTTTAAAAGCTACGGGCGGCTCGCGACCCCCAGCGTCATCCACTCCGAGTTTGCGTGCGCGCCTAACCCACTACTACCAAGAGGCATCCTACGACTTTCGGTCGCCTTAAGGCCCTTCACGGGGGGTGGTATCGGCTGCAAGGACCACCTAAAAGGGCCCTGCTCAGGGCTGCAAGGGCCTATAAGCGGCAGGGGGGGGTCCTCTCCGGTTCGCGCTGCGGGACCCCTTAAGCCCCAAGGGCTCGTCAGAGCCGCAAGGGCACTGTCTGAGGTCCACAAGCCCTTAAAGTTCGGCTGCGGGACCACCTATGCCCAAAAGGCACTTGTAATGTTAATGCCAGAAAGCAGTACCGCCTCTTTATAATAGAAGCAAGCGGTAACTGATTCAAGGTTAGTGCAGCGGTAGTTTTTCTCCTTATTTTTTTTTCTAAAAAAAAAAAATGGCGAAAATGGCTGGAAAATAGGCGGCGAAAGTTAAACAGACCTTTATAATGTGCACCAAGGGTACTTTACAAGATTTCAGAATTATTAAAGGGCATGTCCACCCCTTTTAGCATTTTTTGATATGTAATAGGTCTCCCTCCACCCGCCCCAACCGCTGAAATAGATTTTCCAGAAACTCCCCCGATCTTTACTTACATTCCCTCTTACTCCGCTGGCCCTCTGTTTGCATGAAACTGCAAGCAGAGGCCGGACCGGCAGCCAATTGCAGACGCCAACTGCTGGCTGCACAGAATGCGGGGGAGAGAGGGAAGGTAAGTAGAGTTCGGGGGAATCTCTGGAAAATTATTAAGCGGTTGGGCTGGGGGGGAGCGGAGACCTATTACATATCAAAGGGTTTTTACACTAGGGGATGAGAGAGCAAAACTTCTCCTCCCGCAGTGTTCCAGGTGGCTTTTTGACTGTGGGGGACATTACAGGAGGAACCATTTGGAGCTGGGATGCAAGGTAAGGATTTTTTATATACTACACAGTGGGGCCAGTATGGGTTAAAAACTATAGTTTGTGGGGATGGACATGCCCTTTAAAACTAACTGGAGATTTCACTGGATTTTTGGGTTAAAATATATATTGGTTTCTTTGCAGGTTTATTGTTGAAAAAATAAGAGGAAACTAAAGTCTCAAGACAAAATTGTCCAAATAGAAAAAGCACATTCACAAACATACAAACAAGCTGTTACTCATCTCCCTTTGGTGTGGCCATTGGGTTGATTTATGAAATTGACCTGTGGATACTAGTGGGTCAGCTCCATCCCACCCTAGTGTCTTTGTACAGGCACATACTCTGTACTGTCAACAAGATGATACATTCAATGCTCTGTCTAACAATGATATAATCTTTACTTTTCATACACAAAAAAAGAAAAGTTACTTTAAGCGTAATATTATGGGGAAATAACCGCAACTGTAACATTTCTCAGTCGAAGCGCTAACAGCAGAGCTCTTTTCTCTAGCAGAGATTCTATATAGAACAACTACACTCTAGTATGTTCCTTTACATAGGACATAATGGAAGCAAAAAAAGACGGTAAGTCTGGGGATGAGATTTTGTGCCCTTGTGGACTGTGTTTCTTAAATTGATACCCCATACCAGTTGTTCCATCAACTGAATAAGCAAGATCCAGTTACATTAAAGCTTTATCTTTTGCCAAAATAACAGAATAATTTAAAAAAATGTTAAACAGATGCTTCCACACAATATGGAAGTCCCTGACAAGACTTTGAAAGATGCGGTTACCAGAGATGGGGATCCAGGCCGACTCGGACCCGGATCCGACACAGAACCCCTCGGTTCCGAAATCTGAATGATCCACCAAAAATGGATGGATCGTTTCAAATTTTGGGACTTCGGATTGCATTTTGAAGTCCCAAAATACGTTCTGATTTAGATTTTCGGATCTTCAGGGATTTTCCCGAAATCCGTTAAATCTGAAAACAGAAGGATCTTTTTTGGCCATCTGCAGTGTTATTTTCCAGCAACTCACACTGACTGGTAACTGAAACTGCAGGGTAACAAGCAGCTTTCAGAGTTTATCAGGGATTCCATATTGGTGTGCGAGACATCTGTATAGAAAATACTCTGTGCATTAAGACAGTGAATACGGGGTTAGGGAAGTGTGGCTTTTGTGACTTTATGGGCTTGTGCGTTATTACTGACACAAACATGGAAGCTTTATATTAGGATTTTTTGAAACAACTAATTTTAGTTCTCCTTTAAGTTAATGCACAAAAATCTTATGTTTCTAAAAAGTTCTGGAGCTTCACTTTTCTTGTCCAGGAGATTCCCCAAACTAAAATAATGCTTTCTAGAGTTTTACACCAGATTGAAATGTATAGCACTCTGACAGTTAAAGTAGAAAACTGCAAATTAACAAAATTATCTGTGTAAGTGAAAGATTTTTAGAAACTACATAACCTGAGGTAGGAATAGTTTTAATCAAAATGCAGATACCCGGACACAGATGTTCAGCAAATTGGTGACCATTTCTCATATTTAAACTTTCTCCAAAATTAAAAATAGAGAGAAAACCAAGGGTGATTTAAAAAAAAAAAAAAAACTGTAGCAAAAAAAACTCAGACAAATGTAAAGTTAAACAACCTCTCCTGAATAAAACATTAGCCAGACACGTTGTGTAACAGATACGTGGCCACCAATTAACTCTAAATGCATACATCCGTAGGAAAAATCCGTATGCAAAAGTTAATTACAAGAACATTTTTTTAAAGTGCTCTTTAATTTGAAACAGCCTCCACTTTTTCAAGGGAAACAACTTAAAATACCCCCACAAACTATATATTTTTGTTATCTACACACCTTCAGCTATGTAACGTGTGCAATTCTATTATACTGTACATTACATGACAGATTTTGAATGCAATTCTCCATAGAACTCCATGCATTAGGACTTTTTGTGAAAAAAAATGAAAAAAGAAAAACATGATTCGAAGTTAGAAATTTACCAAACCCCACTTGGCAGTACTTTAACAACACCCCCCCATTCTTCCACATGTACTGAAACAATGTTATGCCACATGCACAAGTGTCTTCCACATGTCCTGAATCAAAGTTGTTATGCCACAGCAAGTGCATATAGAGCTGTGGCAAGGAAATAGCCCAAATAAACCTAGAGTATTTTAGACTAAAACCTGGGAAACAACTCCTTAATACTATTTTTATACATCAGCTATGAACAGCTCCTTTCTATTCATGCAGAACTGCAGACGAGTTGTCCAAAGACCACTTTTAGAAGGTTTTTGGAAAAGCAAGAGGGAAAGATTTTTACAGTTAAAAATATAGCCCAAACCATGACAAATAAAAAACACCCACTATCTTATCAATCTCCCACATATCCTGAAACAAACGGGTATGCCATATTTGTGGACTGAGAAAACTTTACCACAGCCGAAGGTCTTTGGAGGTACTATAATGACTCTTAGAAGATTGCAGTTCAGTACCTGCTATAGCAAGCAGGTCTAACTACATCCTTTTGGGGGAAGCTTTAGTGCGCAGAATGTATATGTATTTCCAGGGCAAGCCACAGGATTTTCAAGGGCAGGATTCCTGAAAGTTATAATGCAGCAGTGGAGAGCGCCACACATTGCCCTTTTTAAAGGCCACTCAAGATGAAGCATCAAAAAACACTCTTTAATGAGCTTTCTTTTTCCATTAAATATTTGCTGTCTTGATAATTGAATAAAATAGGAAACACTGCAAATCACTAAGGGGGAATCATTAGATACGATGTGTTTGCAGAGTAAATGAGCTTAACGATAGGAATTTCTTGCAATGGATAGGTGCTGAAGGCTCAGTCTTACAGCGGAGGGCGCAATGCATTTAAGACAGAAAAACAGTTATCTTTCATGTAACAAGGACAGAAAGAAATGACTGATTATGAGCGGTGAGTAGGAATTTCTACACTGATCTATTTCGAACCAAATTTGAGAGGTACTCTTACGGTATAGAGCAAGCCCCCATTAGTTACCATGTGTCCCTTTAATAAGCCGCGGACCACCATTGTTTTGGTGAATTGGGTCGGCCCACAGCTTTATTAATAGAATCGATACCCATGTTAAGGACCCTTGCTCCGTTACGTCACTGGTTGCATATGGCAACGCCGAACCGGACAGCCATCCACATACATTTCATCTTTTTTCCTTTGCGTATGCAGCCACGTTACGCGGTGGGCCATTGTTAAAATCCAATAAAACATAACCCCCAGGCAAAGGATCCAGCCCGCCATAGGAGGTGTCGTTATCCCTACGGCCCCTCCCTCCCCCCCCAGCCAGTAGGGGCTTTGCCGATCCCATCTGTTATGCCAGACTAGCAGGAATATCTAGGCCATGTCCGTTAGGTGGACTCAATCTTCCTGTAATAGTACCCTGTTATTTCCTTCCAAATGGCCGCCTGACGGATGGGCTACCCTCTCATGACACTAATGAATCGTGAGATGGGTCGGGTTGTAGGGTAGCATCCTGCGTTGTCCGTTTTATGGCCAAACTGGATCCCTGGCTCCATACCATTCTGCCTAGGGATAACTCGGACAGACTACCACTGCTTTAAAAAATCCAATCAATCGTGCTAAGTTCTGCTTGCACAAAAACCAATTAAGGTCAGATAGCACGATGCAAGCAGATTTATCGTTACCTGCCGCGTGTAAAACAGGATTCATGTACCACCCCCCGATTGTTCACTTATTTGCATAACTTTCCGGGAAAGAACCTGTAGCCAACGTAGAACCCGAAATTGCCCACTCCAATGAACACTCAGGTGAGTGAAATCCCAGCTGCCTTCCTCCTGGTAGGATCTCGCTCGTCTTTAGCCAAGAATTAAATTTTTATGGGGTCGATACGATTATCCAACCAGCTGGAGGTTGCTGATCTGAATGAGAAATCAGGTAGGGTAGGTTGGGTGCGGTTAGCGCGACACAATGTGATCCAGCGCCCACCGCTCCTATTGTTGCTTAGCGGTTAGAATAGAGAACCCAAGGACACTGCTCGGGGCCCTCTATACGGAGATGCGTGCCGAATTCCTTTGAGGTGAGGCCAATTTTTTAAAGCGCGGCCTTAAAACTGCCCTCAAATTGAATTGTTAAAAGGCAACCCGTCCCTATGAGACAAAAAATGGTTCCGTGGGTGCGCGCTAGGGAATAGGCTTTAGGGCTTTTACTGGACAGCAAGGATGGACGCCTGGAAAACATGGAAAAACATGGCCTGCTCATAGAGGTCTTGTTTCGACTGTCTGATTTAACTTGGACTAGGGATTCTTTTATCGTACATCAGCCATTAGCCGCCCGCTGGCCGCAGTTGTGCTAGGGGCAACGTAGTTGTGCTTATGCGCATGCTCCAAGAAAGCCCAGACAAAGCTGGCTCTAAGTAAAGAACATTCGAAAGTGTCTTTACACACTGTTAGCATTGTCCATAAAACGTGTCAGCGGACTAAATCTGACCATTGGTTCGTAGTGTCTTTTGAGACTCTTTCCTTTTCAATCCCTGATAACGCGGAAACCACAATTCTTTTGGTGGAATCGCGAGACCCAGGAGCTTAAAAAGAAGGAAAGCGGTAGGACGGCGTTGAGCCACGAGGCGAGAGCTGCACCGGTCCCGTGAGCTGGCGAGAGAATTATGACAAGGTTGATTGCCCAACCTTGACTAGTCTTGCGAAAGTCTGACCCGTTGCGGCTTCCACCCACTCAGCCCACGCCCTTACATGTCCAGGTCCACGTGGATGAGGCCACTGAAGTTCTGATTGCTGTGGTAGGTCTACCTCCAAGATGTGCAACAGGATCGACGGACAGGTTGCTCCCTTCTTGTTGGTGATGGTGCCAGACTCCTGAAAACGCCAATGAATAGCGTGACAATGCGCAGCATACCTTGTTTGGGATCCAGGGTATTGGCTTGGCCTAAACCAGATGTTCCGCTTTAGGCAGCATAGTACCAGGTGCCACATGTAAGCTAATACCTGGGGAGATGAAGAAGAGAAATTATTTATGGCCCTGAACAACACTCATGTTATCTGTCCAGAAACAGGATCCTTCGTTAAATTCTTGACCCCATATTCGATTGCCTGCCACTATTGGGAAATAGCTCTACAACGCCAGGTCTGTACACCAGCCATTGCATATCAACTTCCTGGGGCAAGGCTCTGACACCAGGCGGTTTTTAAACACGCTCAGAGCCGCAGGTCTCCAGCTGCATCTGGTACAGCTCTAGATCTCTTATTATATATTTCTTGCTCTTGACAGCATGTGGCGCCATTGTATGTGGGAGGAAGGATTTCCAAACCATGTAGGTCTGCCTTAATGGGCGGGTTAGCCTGAAATGTGGGATTGGGATGGTGCTGTGAGCCTCTGTAGCCCAGGCTAGTCTTCTGACAAAAATCCTACCCATGGGCATAATGCGGGCATGCGAAGACCAGTGAAACAAAAAAAACCTAGTAGTGAGCTGAATTTGCTTTAGTGTCACCTTTTTGGCCGACAGGAACAATTCAAGCAGGTCAGCACTCTGATAATTTACTTGTGTGAGCCGAAAACCATTTCCTGATGAATCTTTCTATTCCTAAGAATGTAGTACTGGGAGGGGCCCTATAGTTTTTCCTGGATAGGGGGACCCTATCCTGGCATCAAATAGCGGAAGGTACTAATAGGTATTCCACATTGCGGGGAGGGTCAGCACGGCCACAAACAAGAACATCGATCGAAGGGGGTAGTGGATTATAGCCCGGATCTTGCTACGGCCGAACCACCATTCCAAAAGGAGCAGCTGAATAGTCAAAGTAAACAGGAGATGGAGCAAACCATGGGGGAGGCCATTGTCTATATAGTACCAACTCTACGTGACATCCCAACAGGTGAAAGCAATGGGATTGCCGGGTAATAAACGGAAGGCGGACTCGATGTCCGAATTTTGCAAGGAGCGCTCCCCGGCCGCTTGTCGTACCAGGTCCAACCCCTATACAAAGGGAAAATCAGGAAATGATGTTAGCTCGTGGAGATGCCATCGTGACTGACACTCTTTCCCTTGGGAAGGAGAGATGGTGAATTAATCTGAACTTACCGGTTCCTTTTTTGGGACCCATCCCAGGGGGGCATCCGTTGACGTTGGCGAGGGGAGTAGGCGAAGGGGCCAGCAATTCGACCACAGGATTCGGCTTGTAACTTTTCTTTAAATACTTTCGGAAATCAATAACCTGATTTAGGTTAGGGGAAAAACTGTGGGGTGATAAAAAAACATAAGGAATAGAAGAAACCAGGAGAAACCAGACCCTATAGGACGGCTCTTCTTCCTTCTGGGGGTAGCTCGGACGAGACCAACGCTCCATCGCCTGAAACGCTCACGGGCGTTCTATGCCTGGCCCGTCTGGATGTACGGCGGTTGTGCGCTGGCTGCGACGCGTTGCGTCGAAACAAACGATGGCCGGATGGACCGGTCTCCAGACGTCGAAGCAGCAGTTCTATGTCGATCCTTGCACGCGACCCAACAACTCGCCTGCCCTCATTGGAAATAGCCAGCAGGATCCTCCCTTTGATCTAGGTAGTCAGGCCTGATGATTGGTTGAAACATCCCCGAGGGCGGGGTGGCCTGAGTACGAAGGCCACGTTGGGGAGCCACATTGCTAATCCAGGCGTCTGTAGCCTTGGGTTCCAGCCTACCTCAGGCCTCAGGGATGAGCGCCTGCCGGAATTCTTATCGTACCTCCACCAGCCGACGCCCCATGTACTTTGTAGGCGCCCGTAGATCTGGTCCAGGTAGCAAACAAGCGGCACATTTTTCGGGGTGTTTTCTCCCTATGATACTAGCCATTACGCAAAAGGCTTGCAGCCAGTTCTCAAAAAGTCCTAGCGACCTTCGGCGCCTTCTCTTTCCTTTATAGAATCTCCTTTCTTTATCCAATGCGAAGCATCTCAGTGGGTATTAGGGACCATATGTCCACATATTCACCCTTTGTGATTTTTTCTCTCACTCGTTAGCTAGGTGTCCCTAATGGGGCTAGGCTGCAAAAATATGCCTCCTAAAGGCTTCCGCATTTGTGAAACTGGGGAGGGCTGGGGGGTTGAGACCCCCCCCTAGGTTACCGGTTCGGGACGTCCGATCCTATGGCGGGTGACCACTATTTTCCTAGGAGTCTTTTTTTAAGGCGTGGCTAGCAGTGAGCTCTCGCTCTGGATACCCAGCATCCCCCCCATGCCCCGACATGTTAACTCACCGACTCGAAGACACCGGCCAGGCGGCCCAACCACCGCCTCTGATGATTGTGGGGGCCAGTGTTGCGGGAAGCCGCTGGTAGGTTTGACAGCCGGCTGTGTGGCGTGGGCTGGCCTCCGGGGGACCAACTGTGAGGAGGGATGTTGGGTCTTTAGGTGCCATGTGCCTTTTGACAGGCAGCCGGCGCCCCCGATGGGTGACCGGGCGCCTTGAAGTTAGCTGGGGGAGCTGTACTCCCCCGGCACGTCTTCTCGAACGTCGGGAGTGGTGGCAGGAGCCATCACCTGTGCGCCTACACTTTGGGCATTGAGGGGCGCTCTTTGATGGCTATCTCTATGTATCTCTTTCCGCCTAGTTTGGACGTGTTGTAGCCACTACGTGGACTCCGCCGAGGGTTCCCTTCTTTCCCTACATGGTGCTCCCTGAACCTGAGCTTACACTGACTATGGGGCCCTGCCATCCTTGGGCTATTAGGCTATCCATCCATGCTGGTTTGTAAGGGGGAGCTGGGACTACTTCTTCTGTATCTTGCTCCCTCCACTCCTCTGAGCTTAATTGGGCCCCCCCCTTGACCCTTTGCACATTGCGTATGTGCCACTGGTTATGACCGCCTGATGCGCTCTCTGGATGGGCGGTAGTGGCGCGCTGTGTTTGTTTTTACCTCTCTTGTGGCCTGTGGAGGGTTGCAAAGATCTTGACTAGGCCGAGGGTCCTTCTCTGCCCTGCTCGAGTTGTACGCGTGTCGCTTGCCCGAGGGCTCTTTGGCCTTGCTGACAGCGTGTCGTCGACGAAGTTGTTTGGTTTTTTAATGGCCACGCACTGCGTGGTTGCTGAGAGGGGGGGATGGGGATAAGCCTAGAAGGGAGGGCTGAGAACGGTGTTTTGGCTGTCTTGGGTGGGGGTCCTCTTGTGGAACCCTACCAGTGGGCTCTTGCTGAGCTCGGGAGGGCGCCTGGCTGTTGTTTTTTGCTTTGTTCCATGTTCCTATCAATGTTTTACACCATTCTCCCCTTCCTGTCTTTCTCTTAATACATGGCCTTTTGCAGGTTGTCAATTCTGGCCATTAACTGTAGCTTTTTGACTTATAGTAGTATTCATAAACTGGTATGTCTCTGCCAACACACCACACTTTCCTACCTGCCATGTCTTCAGAGCTGAATTGGCGCCGAGCTGCGCTCCGCCCCCTGTAGGATTGAGGGCGCACGGCATGACGTACGAGCCGGTGCGCGCCGCCGCTCCGAATGCCGAGCCTCCCGCAATGCCTTACTGGGAGGCCAGCACCGGAGAGATGGGGGGAACCTGTCGGGACTACCGCCCGGTAAGTTCTCCTCCCGCCCATAGTCAGCCTGCAGCGCCGCTTAGGCAGCGCGCTGCGACCATGACATAAAACTAGAGCATTGAAAAGCGTATTGTAAATAATAATAGGTGCAAACAAACATGTTTTTTGGTAAAAATTCATTACCAAAGTAGTGTGGTAACAATTGTATACAAAGAGTACAAAATATATAAAAAACTAGAATTATGCTGCTATTTTAAAGGGGTGTAGAACATGCCTCCACCTCCCAAATGCACCAACATTGCTAGGGGAATAGAAAAGCCCCAAAATTCCATCACACGCCTGTGTAAATATAGAAGTGTCTAATCTGTCCAGCAATGCACAGCCCCGAGCTGGAAAAGAAAATCCCCCGCATAGTCCAGCACACATGACGAAATATAACAGTTCCCCCAATGTCAGCACACACTGACCGTAAATAAAAAAATGTTCCCCAATGTCCAGCCACACTGACCTATATTTAATATTAAATTGTCCCCAATGTTCAGTACACACTGATTTGTTAATATTAAAAGCCCCCAATTTTCAGTAACACCACTGACCTGTAAATATTAAAATACCGTAATGTCCAACATACATGACGGTTAATATAAAATGTGCCTAATGTACAAAACAGACTGACAAAACAAAGTCACAGTCAGCCAAATAGACTTAAATTACAATATTAGGCCCACAACTGATCCGAAAAATTACCCAGGCCCTGAACGACCTCTAAATATAAGTGCCCACAATGTCTAGTACACACTGACCTCTATAAATATAAAATACACCAAGGTCCAACACACACGATGCGTTAATAAAAGATGCACCTTAATTTAATACAGGACTGACCTTTAACATTTCACGCAGAAGAATTTCATTTTTTTTTGTTGCATTAACTGCAGAAGAATTTCAGGATTTTGCCTTAATCGACTTTAGACTAATTTACAGTAGGAAACCTTGCAGATTAAATCAGGATATTTAACATTGTTTTTTTCGAGCAACAAAGTGAACTTTAACATCGGTAACATAATTTTGTAATTTTCTGGAATTATACGGGAATTATGGGTAAAATATGTAAAACAAAATGAAAAAACTTGCAAATTTTCCATGATTTTCCCCAGTTTTTACATTATAGTATCTTAAGGTTAACACAAAAATCTACGTGTTCTGAGCTCTGGATCCTCCCGAGTACAACGATACCAGATATTGTAGGTACCGACTTTTCCTGGTACAGGAGACCCCCCAAACTAATAAAACTGCACCTCTAAAAAATTACACCAAATAAAATGTTATAACCACTACGACAGTTAGCATAGCAAATCTACCAAAATAACTAAAATATCCCCACAAATGAGATATTTTTAGAAACTACACACACCGCAGGGATTTACGATTGAGGTAATTCGATCAAAAGCAGAGTACCCGGACCAGCTCTTCGTCCAATTGTAAGTTATTCTCGCATTTCCTTTTTTCTCAACGTAAATTCAGGAGACAAAATCAAATGCGAATTTCAGCTAAACAAAGAAAAATCGTGGAGGAAAGTTCAAACGCCATCTCAATATGAAAGCCTAACCCTCCCAATAAAACGGATGCCCACAGTCATGGGTGTCCCAGGAGAATAGCTAACAAAATAACCAGAGCGTGGGACTTAGTTGCCAATGTCAGTTGCGCAGCAAAAAAAAAAGTAGGCCAGTTTTGTATTTGAAACAGTCTGCAGTTTTTTCCACCAAAAACCCCCCCAACTAAGAAATACCCCCCACAAATAAGATATCCTGTAAATCTACACCACCTTTAGCTATGTAACGCTGGAGTTCGTTTCATTCATACCCAATGGTGTAGGCGCAGTTTGTTCATAGAAGTTCTGCACTTTACCAGATTTTCAAAAAAAAATTAACTTTAACAACATTCAAAAAAGGTAGAAATCATGCCAAACCCAATGGAATGTAAAAAAAGTACCCAATATCACATCTCCCAAATGTCCTTGAATCAAACGGCTATGCCTATGTGTGGTTTTACACCGCGGACGTGAGAAGCGGGAAGGAAAGCAAAAAGTGGGACCAATGCACGTTCAAAACGGCGAAAATATTTAGCACAACTTCGAAGTTGGACAGTCTGCAGTTATTCACAAAAACCCCCGTATTAGAAATAACCCCCACAACTAGTATATTCCTGAACATCTACACACTCAGACTTATGTAACGCTCTGTAGTTGTTATTCATACCATCAATGGTGTGGGAGAGTTCTCGTAGAATTTCGCATTTGTCTGAGAAAAAATTATGACACAAAAAAACACACTTTCAAATGGTAGGAAAATCATGGCAAAACCTCATGGAATGTAAAAAAAAAGTTACTAAATATTATCTCCACAAATGTCCTGAATCACAAGTATGCCAATGTGTGGTTACACACGCGGACGTGGGAAACGAAAAAAAAGCCACAAAGTGAGACAATGCACGATGGCTCCACAGAAACGCCTAAAATTTAGCAACTCCGAATTTGGACAGTTGTGTATTTTCCACAAAACACCCCAGAACTTAGGAACATAACCCCCACAAACTATATATTCCTGAAATTTACACACCTCAGTATGTAACCACGTGTGTAGTGTGTTCATTTCATACCATCATGGTGTGGGTGCAGTTCTGTAGAAGTTCCATTGTCTGAAAAAAAAGACAAAAAAACAACTCAAAAGGTCAAGAAGAAGAAATATGCCAAAACCTTATGGAATATAAAAAAACAACAGCGAAAATATGTAGCCAACTCCGAATTGGAACCAGTCTGCGTTTTTACGACAAACACACCCCCCCAACTCAGAAAACCCCCACAAACCATTATTTCTGTAATCTACAAACCTTCGATATACTATCGCGTTACTTTGTTTCATTCATACCTCAATGGTGTTGGGTGTGCAGTTTTGCGTAGAATTTCACATTTTACTACACAATTTTCTGGAAAAATAGAGGAAAAGACATTTCAAGATTAAAACTCATCACCAAAAACCCATGTATTAATGTAGAAAAAACTTTCACCAAATATCAATCTCTCCTAAAATGTCCCTGAATCAACGGTAGCATATGTGGGCATACGGAATGGAAGCGACTAGTTACAAAAGTAAAACAATGCGCCAGTGAGCCAATAATAACAGCATTTTCCCAGATTTTCCAAATCATGACACCCCCTTAACTTGGAAAATACCCCACGCAAAAACTTATTCTCATAAATACTACCGTCAGTACGTAAACGCTGTCCTTGTTCATTCATACATTCAAGGTTGTGGGCGCGTTCTTTGTAGAAAATTCGCATTGTCTGAAAAAAGGAACAAATAAACAACTTCAAAAGGTAGAAATCATGCCAAAATGACGCGAATATAAAAAAATTACTAAATATCAATCCCACAAATGTCACTAAATCAAATGGGTATGCCATATGTGTGGTTACACACACGGAGGTGGAAAAAGCCAAAAGACACACAAGTTGAAAACAATGCACAATAGCTCAGAAACAGCAAACAATTTCGCAAAATCTGAATTTGAAGAGTCTGCAATTTTTCCCACAAAAAAACCCCATTAAACCCATAATTTCTCGAATCAACACACCTTTATCTACGAAATTCTGGTAGTTGTTCACTGTCACCTACAATGGTGTGGGCGCGAGTCTTAGTAAGAACGTTAGAAGTTTAGCAGATTTCTAAAAATTGAAAAAAACACTAAACAACCCCGCTATATTAGAAATACCCCCCAAAACTCTATATTGTTGGAATCTACACAACGTCAGCTACAGTTACGGTTGGACCATGCTTCATACATACTAAAGAATTCAGACCCCGGAATCCAAAGACTCCGTGTTATAGAGGTTTGTTCAAAAATTAAAGTAAGATGATTCAAGGGTTGAATGAAATCCTACCTAACCCACTTGAACAAGCAAAAAAACCACTAATGTCAATCTCCCCCATGGTTCTGAATCAAAGGTATGCTATATGTGTGGGGCACACAGAGAGTGGCCACCAACTATCTCAAATGGGACGCCCATTGCACAAATGCCAATTACAGAAAGAAAAAATCAAAGTGCTCTGTAATTTGAAACAGCCCCTACCCTTTTCTAAGGAAAACAGTCCCGAAACCATGGAAATTCCCGCCCGAACAAACTATATTATTTTGGGAATCTACCACAACTTCAGCTAACAATGGAGTGTGATTCCTTTGATGCATACCAAACCAATGGCTGTTGGGGCTAGGTTTCTGTAAAATTAGCTTTTTTACCAGATTTTCAGGAAAAAAAATTTAAAATACAATTCAAAGTTTAAAACAATCAGGCAAAAATTTACATGCATGTAAAAAAAAACTTGCTAATTGATTAATCTTCCAAGCCTGAATCAACGGTATGCCTATTCGTGGAATGCACACAGGGACGTGGCCACCAACTAGCTTCCAAATGGACGCATGCACAAGTGTGTAAGTTACAAGAAAAAAAAATCACAAGTGCTTGTGTTAAGTGTTTCACAGTCTGAGTTCCTCCCAAAATTGTGGAAATGCCCACCCACACAAAATATAAACCCCCCACTATACATATCTCGGCACATGTTACTGATCAAACGGTATGGCCTATGTGTGGAGGTACCACAGAGTTTTACATGGCCACCAACTAGTCAAATGGGGAACGCGTGAACAAATGCATTACAAGAAAAAATCAAAGTACTCTTAATTTGAACAGCCTACCCTTTTTCTAGGAAGGAAAACAGTCCCAAAACACTGAAATTCCCCCACAAACTATTATATTTTTGGAATCTACACACTTCAGCTACGTTACGTGCCAGGCTTTCCATACATACATGACGAGAATTCCAGACCCAGTGATCCAAAGAAACTCTGTGCTTGTTAGGAAGTTTTGTTGAAAAATAAAAATAAGATGATTCAGGGTTGAAATCCTACCTAACCCCACTTGACCAGCAAAAAAACCACTAAATCGTCAAGTCTCCCATATATCCATGCACAAACGGATTTATCCAGATGTGTGGGGTGCATACAGACACGTTGGCCACCAACTCGGCTCAAAATGGGACAATGCACAAGTGTAAGTACAAGAAAAAAAGCAAAGTTCTCGAATTTCAAAAGACCAACAAAACTTTGAATGTCCCACAACTAACCAACCCACTAAAATCACTCTCCCAACATTGTCTGGATCAAATCAGATTGCCCATAGCGTGGAATACACAGGATGTGGCCACCAACTAGCTCCAAATCGGACGCATGCACAAGGGTTATTACAAAGAAAAAAATCAAAGTGCTCTGGTTTAATTTCAAACAGCCCCCAAAATGGAAATGCCCCCCCCCAAAATAAACCCCCCCCCACTAAAATATTAATCTCCCAAATGTTCTGAATCAAACGTTATGCCAATGCTGTGAGGATGCAACAGAGACGTGGCACACCAACTAGCTCAAATGGGACGCATGCACAAATGCAATTACAAAGAACAATCAAAGTGCCTCTTGTAATTTGAACAAGCCTACCTATTTTTAAGAACAGTCCCAAAACATGGAAATTCACCCACAAAATATATATGGTTGGAATCTACACACATTCAGCAGTTACGCGTGCCATGCTTTCATAATACTGAAGGAATTCCAGACCCAGTGATCCAAAGAACTCGTGTTCTTTAGA